>CM056380.1:14048285-14555785 GCA_029718625.1 Synaphobranchus kaupii | reverse complement strand
AGCAGCCACTGATTTCATAGTAACAGCCAGTGATGTGATGGGAGCATTAATTCAATTTTATGCCTGTAATTTATCGCCTGACCTCAGAAACTTTGGGTTCAGTGAATCTCAGGAAATTCTATATAGATTGATTATATGCTGAATCTTATTCACAACAGAGCCTCACTTGTCCTTTTCAAGTAGAAGTATCTACACATACTTTAATGTGGGCTAACATATGGTGTCTTGTGAAGGAAGAGAAAGCAGGGTCTCTGCTGGCCGCACCAAAACAAAATAAAAAAATTAGAATAGCATAATTCGAGGACCTCGATTATCACTCTTTTAAATGGGCTTTTCTTTCCCACTATGATTTGATAGGCACAGACCATTTTCTGTGATGTATGAAGGGCCGATGGAACCTCTTGACATTGTTCATATTTATTCAAAGAGGAGAACAAGACACATGACTCGTATGAAAATTTGCACACAAATTTTGCTGCTCTATCGTTCCGCCTCGCAGAACACAGAACCAATTATTTTAATTTAGTGCCCATTTAATTCTTAATCTTAAGACTGCTAATGCAGGGAAACCAGACCTATTGTGATAACAGGCACAATTAATTATAATAGTTTGTTTGTTAAATGTATCTCTTTTTTTTTACGGTACTTGTAACATGATGGATGAAGACTTGGCTTAAGTTCCAGTTAAAATGGAGCGAAGAGCGGACGTTCCTTCAGCGTTAGATCAATTCCATATTCTCCCAGCAGGTCACCGGGAAGGAAAATTATCCAGAACATGTTTGACATCGGCTGGATTCTGTCCACGCATCAAAAAGCCCCGCTCTGTATGTTCAATCACGCCTAATTGGATTAGCAATTACCATTCATTATTCAAGAGTTATTCTAACGAACCGAAAACAGGAACGAGACGGTGAAGTGCACCCTGAGTGTGCTGTAAATTACTCTAATATTCTGAAGGCACTCCGCAATAAAAATTCCTCTAAAAAAAGTCCTTATTCGGCGATTTCAGTTTAATGGATGGTGCTTTTCCTGATATCACAATGTAAAGATTGTTCCCAGGGGGTCATTGTTACTGAGTTATGTCTTTTAACTTGTCGTTGTTTTATTCGTATTTGGGTACTAGAGGGAATTGAGTTAAGAGGAGGAAACGTCTGGAATGGCGATAGCTCAGGCTGTGGTCCGCAGTGACACCGGCGGGCTGAACGTCGAGAGCGGAGAGGGACGGGCACGCCCGATTTCAGGCAAAGTTTTGGTCAGCGGCGAAACTTTTTTTCCACGACGGCTTTGGAAAAAGGAAGATGTTGTTTTCGTTACGATCCGCTTTAGGGAACTGTCGTTAGGCTGAGGAAACGCGGAAAAGGAATAAAGCTTTTTGATTCGTCACTTTGGACGGGCAGTCATGGGGCCTAGAGACCTGACGGAAAAATGTTTGGTATTTAAATTTAAAAATGTTTCTTGGAAGACAAAAGCACGTTGCAGTGAAAATATTTTCAAAAATATTATTTCTTTTATTATTATCGAATGTCCCTTTTTAGGTTTTAGTTTAGTAGAATATATGGTTCTTGAGATTAAGACCAGAGGCGCATATCCCTGATAGGATACAGAAATGGATTTTCGGATCTTAGGATGTTAGGAGGACACTGGAGCGAGAGTAAACATTGCATCTAAGGGAACTTGAATGATATCTGATCCAAACTTTGAGAAATATGTGGCTCCAGGTTTTATGAAGTGGAAGATTAGCCTGGATGTGTAAAAATATGTGTTGAAGTGACTTTCATGGGACTAGGCATATCCTTAAGTAGAGACCATTCTCATGCCTATTAAGCGTCTTGTAATAGCCAATCTCTTACCCTTTTCCCGGTATTAAGTTTGTCAGTCTGAGAACGAACCTCTTCCTGTAAGATATTGATGCAAACCGACAACGCGAAAGATCAGCTTTGCTCTCTGGTGAAAATGAAATTGAAGACCCCCCTGTGAATTAAAGAATGAATTGACACAATAATTTACGCTTCCACATACATTGTGGCCTCCACATTGCAGCATTGTGGAATGGTCAGCCCTCTCTAAAAATTTGTTGCTAGGGACCTCTATTTCTGTCAAATTCCATCCCCTAATAATCACCCCACCCCAGATCACTATGTCTGTCTAAGTGCTGCACTTTATCAGGAACCGCAGTTTAAAGTTTACGATATTGGCTGCAGAGAACTACGCGCCGTAAAACGTCTATAAGACACTGGCTGGGATTCAATCAACATCGGTCCTTAACTTTGACTAGCACAATAGTCACAATAGATGAAGCTAACTCACCAGACTGAGTTTGTGAATAAAAAGTGTAACGCTCGCATTTACTTGTGAATGAAATGTTGATTGAATGCAGGCTGCAGAGGCAAACGTAAAAGAGAAAATAAAAGCTGCCAATAATAGCCGTGATAAGTCACCATGGTAACATGGAAGCGGTTAGTTGGTTTCCCGCTCCGACACAATACTGCCTTGCTAACTTTCCGCAGTTATGACGGGTATGATGGGCCAAAGGAGATGTAAGCAAGTTATAACAACGTTGTCGGGTACGGCGAGGAAGATGCAGCTCTTCGGAACAAAGCTGCGAATGATTGCATAAACGGGAAAGGGAATTACAAAGATGGCCCCACAGTGATGCGACTGTTATGTGGGAAGAACAAGCTACCCATAGGCTAACTGTTTAAACACATTCTCAGTTCTCCTCATGTTTTTTTTTAATCAAACAATAACCAAGTTTAAATTGTTGCATTATTGTATATTCCAGTATTAGAGGTTTCAAAATCAGTATGGAGTTCTAGAATGAGGCGTACTGGTGAGGTGTAATGAGACACATTACAGGTGCCGGTCTCCAACATACCCGGGCTTTTTACTTCCAATAAAGGTTTTACGGCAAATTGTAAGCTCCTGGTGACAAGGCAGTGGTTGACGGGGATGGGGGTTGGTGTCGTGTGGGGTGGGAGGGGGGGAGGGGGAGGGGGAGGGGGGAGGGGGAGGGGGAGGGGGGGGGGTTCCAGGATTCCCGGATCTAGTAAATGCCGGAGAGCATCTGTTTTTGCGAAAAACCCCACACTAAGAACAACATCGTCCAATCAGATAAGAGGTGCTGTAAGATCCCCATCGTCTCCCCAAGAGACCCCACCTCCCTCCGCCCCTCAGACTCCCACACCAGACCGGCTTTAATCAGAGCTGCTTCACGCAGCCCCCCCCCCCCCCCCCCCCCCCCCCCCCCCCCGCCCCCCTTGCCCTGGGTGAGCCTTTGTGAGGCAGGAGATAAACCCCCAAAGGTATGTTTTACAATCTGGAAGCCCTTCTGAAGGCAGATTCGCCCGGAGATAAACCCCATTCAGGCTCCGGGGGGAACATCACAGGCTCGCGAACACGCCTCCTCAAACCAGGAGATCACAGGGAGGAGGCATCTCTCGCAAACTCCCCCCACATGCCTCTCTTTTATCAGTGAGACATTGAGCCCCTTTGAGTGCATTTGTTCAACTTGGACAAAACACAGGGCGTGGTGCTGGTGGACACCATCTGCGCGTTGGAAAAAAATATATATACTGTATATTACACCCCAGCGGATTTAGGGAATAACAAGAGCGCCAGGGAAATAGCGGGAAATCAAAGCCGGGCGATTGCACTTCGTTTGAAACGCGTAAACGGCTCGTTGATAACCTCTTGATATTCAGCGCTATTTGTGTTCGTCTGGCACTGAGCTGTGTATGTACTCTACGTGGGATTAAGCAGCTTTATGATCTCAAAACAGAAAAAGCCAAAGGCTGCTCTCATTCCAGGGGTCTGTCCCTGCTGGTGGCCCTATGGGGCTCTGGCCAGAGGCCTCGTACTCTGACCTGATTGATGTGTGTGCACCCAGGGCTGTCCTTATCCACTGGATGCAGGCACCTGTGCCCTTTAAATAAGCGTTTTCATCCCTTATTTTCATTCCTAACAAAGTGTGAAGACAGTGGTTAGCACAGTCGTCTCACAGCAAGAAGGTCCCGGGTTTGAACCCCGGCCTGGGACTCTCTGTGTGGAGTTAGCTTGATGAAACTCCCCGTGTCCGCGTGGGTTTCATCCGGGTACTCTGGTTTCCTCCCACAATTCAAAGGCATGCAGGTTAGGCTAATTGGGGGGGGGGGGGGGGGGGGTTAACAGGGCGTTGCTTTAAATGTATCTTACTTAACAAAATGTTTGTCATTTTGTTGTACGACTGCTTACCGTGATGCTTTTTGCAAACTACAAAAATGGCCTTTCCACTGATTCCCAGAATTCACTGGCATAAACATTGAGATTGAAAAACATGCAGTTTGCACGTGGGTGGCGGCCTCAGTGTTGCTGTAAATAAAACGAAAAAACTGGATAAAAGTCAATGTTTGAAGTATTCCTGTAAATCAGCGAGCACAAGTAATTTTGTTTAAAAAGCAGTTTAGTCTCAATGAAATGGTAAATATAAACGTCTCCTCTGTTTGGTATCTTGAGCGAGTTCGGCTGGCCCTGTTAGCTCACGTTTGCTTCTGAGCTCATCCCGCACAAGTTTAGGTTTATTTTTGTTCCTGGTGTTTTGTGTTTAAGTCTTAGATGGAATTTGGCACCAATAATATTTTTGTTTTGGATTGATTCATATTACCAAAGTGTCATAACATTTCATTATTTAAATGTGTTATTTATTTACAGACAAACCGAGTTAGCGAATGGCGTTTCAGTCTAAATTTGAAATAAGGCTGAAAGAAGAACGTTCTGGGCGTCGGTAGGATGAATAAGACTTGGCATGTTGTAAAGTACACAGGAAGTGAGTCAGATATGAGCATGTGTGGCACACACACGCGCAGGTCTGTATGTGAGCTGTACGCCACATGCTTCTCGACAGACATGTCTTTTCTTTCGTCCACTAAGAGCACAAGACTACCTTCCAAATCATGTGGTGAAGGGCTGGTCCTTCTGCTGTGAAACAACCAACATTGTACCACCAGGCCTATGATATAAAACCAAATTTTACAGTTGACATTTTAAAATGCAACAAAGTTCTTGTATTGCCCCATACAGCTGAATTTGGTATTGGGTGTTTGTAGACCATATTGTGTACATAAGCAATATGGTGATAAACATTGTAACAGATCAGCGATACGTCTGTTTATTGGTCTGCCAGTGGACTATCAATGAATATTCTTTAGATAACGGAATATTCTTTGCATAACGTCAGAACATCTCTTGTGTTCAAATGTAAATTTTTATTATTTTCCTGTTTTTAAATATCATCTTGCGCTTTAATGACCATGAAATGTAATAATGGAAGTGAAACGCACTAACCCGGCGTTACAGTAGCATTTGGCCAGCTGCAATGAAAGGGTTATGTCACGTGAAAATACACTGGGCTTTATTTCCACAGAAAAGTTTTCTGGGAGTATGGTAACCATAATGAAGTTGTACCTGTCCGACATTAATATATTGTTTCCCTGGAATGTGAGGTATTATTACATGTATGCAGTTTCAGTTTGCAAAGTGGCATACAGTTATCAGGTCAGTGAATCAATGTTTTCAAATTTGTGACCACAAGCACACGCATACACACACACACACACACACACACACACACACACACACACACACACACACACACACACACACACACACACACACACACACACACACACACACACACACACACACACACACACACACACACACACACACACACACACACACACAACACACAACACACACACACAGTCTTATTGACGTATTGCTGTAAATATAACACTCCTCTGGTGTAGAGTGCCAGATAAAAATTATGTTTGGCTCCATCGCTTTGCAGTGAGGTTCAGAAAAATCATCTGAAATGAATTTGTCTTGAAAACGAGATGTATTAAGGATAACGCGTAATCCAATCATGATCAAATCAATAAGTAATCCAGCATCTGGCATGCTGCTCCTGTACACTGATCCCAGGTCAGGCAGGATCAGACGAGGATCAGGATCAGGACCACTCAAACAGGCATGTAATCACGGTTCTGCTCCAGTAAATCCTACAGGTCCAATATAAATACCGCCAGAGTGAGAAACAGCAGCGAACAGCGGCGGGGCGGCGGGCTGGTTCTTGTTAAACTCCTGGGCGCTTGTTAGTGTCGAAAAACAGCCACCGGGACTTTGATGTGTTTCGGGTTTGCGTAGCTCAACGACGTAACGGCGTTCTGCTGAAGGCTACTCGAGGACTGCAGTACAATCACCAAACCGGGAAGTGAAGGTATCTGCTTCATTCCACAGACACTGGCCTGTACTCACTCAACATGTGTCCTTATAACTACTGCTTAAAAGCAAAGGCAAGTTTGGCAAATTAGTTTTATTGATCGTTGAACTGGCCAAACTGTGTTTGCGAAGAAGCAAATAACAACTATCTATTTTAAGGACAACTATTGTTTGTATCCCAGCCAACATTTTAGCTTTATCCAGGTACATTTAATAAAACAATTTTAAAAAGTCTGACCTGACCTTGCTTAGTTATGCTGACCCCTGGACTAAATTGCAATATTAGGAAAATACCGGCGGTTGAGTTTCACGTTGACAGAGAAGGAAATGAATGTTCAACCGTCGACCGCGACCAGCCCCCCCCCCCCCCCCCCTGCACTCCCGGCCCCCCCCGGCTCCAGGGGACCAATCAAACCTGCGGCACTTTAATGGCCGTTATTAGCGAGGCTCCACCCTGTCTGCCTTCTGCTAAATTGAGTGACACAAACAAGATGACTTGCTACTGGAAAGACCATTTCAAAAAAGTGGAACAAGTAGTAGGCTATAGCTCTGGTTCCGCTACGCAGTACAAACCGCTGGCGAATAGGTTTTCATATAACTGAGTTTTGTGTAGTTATTTTATTACTTTTCTCACAGCTCACAGTTCACCGTTACCCTATTTTTCAACTTACTGAGTCTCTTAAAGTCTCTTACTGTGGTCCTTGTGAGATTTCGCAGTTGACTTATGATTGGTAAAACGACCACATAGTCCAAGAGAGCTGAAGCAAAGCTGTGATGGCTACAGATTCAGGGTTCAGTCCGAGGACTAAATGAGGAGCCGAGATGGACTGAATGGCCTGATCTGATCATTATGTATTCCTATGTTCTAGATGGGCTGAATGGCCTGATCTGATCATTATGTATTCCTATGTTCTAGATGGGGCTGAATGGCCTGATCTGATCATTATGTATTCCTATGTTCTAGATGGGCTGAATGGCCTGATCTGATCATTATGTATTCCTATGTTCTAGATGGGCTGAATGGCCTGATCTGATCATTATGTATTCCTTTGTTCTAGATGGACTGAATGGCCTGATCTGATCATTATGTATTCCTATGTTCTAGATGGACTGAAATGGCCTGATCTGATCATTATGTATTCCTATGTTCTAGATGGACTGAATGGCCTGATCTTATCATTATGTATTCCTATGTTCTAGATGGACTGAATGGCCTGATCTTATCATTATGTATTCCTATGTTCTAGATGGGCTGAATGGCCTGATCTTATCATTATGTATTCCTATGTTCTAGATGGACTGAATGGCCTGATCTGATCATTATGTATTCCTATGTTCTAGATGGACTGAATGGCCTGATCTGATCATTATGTATTCCTATGTTCTAGATGGACTGAATGGCCTGATCTTATCATTATGTATTCCTATGTTCTAGATGGACTGAATGGCCTGATCTGATCATTATGTATTCCTATGTTCTAGATGGACTGAATGGCCTGATCTTATCATTATGTATTCCTATGTTCTAGATGGGCTGAATGGCCTGATCTTATCATTATGTATTCCTATGTTCTAGATGGACTGAATGGCCTGATCTGATCATTATGTATTCCTATGTTCTAGATGGACTGAATGGCCTGATCTGATCATTATGTATTCCTATGTTCTAGATGGGCTGAATGGCCTGATCTGATCATTATGTATTCCTATGTTCTAGATGGGCTGAATGGCCTGATCTGATCATTATGTATTCCTATGTTCTAGATGGACTGAATGGCCTGATCTGATCATTATGTATTCCTATGTTCTAGATGGGCTGAATGGCCTGATCTGATCATTATGTATTCCTATGTTCTAGATGGGCTGAATGGTCTGATCTGATCATTATGTATTCCTATGTTCTAGATGGGCTGAATGGCCTGATCTGATCATTATGTATTCCTATGTTCTAGATGGACTGAATGGCCTGATCTGATCATTATGTATTCCTATGTTCTAGATGGGCTGAATGGCCTGATCTGATCATTATGTATTCCTATGTTCTAGATGGACTGAATGGCCTGATCTTATCATTATGTATTCTTATGTTCTAGATGGGCTGAATGGCCTGATCTGATCATTATGTATTCCTATGTTCTAGATGGACTGAATGGCCTGATCTGATCATTATGTATTCCTATGTTCTAGATGGGCTGAATGGCCTGATCTGATCATTATGTATTCCTATGTTCTAGATGGACTGAATGGCCTGATCTGATCATTATGTATTCCTATGTTCTAGATGGGCTGAATGGCCTGATCTGATCATTATGTATTCCTATGTTCTAGATGGACTGAATGGCCTGATCTGATCATTATGTATTCCTATGTTCTAGATGGACTGAATGGCCTGATCTGATCATTATGTATTCCTATGTTCTAGATGGACTGAATGGCCTGATCTGATCATTATGTATTCCTATGTTCTAGATGGGCTGAATGGCCTGATCTGATCATTATGTATTCCTATGTTCTAGATGGGCTGAATGGCCTGATCTGATCATTATGTATTCCTATGTTCTAGATGGACTGAATGGCCTGATCTGATCATTATGTATTCCTATGTTCTAGATGGGCTGAATGGCCTGATCTGATCATTATGTATTCCTATGTTCTAGATGGGCTGAATGGCCTGATCTGATCATTATGTATTCCTATGTTCTAGATGGGCTGAATGGCCTGATCTGATCATTATGTATTCCTATGTTCTAGATGGACTGAATGGCCTGATCTGATCATTATGTATTCCTATGTTCTAGATGGGCTGAATGGCCTGATCTGATCATTATGTATTTCTATGTTCTAGATGGACTGAATGGCCTGATCTGATCATTATGTATTCCTATGTTCTAGATGGGCTGAATGGCCTGATCTGATCATTATGTATTCCTATGTTCTAGATGGGCTGAATGGCCTGATCTGATCATTATGTATTCCTATGTTCTAGATGGACTGAATGGCCTGATCTGATCATTATGTATTCCTATGTTCTAGATGGACTGAATGGCCTGATCTGATCATTATGTATTCCTATGTTCTAGATGGACTGAATGGCCTGATCTGATCATTATGTATTCCTATGTTCTAGATGGGCTGAATGGCCTGATCTGATCATTATGTATTCTTATGTTCTAGATGGGCTGAATGACCTGATCTGATCATTATGTATTCCTATGTTCTAGATGGGCTGAATGGCCTGATCTGATCATTATGTATTCTTATGTTCTAGATGGGCTGAATGGCCTGATCTGATCATTATGTATTCCTATGTTCTAGATGGACTGAATGGCCTGATCTGATCATTATGTATTCCTATGTTCTAGATGGACTGAATGGCCTGATCTTATCATTATGTATTCTTATGTTCTAGATGGGCTGAATGGCCTGATCTGATCATTATGTATTCCTATGTTCTAGATGGACTGAATGGCCTGATCTGATCATTATGTATTCCTATGTTCTAGATGGGCTGAATGGCCTGATCTGATCATTATGTATTCCTATGTTCTAGATGGACTGAATGGCCTGATCTGATCATTATGTATTCCTATGTTCTAGATGGGCTGAATGGCCTGATCTGATCATTATGTATTCCTATGTTCTAGATGGACTGAATGGCCTGATCTGATCATTATGTATTCCTATGTTCTAGATGGACTGAATGGCCTGATCTGATCATTATGTATTCCTATGTTCTAGATGGACTGAATGACCTGATCTGATCATTATGTATTCCTATGTTCTAGATGGGCTGAATGGCCTGATCTGATCATTATGTATTCCTATGTTCTAGATGGGCTGAATGGCCTGATCTGATCATTATGTATTCCTATGTTCTAGATGGACTGAATGGCCTGATCTGATCATTATGTATTCCTATGTTCTAGATGGGCTGAATGGCCTGATCTGATC
Organism: Synaphobranchus kaupii; assembly: GCA_029718625.1. Classification (NCBI taxonomy): domain Eukaryota; kingdom Metazoa; phylum Chordata; class Actinopteri; order Anguilliformes; family Synaphobranchidae; genus Synaphobranchus; species Synaphobranchus kaupii. Next base: position 14,545,579 of record CM056380.1, on the reverse strand, counting down.
ATTATGTATTCCTATGTTCTAGATGGGCTGAATGGCCTGATCTGATCATTATGTATTCCTATGTTCTAGATGGGCTGAATGGCCTGATCTGATCATTATGTATTCCTTTGTTCTAGATGGACTGAATGGCCTGATCTGATCATTATGTATTCCTATGTTCTAGATGGGCTGAATGGCCTGATCTGATCATTATGTATTCCTATGTTCCGGTGTCTGGATGATGCTGTCCCAGTTTGCACCCAATTCAAATTCCAGCGATGCAAACTTTCTCCCATATCCCATGATTCCTTGCGAGTCCTTCTGTAAAGTATACACAATATAAATAGTATTTTTAAATCGTAAAACTTGTTATTGACAAAACAATAAATCAAAAGGTGTTACTTGTTTACACCGATTTGACCTTAAAGTCATTCCCCCCGCGTGTTTTGTGGACGCGTAAATGGAAAAACACGCTGTTGACCAAAACGTTGCGATTTATTTCCTGTGGCCCTTGACCTCTGTTTCACCTCTGACCTCTGTGTCATCAGTAAAAAGGTTAAGGACTCTAATTTTCTGGAGCAATAAGACCCTGCTAGTGCAGACAGAGTGAGTTTTGGCTTTGTGCACTAAAGTGCACTAAAATTATGTTCACACTGAGGATATTTTTACCCATTACATTTTTAGTTCTTGTGTTACTGTTGAATGGAGGCTTCTATGTCGAACAGTAACCTGACATTTACTGGAAGTATACCAGCATGAAGTCTAATTTAAGTTTCTGAGGGGATATTTTAACAGATTTAATGCTTCTAAATGATTTCTTGTCTTGTTGAGTATGCTCTGTCCATAACCAAACCAAAGGCATTAGGTCTATGTAAATCTATGAGCCAAGAATCATCCTGTTTCAAGATAAGTGGAATTTCATGAATTGCTTTGCCATTTTTCTTATCCTGCTGATGTGCACTTGACAGATTGTAGATTGCTCAAAAATATTGCACATCACTAGTAAGTCATTTTAGGTGAGTTATCACACAACATTTTCATCACTCAATAGTTCCTTCAGCGTTAATAGAATAGTTATATGAGTCTTATAGGGGACCTGTTCTATCAATATCCAGATGGATTTCCGTTCAAAATTACCCATAAGTCACATGCTCGCCTGCTACCCTGATATGAGTATGGCAAAGCAAACCAAGTCCTAAAATTTATCGCCTTAGAAAAAAAATATTTGATTTGATCATGATTACATTTTAGGTGTCAGTTAAAGAGGAATGTGTACTCATTTTAACTAATGCATTGCGTTGTAACTAATGTACAAATTTAGTGTTTTTTTCCACTCTGTACATGAATCTAGGTTTTTCCATTTGTTTACTGTCAGCATAGATATTATTTATTATGTAAGAAAAGTTATCTGCGCATTGAAAATGCAAGTGCTTTGGATAAAGGTTATATTTACCTGAATATAAATAGATTCCCAGTCCTCATCATTTCCTCTGACTTGCCACCTGCGGCCACCGTATCTACGGCCAGGTTTAGGTCGGGCTTGTGTGGCATGACAGCAGCAAATGCTGATCGCAAATTCAGGTCTACGGCATCGTCACAGTTGACTTTATTTTACACCCAGCTGGCGTAACCATTTCATATTATCCAAACGCCCCCCCCATTATAATTCCCAGTCTTTTCCCGCCGGACAGGCAGATACCTAAGTTAGGATCAGTGAAGCCTCGTTTTGGCTGTCGTAAGAAATTGATCTGTGATTATTAACTGCCATTCAAGCGCTGATATTTTACATCTGTTACATTTAGCAGATGCTGCGACCCAGAGAGACTTGGGAAATAATGTGTGTGAGCCAGAACAGCGATAGAGCAGCACAAATAGAGCAGTTTGCTTTCTTAGGGTCAGTAGGAATGCAACAGGAAGTGTTCCACTCAACTATAAAAAAGTATCCTGTTAAACTTATGTGTCTGTCCTGCCATTATATTCAGTATTAAACCAAGTGCTGAGATTTAGAGAGGTGCTATGAAGGAGATTCAGATACAATGAGTTGAGATTTAGTCTGAAGGAGAGTCAGAAACAATGAGTTGAGATTTAGTCTGAAGGAGATTCAGAAACAATGAGTTGAGATTCAGTCTGAAGGAGATTCAGAAACAATGAGTTGAGATTCAGTCTGAAGGAGATTCAGAAACAATGAGTTGAGATTCAGTCTGAAGGAGATTCAGAAACAATGAGTTGAGATTCAGTCTGAAGAAGATTCAGAAACAGTGAGTTGAGATTCAGTCTGAAGGTGGTGATCTCTGTCCTGACCGTCATGGGAATCTCATTCGATAAGCCTGTATATAATACCTGCATGTCCTGTTTTTTTATTTATTTAGCGATCATCAAATGCTAAATTTACTGATTTCAAAAGGAGGGTTTTTTTGTTTTTATTTTATTTCTTTTTTTATCTGAAAACCATATGTTAGATTGAATGTCTTTCCAGAAAAGCCGATTGGACTTTGTATGTCAATGCTAAACTAATTCATTTCTGCTGTTGTCGGTCTTTCATAAATTTCCAACTCGGAGCGGGTGAAGCAGATGACTGAAACAGACATGCAGAATAGAGCCGAAGGCTGTGATAGGCCAGGTCAAGTCAGCTGACCCTCAATCAACATTTGTCATTGACCTTTACTTTTCACAATTAAACACAAGTGGCTCACTTTTTCTTCACAAACTCAGTTCGGCAATTTAATATTAGTGACTGGCGGGGAAAAAAACTTGATTTTAATCGCTACTCAAAGTTAAGGACGAAGTTAGGTTGAATCTCAGTCACAGCCTCTTTAGCAAGTGTGGACTGGCTTAGCCTGTAGCCTGCAGTAGAAATAATGCACTTTTCTGTGGGGGGTTAATACTTGACGGTGTTCTAAGCAGCAGTGCATTGGCCAGTGCATTTCTAGCCATGCTCCAGATGCATCTCGCCTGGTCTGTCAGAACACATAAACTAGGGAGACATTCCAAGGTGAAGTTTTGATGTGCTTTCAGCCAGAAAAGGGCCCCTCCTTTTACTGGACAACGGAATTGTAAAACATGACATTTTACATTTCATTCGAATACGGACATGGCCGAAAATCTGTCGCGTCACTGTTTTTTTCCCGAACGGCTGCACGTGTGGTGCTATTACGCTCTAACGTATGCCAGTCGTCAGCGGTGAAGTCGAAGCTCGACTCCTTGAAGTGTATTTTTGTTGAAAATAACTTATCTATATGAGACTTGGCAGCTGAGCAGGTCTGAACTAATACAGACAGAGGAAGGAGAGCCGTGACTGTGTGTGTGGGGGGGGCGGGGGGGGTGGTTATTTTGGAGTCGGAGAGCGGGGGGTAGATTCTCAGGACTTTGGAGGCCAGGCACAGGTCCCGTGGGACACCCCAACTCCGCCCCCCCCCCCCCCCCCCCCCCCCCCCCCCACAACCCACAACCCATCCTCTGGCTTCATGCCAATGTGCTGAGCCAAGTAGGGACCCCAAATTCCCCTTTTATTACCCCTATTGAGCTGGCCTCCCACTTCCTGCCACGGAAAGGGAACACTCGAGAGCATAACAGGTAGTCGCAAAATAATAACCACTTTTAAAAACTGTCACTGAATGGGTTATTAGATCAATTGGCTGTCGGCATCTCGCCTCACTCACCCCCCCCCCATGTCTGTTCCTGATTTAGAGGAGGCTGTGTGTGGCACTGTTGACCCCATGTATCCCTGGATCAGTGGGAGAGGTTTATCGGACGTCGAGCCAGGGACCTTCCCGTATGACAGTCGCAGAAACGAATGCAGTGTCTCCATGAACACCGTGTCAGAATAAAGCGTTTTCAAAGGCAATTTAACACGTTCTTGCCTAACCCTTTATGATGGTACCAAAGAATTAGGCGGTGTTTATCTTTTTGTCGACATCGAACAAGGAAGTTTCAGCACCTCTCGTTTTGTGCTTCGCGGTGGGGAAGGTGCACGTCCTAAAGTTTGATGCCACGGAAACCAAGCCTTCAGAATTCTTATTATATATTAAAATGAGACTGGGGGGAAAATATTAATAACTTCTCTCGAAGGTGTAGTGTAAATTGAAAGTGTGAAAAATGTGTGTGTGTTTGTGTGTGTTACAGAGCAAATGGTACATTACATTTTCCAACAGAAGTGTTTTAAATTCTTAAAATTAATAATCGTAAATGTGAGAGACTGTTTTGACTGACGATGTCTCAGTTACACTTGGTGTACTCAATCAGTAAAGTACTGTTAGCGTAAATTACAACTAAGCAGGGTATCTGTCTGCAACAACAGAGAATCTGCATAGTGTCACCCTATGCTGTCAATGCCAGGGTCCAAGACAGTGTGACTTTGGTGTCATTTTTACTAATACACTCCACACACACACACACACACATCTGTATGCATGTGTTCATGTGTATGTTAAAGTGTGTCCAGTTGTATTCACGTGTATGTTTGTTTATGCATGTGTGCATGCATGGTCACATACATGTATGTGTCTTAGTATGTATACTTCAGCTGAAATTATATATTTTGGATTTAATATCGTGTTTTATAATTGTTCATTGCATTTCCTGACAGTATGAAAGCCCACAGGTGAAACTGCTGTGTATTCAAATTAAATCACTTCCTACTGTGACTGATGCATTATAACACTGTATGACGGATCATAATCATGCCTGTGACTGATGCATTATAACACTGTATGACGTATTATAATCACACCTGTGACTGATGCATTATAACACTGTATGACATATTATAATCACACCTGTGACTGACGCATTGTAACACTGTCATGTATTATAATCACGCCTGTGAATGACGCATTAAAACACTGGTCTCTGACAGGGACAGGAATCATGCCTGTGACTGATGCATTATAACACTGTATAATGTATTATAATCACATCTGTGATCAATGCATCATAACACTGTATGATGCATTATAATCACACCGGTGATTGATGCATTATAACACTGTATGATGTATTATAATCACACCGGTGATTGATGCATTATAACACTGTATGATGTATTATAATCACACCTGTGACTGATGCATTATAACACTGTATGATGTACTATAATCACACCTGTGACTGATGCATTATAACACTGTATGATGTATTATAATCACACCTGTGACTGATGCATTATAACACTATGATGTATTATAATCACACCTGTGACTGATGCATTATAACACTGTATGATGTATTATAATCACACCTGTGACTGATGCATTATAACACTGTATGATGTATTATAATCACACCTGTGACTGATGCATTATAACACTGTATGATGTATTATAATCACACCGGTGATTGATGCATTATAACACTGTATGATGTATTATAATCACACCTGTGACTGATGCATTATAACACTGGACGTTGACACAAGGGCCCTCAGAAATAGTGGGCACAAGGGAAGGAAAGTGAATAAATAAATACCCTGGGCCCAGGAAGAGCATTAAAAGCAGCCGCCGGCCGGCCCACCGTCCCCCGTGTTGACTTTGCCCATCTGGTCCTGATTTGGGCCTGGATGAGTGAGATGTTTGTCGCGGTTCGATCGCGGGGGGTTTGGAAACCTCCCTGACCTTCTGGAAGATTCCGAGAAAACGCTGACGGATGTTGGCGGCTCTGAAGCGCGCCCCGCCAGTCTCCGCTGAAGGCGGAGCGGCGGGCGAACGCGAAAGGGATGAAACGGGGGGAAAAGAGAGAGTAAAAAGGTGCACATGCTCTCCCCGCGGTTCCCTTAACCGTCCCAAACGCTTCATCAAACTCAGATGTGCGCGGGGAAAGTGAAACATCATATTTTCTGGATTTGTACTTTGGTTTTTGGTTAGCGCGGTTCACTAACATTTAGCGATGTTGCATTCTTTACTCGCTGGCCCGGAAAGCCGTTAGCCTGGTCTGGCGCTACGGCTCGTATAAATCAGGTGGGTGCACTTGGGCTCTCTTGCACTGCAAATCACTCTGGATGAGAGCCTCCACAAAATGAACGCAATTTAATGTGATAATATCACAACCACAGGGACGGAGACATTTTAACGGCAGCGCGCTTCATATGATTTAACACTTTGGCCAGAGGATCACAGAGCATTAGGCTACATTGCATTCGTTTAGGAGACGCTCTTATCCAGACCGACGTACAGCAGAGGAGAAACAACAGAACAAGCTAGCAACTCGCTCTTAGAGCAGTGAGTAAAAATGCAGCTCAGTGCAAATTAACTATGCTAACCAAAAACCGAAGCACACATTCTGAATGCATAGAGATTATATCCATAACAAGAAGAAGAGAAACATATAATCAGAACCGCACCTCTCTCATTACTTGTGTGTAAAGTGCATACTGTATAGTTGAGCTACAGGCTCTCATTAAAAAATACGAGTGTTAAATGAAACCCCTCATCACTCTCCTTGCTTTTGATTGGCTGCGGGGTCCCTTGCATCCCCTCTGTGCCTGGTCACCAGATTTAATTTAGTGATAATCCACTTTTTGTTTGGAAAATTAAAGCTGCAGTAGGCAAGTTTGAAAACAGACAAGGCTAAAAGACTTCCTCCTTTTCCTCTCCTCCCTCCTATCTCTCTCCTAAACCCTCCCACCAAATGATGCTCCAGGTGCATGCGTGGAGACAGGCAGACAGGGAGGGGTTTATTCTACGGGGAGGATATTTTTGAAAGCCCTGATTTGTAGCTACATAGCTAGCCCTGATTGGTTGGTTTTTAGAAGACCGGTTGAGATTTTTTGACAGCCTAATACAGAGCCCAGGACACTCACAGGTTTTTTTTTCCCAGAACATTTGATTTATTGATAGCTGCTGGAATATAATGAGTAAATTTAATAATTTTGCCAAATTGATATAGAAAAAATCTTGCCAAAGTGTGTTTTCTTACAAATTACTTAATTTGGGTTGGCGAGGCTGCATTTGCATATGTTTTACAAATGTGTGTGCGTGTGCATGCAGCTGTGATTATTTAGTTATTTTATTATTCATACATTTTATTATTTTATAATCTTCCCCCACTGCCTCATTCTCCCAGACTACAGTGCTAGTCTTTTGTGCTGTTGCTGGCAGGAGATAAAGAAATGCACTGTGGAGATTGTATTTTCTGTATGATGAACAGGAAGTTGCAGAAAAAAAAGTATTATTCTTTGCTGTATACACAAAAATGGCACGTAACGTTCTTTTTGCGGTACAGAGGACCACGTTATTAGATATAAATACCTCCGCTTTAAGCAAAAATCACTGCAGTAAAATGGTGGTCCATTAAAATGTATTTCACTTTTATGACTCGCTGCCATGAGTGAAGTGCTCGTTAATTGCCCACCTGAAAAATAGAGGCTCTGCTTGGGAGTTCCTCTCTAATTGTCTTGAACACCTGTGGTGATGCTGTACAGTTAGTTATGTAGGACTGCCATCAGCAATTTCACTGAAGGAAGTATGCCAAATCTTTTTGTCTCATCTGAACTAAAAAAAGTGAGTACACATCTTTCCAAAATTAAAACATTATTTGACATTTCATGAGATTACATTAATTTAGCAGATAAGCTTATTCAGAGCAACTTACCATCTACGAGTTATTTGACCAACATTCACAGACTAGTGATTGCATGTACAAAATTCTTAAACAAATTATTCCAATCTAGAACCATAATACTAATACAAATAATATACATATGGTAAAAAATATAATACATATCAAATATATATTAATAGTACAGAGAGTTGAAGTCGGAAGTTTACATACACTTAGGTTGAAGTCATTGAAACTCATTTTTAACCACTCCACAGATTTCATGTTAGCAAACTATAGTGTTGGCAAGTCAGTTAGGACATCTACTTTGTGCATGACACAAGTAATTTTTCCAACAATTGTTTACAGACAGATTATTTCACTTTTAATTCACTATATCACAATTCCAGTGGATCAGAAGTTTAGATACACTAAGTTGACTGTGCCTTTAAACAGCTTGGAAAATTCCAGAAAATTATGTCACGGCTTTAGAAACTTCTGATAGGCTAATTGACATTATTTGAGTCAATTGGAGGTGTACCTGTGGATGTATTTTAAAGGGATAGTTCGGAATTTTGGACATAATGTCTCAATTACGAATTACCCATGATGTAGTTGATTGATGGAAACCATTTTCAGCTAATTCCATGCTGTCCCTTCCAACATACACACGTTGCTAATGCTAGTGCAACTCTATGGTAACCGTAGCATCCATTACCAAACGTACTTAAACACTCCATAGTGCACCAAAAGCAAATAATACAACGACAGTCTATCGGGGTTATTTTGAGTGTTTATACCATCATTCAACTATTGTTGAATCCTTTACTTTGTGCTGACCTATATTCTCTGGAAGTACGGCGGCGGAGCGATACTTTACGTTACCTACGAATGTAGTGCCGGCACTGGTCGAATACAACAACAACGAAGAGCAACAAGTTGCAATGGCCACGTTGGCTCCGCCACCATACTTCCACAGAGAATATAGGTCAGCACAAAGTAAAGGATTCAACGATAGTTTGACTTAAAAAATGATGGTATAAACACTCAGAATAACCCTGATAGACTGTCGTCATATTTTATTTGCTTTGGGTGCACTGTGGAGTGTTTAAGTGCGTTTGGTAGTGGATGCTACCGGTTACCATAGAGTTGCGCTAGCATTAGCAACGTGTGTATGTCCAAAAAAAGGGACAGCATGGAATTAGCTGAAAATGGTTTCCATCAATCAACTACATTATGGGTAAGTCGTAATTGAGACATTATGTCCAAAATTCCAACCTATCCCTTTAAGGCCTACCTTCAAACTCAGTGCCTCTTTGCTTGACATCATGGGAAAATCAAAAGAAATCAGCCAAGACCTCAGAAAGAAAATTGTGGACCTCCACAAATCTGGTTGAGAGTAATTTCCTTGGGAGCAATATGCAAACGCCTGAAGGCACCACGTTCGTCTGTACAAACAATAGTACGCAAAACACCATGAGACCACACAGCCGTCATAGCGCTCAGGAAGGAGACGCGTTAAACAATTTAAAGGCAATGCTAACAAACACTAACAGAGTGTATGTAAACTTCTGACCTACTGGGTATGTAATGAAGGAAATAAAAGCTGAAATAAATCATTCTCTCTACTATTATTCTGACATTTCACATTCTTAAAAATAAAGTTGTGATCCTAATTGACCTAAGACAGGGAATGTTTACTAGGATTAAATGTCAGGAATTGTGAAAAACTGAGTTTAAATGGATTTGGCTAAGGTGTATGTAAACTTTTGACTTCAACTGTACGTATAAAGCATGGATATTTAAATCTAGCCCTTGGATCCAGTAGTACTGCTGGTTTTAATCAGGACTGATTTAAACCCGGAACACCAGGTGAGTTAAATCTCTGGCCAATCAGTGGCATTAGCTAACCAATTAACTCTCGGATACAGAGAAATGCCAGCAGTATTACTGGCCTTGAGGCCATTCAGATTTGAATATTCCTGATATAAAGTAAGATATAGCCATACAGCTAACATCCATATAAAATACATAAAACATGCTATAAGAAAAAGAGTACTATTTTACAAAGTAACAACAGTACAGCAGGAATTCAGTCGCGATCATTACTGTTTTCTCCATTAAGTTTAAAATCTTATAAGTTTATAATCTAAATAGTCTGCTTTCTTCATAACTGCCATTTGGGCGGTTCACATTTTTTGGCACAAAACCACAGCTAGAGACACTCATGTATCAGTCTGTTATACTGTGCTTCCCACACCTACACACTTTAAAATTAGATGCATTACGGCAAGGACAATCTGTTCAAACTCCATTTCACTGAGTGATGGAAGCTAAAAAGAAATCTCTGGAATTATTTTGAAGATGTGATTCATTGCACAAGCTGTGCTGTTCTTGTAACCACATTATTTGTACTTGCAACAGCCATATTTTGGTAAAGGTAATATATGGGGAACAAAAACAGTTATTGTCAGAATCTTCCCAAACACTTTTGTACTGGTGAGAACTATATTAAGTAAGGTACTATATTAAGTTACGATAATAATTTAAAATTATTTTAATATAGATATGCTATATTTTGTGCAGGAATGTATATTTATATAGTTGTTTCCATGTATTTATATTTATATTTATTTACTCAGTAGAAATTTCCAGTGCTTAATTTGGACCAATTTCTTAAGACATTCCTTGGTAATGCTAGAAACAGACAAAAGGCACTTTAAAGGCCGGTCCACACGAAGAACGATAACGATGTGAGCATCCACACTGATGAACGGTAACGTTCTGTAAACAGTGGCACCGAGCACGCGCTCCAGCTGTGTCGGTGGCTTGTCAATTCTGATGGATTTTGATTGGCTGTCAGTGTTTCTATCATTCATCAGATCGCTCTGAAAGTGAGCCCAACAATATCATTAGTCACTGTCGTTGTCGTTACGGTTGCAGTGTGGACTTTTAATACGATGTATTTATAGTTATCGTTATAGTTATCGCTCTTGGTGTGGACGGGCCTTTAGAACAATTTTTAAAACGATATATTTATAGTTATGGTTATAGTTATCGCTCTTGGTGTGGACGGGCCTTTAGAACAATTTTTAAAACGATATATTTATAGTTATGGTTATAGTTATCGCTCTTGGTGTGGACGGGCCTTTAGAACAATTTTTAAAACGATATATTTATAGTTATGGTTATAGTTATCGCTCTTGGTGTGGACGGGCCTTTAGAACAATTTTTAAAACGATATATTTATAGTTATGGTTATAGTTATCGCTCTTGGTGTGGACGGGCCTTTAGAACAATTTTTAAAACGATATATTTATAGTTATGGTTATAGTTATCGCTCTTGGTGTGGACGGGCCTTTAGAACAATTTTTAAAACGATATATTTATAGTTATGGTTATAGTTATCGCTCTTGGTGTGGACGGGCCTTTAGAACAATTTTTAAAACGATATATTTATAGTTATGGTTATAGTTATCGCTCTTGGTGTGGACGGGCCTTTAGAACAATTTTTAAAACGATATATTTATAGTTATGGTTATAGTTATCGCTCTTGGTGTGGACGGGCCTTTAGAACAATTTTTAAAACGATATATTTATAGTTATGGTTATAGTTATCGCTCTTGGTGTGGACGGGCCTTTAGAACAATTTTTAAAACGATATATTTATAGTTATGGTTATAGTTATCGCTCTTGGTGTGGACGGGCCTTTAGAACAATTTTTAAAACGATATATTTATAGTTATGGTTATAGTTATCGCTCTTGGTGTGGACGGGCCTTTAGAACAATTTTTAAAACGATATATTTATAGTTATGGTTATAGTTATCGCTCTTGGTGTGGACGGGCCTTTAGAACAATTTTTAAAACGATATATTTATAGTTATGGTTATAGTTATCGCTCTTGGTGTGGACGGGCCTTTAGAACAATTTTTAAAACGATATATTTATAGTTATGGTTATAGTTATCGCTCTTGGTGTGGACGGGCCTTTAGAACAATTTTTAAAACGATATATTTATAGTTATGGTTATAGTTATCGCTCTTGGTGTGGACGGGCCTTTAGAACAATTTTTAAAACGATATATTTATAGTTATGGTTATAGTTATCGCTCTTGGTGTGGACGGGCCTTTAGAACAATTTTTAAAACGATATATTTATAGTTATGGTTATAGTTATCGCTCTTGGTGTGGACGGGCCTTTAGAACAATTTTTAAAACGATATATTTATAGTTATGGTTATAGTTATCGCTCTTGGTGTGGACGGGCCTTTAGAACAATTTTTAAAACGATATATTTATAGTTATGGTTATAGTTATCGCTCTTGGTGTGGACGGGCCTTTAGAACAATTTTTAAAACGATATATTTATAGTTATGGTTATAGTTATCGCTCTTGGTGTGGACGGGCCTTTAGAACAATTTTTAAAACGATATATTTATAGTTATGGTTATAGTTATCGCTCTTGGTGTGGACGGGCCTTTAGAACAATTTTTAAAACGATATATTTATAGTTATGGTTATAGTTATCGCTCTTGGTGTGGACGGGCCTTAAACCCTCACATCCAAACAGATCATGTCCCTGTGGAGAGTCTGCTGTCATTTTCCTTGTGAAATATGATTGCTGTAGTGTTTTAGGAGAGTTACATTTTACAGGACTTGTGATGGACAGCGGACCTCTGGAAAACAGTGCATGCCGTTGTCACAGACGTGTGGTGTAATTGCTAATATAAAATTATAGCTGCTTGAAACACCGTCTTTTTTGCACCTGCTGCACGTTGGCTAGCGCCGTCCCGAGTGATTGACAGGACAGACGGGACGGCCTGTGGAGCCGACGCCCTCTGTGACCCCTCTACAGAGGAGGCAAAACAACAGGAAATATTCCGTCAGAGAGAGAGAGAGAGAGAGAAAGAGAAAGAGAGGGGGAGAGTGACTTCCTCTCTCCTATCATCTACATAATTATTGATTGCTGTTTATATAGTTGTTGCTGTGGACTGTTTTTGTTTACAGTCTATGTAAACGTGTTCTTATGCCAATAAACCTTAATTTAATTTAATTGAGAGAGGGGGGGGGGGGGGTATTTTTCCAAGCACCCTATCATATCGAAACAGAGATCTCAGATTGTTTGCGCTGCCACTCTTGATTTCATATGATTGCTTGCAGGAAAGAGCTCTGCAAAACCCAAACCCTCAGGACTCAGCACATGTGAAGTACACCACTGCCTTTTAATATTATAGTACCGTAATATAGTATACCACTGCCATTTACTACTATGGTACAGCAATACAGTACACCAGTACAGTACACCACTGCCATGTACTAGTATAGTACAGCATTATAGTATACCACTGCCATTTCTACTATACTACAGCAATATAGTACACCACTACCATTTGCTACTATAGTACAGCAATACAGTACACCAGTACAGTACACCACTGCCATGTACTAGTGTAGTACAGCATTGTAGTATACCACTGCCATTTCTACTATACTACAGCAACATAGTACACCACTGCCATTTACTACTATAGTACAGCAATATAGTACACCACTACCATTTACTACTATAGTACAGCAATATAGTACACCACTACTATTTACTGCTATAGTACAGCAATATAGTACACCACTACCATTTACTACTATAGTACAGCAATATAGTACACTACTACCATTTACTACTATAGTACAGCAATATAGTACACTACTACCATTTACTACTATAGTACAGCAATGTAGTACACTACTACTATTTAATATATAGTGCAGCAATATAGTACACTACTACCATTTACTACTATAGTACAGCAATATAGTACACCACTACCATTTACTACTATAGTACAGCAATATAGTACACCACTACCATTTACTACTATAGTACAGCAATATAGTACACTACTACCATTTACTACTATAGTACAGCAATATAGTACACTACTACCATTTACTACTATAGTACAGCAATATAGTACACCACTACCATTTACTACTATAGTACAGCAATATAGTACACTACTACCATTTACTACTATAGTACAGCAATATAGTACACCACTACCATTTACTACTATAGTACAGCAATATAGTACACCACTACCATTTACTACTATAGTACAGCAATATAGTACACTACTACCATTTACTACTATAGTACAGCAATATAGTACACTACTACCATTTACTACTATAGTACAGCAATATAGTACACCACTACCATTTACTACTATAGTACAGCAATATAGTACACTACTACCATTTACTACTATAGTACAGCAATATAGTACACCACTACCATTTACTACTATAGTGCAGCAATATAGTACACCACTACCATTTACTACTATAGTACAGCAATATAGTACACCACTACCATTTACTACTATAGTACAGCAATATAGTACACTACTACCATTTACTACTATAGTACAGCAATATAGTACACTACTACCATTTACTACTATAGTACAGCAATATAGTACACTACTACCATTTACTGCTATAGTACAGCAATATAGTACACTACTACTATTTAATATATAGTGCAGCAATATAGTACACCACTACCATTTACTGCTATAGTACAGCAATGTAGTACACTACTACTATTTACTACTATAGTACAGCAATATAGTACACCACTACCATTTACTACTATAGTACAGCAATATAGTACACTACTACCATTTACTACTATAGTACAGCAATATAGTACACTACTACCATTTACTACTATAGTACAGCAATATAGTACACTACTACTATTTACTACTATAGTACAGCAATATAGTACACTACTACCATTTACTACTATAGTACAGCAATATAGTACACTACTACCATTTACTACTATAGTACAGCAATATAGTACACTACTACCATTTACTACTATAGTACAGCAATATAGTACACTACTACTATTTACTACTATAGTACAGCAATATAGTACACTACTACCATTTACTACTATAGTACAGCAATATAGTACACCACTACCATTTACTACTATAGTACAGCAATATAGTACACTACTACCATTTACTACTATAGTACAGCAATATAGTACACTACTACCATTTACTACTATAGTACAGCAATATAGTACACTACTACTATTTACTACTATAGTACAGCAATATAGTACACTACTACCATTTACTACTATAGTACAGCAATATAGTACACCACTACCATTTACTGCTATAGTACAGCAATATAGTACACCACTACCATTTACTACTATAGTACAGCAATATAGTACACTACTACTATTTACTACTATAGTACAGCAATATAGTACACTACTACTATTTACTACTATAGTACAGCAATATAGTACACCACTACCATTTACTACTATAGTACAGCAATATAGTACACTACTACTATTTACTACTATAGTACAGCAATATAGTACACTACTACCATTTACTGCTATAGTACAGCAATATAGTACACCACTACCATTTACTACTATAGTACAGCAATATAGTACACCACTACCATTTACTGCTATAGTACAGCAATATAGTACACTACTACCATTTAATATATAGTGCAGCAATATAGTACACTACTACCATTTACTACTATAGTACAGCAATATAGTACACTACTACCATTTACTACTATAGTACAGCAATGTAGTACACTACTACTATTTAATATATAGTGCAGCAATATAGTACACCACTACCATTTACTGCTATAGTACAGCAATATAGTACACCAGTACAGTACACCACTGCCATTTACACAGTACATCAATAAACTACACTAATACAGTATGCTACAACCATACAACATTAGATAGTGATAATATTGGTAACCATTACAGGAGTAAAACATGATTGTTTTCTGTTGCTGAACCTGCCCTTACCCCTGTCTGTAAGATGTTGAGGTAGAAGCTGTGACAAAGCTTTGATTCATTTATACATTCTTATTTTTTGCAAGAAGCCGGATGGACACATAAACGCTTCAGTGATGGCGTATGTGCACTGGGGTAATGGTGGTTAGCCGCAACTGAACTTTAAACTCCCCCAGTTCACTCTGCAAACTCAGCAATGTCATTAGTGAAAACCTACAGATAAGGAACATTAAGTTTATTAGGGTCTACTGAATTATAAATAAACTCATTTTTTGGAGAAGTCTTGATGCATTTTTGACAGGTGCAAAAATAAATACATGTTAAACCCAGCATATATTACAATACAAAGCCTTAAAGAAATCTGCTATGCTTTCTTCATTCTCCTTCATGTGCGACTAGAAATTAGCGTGGTTACTCAGGCATATTATAAATTTTGTGTCAACATTGGCAGTGTTTTGAGATTAATGATAATTTACAGAAGAAATGTTTTCCTATATCAGTGATTGACAGCTGGCGCAGTGACCCTTCTGCAGCTGTGTAATCTGTGTGCCGGCCGTGTGCAAGCCAAACGGACTCGTTTACGGTAAAATAGCCGCGTCTCGTTTTACACCAACGTCCCCGAACGGCGGAGGCCGCAGTTCGTAGGGTTACGGGGGAATGGTCTGGAAGCCGAGCCTTGTGGGAGACCGGCATGATTGCTGCGACAAGGTGGCACTGCTTTAGCGGTGCACTCTGCAGGATTTTCAGCCTTGCTGTTGTCCTGTGTTTAAAATCAAAGAAGTCTCCTCCTCCATCCTAAACCCCGCTCAGCTCCAAAACATGCAGCAAGCAAAATGTCAAGCGAAGATATTTTTAGCAACATGCATTGTTGGTATATGGATGGTAACAGTAATTAGGAGGTGTTATAATGATGAAGTAAACACTTTTTGAAATCGCTTTTAAGTTCTCAGCCCCCCTACCTAATCGAGCCCATCTGTCTCATCGTCTTCTTTACTGCCGTCTCCGACGAACGCAGTTGTATTTGGGGATTCTATCATTAGCAACCTAAAGGTTGCCAGTGGTTTTAAGGATTTTAACGTGTAGCCTACTGTTTTCCTGATTCTCGAGCGGCTGACATAAAATATCAAGCAATATATTTAAAAAACACTCCGCTAAAGCTGTTATCATTCATGCGGGCGCAAATGACGCCAGTTTGAGAAAATCTGGAATTTTAAAGAAAGATTTTTTAAAATGTATTTCATCATTATTTCTGTATCAAACCCATTTGGAAGCTTGTGATCTCAGGCCTGCTTCCGGTTTTAAACTGCAGCAGTGCGAAATTTAGCCGGCTCAGTGCCCTAAATGTCTGGCTGAAAAAATAGTGCTCTTGTTCAGTATTTAGCTAACATTATTCTGAAGATTCATTTAGAACTGGGATCTAAAAACAGAATCATGTGTGGAATACTGTAAGTAACATTAGAAGACCATATCTTGTATCATGGCTAGCTAATACCCTTGTAAAGTAAATGACTGTTTCATGAAGGTAGTTATATTATTTATTTTCTCAAATACAACGTAATATTACATTGTTATTAATTGGATGCAAAGGTACCCAACTTTGGCGACCTAGCTGGATAGTTAGAGCTAACGTTACAAGCCCAACAGAAAACACAGCGACTCCTTGTCACTTTTTAAACCCTTGTAAAACTTCAGCTGCATGGCGCCATCGAGGAAAAGCAAATCCTAGGTCGACTCTGCTTCTTGAACGCCCCGTCGGCTTGTTGTTTGTCTTCGCTGTAGGCTAATTGTGCTTGCTCACCACCGCCATTGCAGTAGCCAGCTGGCTACAAACCCCCAGCTGAAACCTGATCCCACTCCAAGGGCTCTATAGCCACACCCATCCCTCCCCACACAGAGAACAATGCAATGCCCAGAAACATCTTAGAATAATAAATACAGGCAGAAGTGCAAGGTTTCAGCAATTTATTTATTTTTCCGACTGACACCATAGATAAGACTGAGCATGGTTATATTATAATATTTTCTAGCTCAGACAGCCGGCATACACGTATCTCCTCACGTAGCACTGTGGAGAGTCACAGAGACTCCGCTCCCATAATATTACATTACATTACATTACATTAATTTAGCAGACACTTTTATCCAAAGCGACGTACAATAAGTGCATACAGAGACATCATCAAGATCACTACAGAACAGAAAAGACAAAGCACATCCTTCCCATAATGTAGCAGCTATCCCTAGTAATGAACGTTGACTGTAGTTCACAGTAAGCTGTGGGTAAATCAGCAATACTACACTTCTATTCTAAATACTATTATAAACTATAATAAACAGACAGGAAAACACAGGGAACTGATATTCCTAGGTTAGAATGTCAGTCAAGGTGGAGTCTGAAGAGGTGTGTCTTCAGGCCTCGACGGAATGCAGGCAGGGTTGGAGTAGAACGTAGGGGAATGGGAAGTTCATTCCACCACTCAGGAGCTAAGGTGGAAAAACTCCACAGTCGGGACGAGCGAGAGCCTTTGACACGGAGGGGGGGAAGTGCCAGTCGCCCTGCTGTAGAAGAGCGAAGTGGTCGAGCAGGAACATAGTTCTGGATTAAGTCCTGCAGGTTGGCGGGGCCTGTCCTATTGGCTGCAGTGTAGGCCAGGGTCAGAACTTTGAACCTGATCCTGGCTGCAACTGGCAGCCAGTGGAGTGACCTCAGCAGGGGGGTTACATGGGAAACTTTCGGGAGGTTGAACACAAGCCGGGCAGCTGCATTCTGGATCAGTTGAAGAGGCAGAATGGTGCAGGCTGGTAGGCTTGCGAGCAGGGAGTTGCAGTAGTCCAGGCATGAGGTGACCATGGTCTGGACAAGAAGCTGGGTGGAGTAGGTGGTCAGGTACGGTCAAATCCTCCTGATGTTGTACAGGAGGAACCTGCAGGACCGGGCCGTCGCCCTGATGTGCTCTTTGAAGTCCAGCCGGTCGTCCAGGACCACCCCCAGGTTCCTTGCAGAGCGGGAGGCAGCCACCACGGTCCCGTCAACGGTGATGGAGAGGTCATGTAGTGGGGAGGTCTTGTATGGCATGAAGAGGAGCTCTGTCTTGTCAAGGTTGAGCTTCAGGTGATGGGTAGCCATCCACTCAGAGATGTCAGTCAGACAAGCAGATATCCTCTCCTTAACCTGTGGGGTAGAGGGAGGGAAAGAGAGGAAGAGTTGAGTATCATCAGCATAGCTATGGTATGAGAAGCTATGTCAATGAATTACTGAGCCAAGAGACTTAGTATTCGTACATAGAGAACAGCAGAGGACCCAGTACAGATCCCTGCGGGACTCCTGTAGACAGGGGATGGGGAGCAGAGACGGAACCCTTCCAGGAGACTTGGTAGGATCTATCAGTGAGATACGATACAAACCAAGAGAGGGCAGTTCCAGAAATGCCCATCTCAGCGAGTGTGGAGATCAGGAGTTTGTGGTTGACCGTGTCGAATGCCGCAGACAGGTCAAGGAGAATCAGAACAGAGGAGAGAAAGGAGGCTCTAGCAGTGGCGAGTGCCTCCATCACAGCCAGGAGAGCAGTTTCAGTGGAATGGCCGGTTCTGAAGCCGGACTGATGCGGGTCAAGCAGGTTGTTCTGGTGGAGAAAAACAGACAGTTGGTTAAGGACAGCATATATATATATAGCATTCTGAACATAAAGTATATTCAATATGCTTTTCGCAAAGGGTTCCTATCCCAATTTTAAATCAACAACAGGTGCTATAGTGAGTAAGGCCACCATTATATATTTATCATTCAGTTTTTATAGATTTCTTATTGCATTTATCCATTCATACAGCTGGATGTACATGTATACTGAAGCAATTCAGGTTAAGTACCTTGCTCAAGGGTACAACGGCAGTGTCCTACCTTCGGTTACAAGTCCTGTTCCTTAACCATTATACTACACTGTCGCCCAATATTTAAGGTATTCACCATATAGTTACTGAAGTAACTACTTTAGCAGCTATTACGTTGGTAAATTGTTTAAAACCAAACACATTTGACCTAAATCCACAGTAGTTTATCAAAACTGCACCAGCCTCTGTGTTAGGCTAAGTGGGAGCCACTGGGTTAAGTACAGGATCCGATTTCACGTTCTGTGTAAACTCTTCTCTCATTCACAAGCCCAAAACAAATAAATGGTGTCTTTGTCTGTAAAACGGGGAAACGCAAATAGCCAAACATAAACCATTCCATTCCTACTGTAGCTTGTTTTAGTCCTGGATTCTTACACGTGACTTTGAAGCTCTACGGCTCTCAAGAGGTAACTGCAGCCAGTGTCAATGACTGCCAATCATAACCAGAAATGCAATACGCAGGAGATAGGCCTATATAGAAACAAAATACATTGCCAAATTATTGGTTTTATATAATTATTATATTATTATTATTACTACCAAATAACTTCAAAATAGATGGGCTGTATATACTGTATATTGTTAGCTGCTATACTGCTGTGAGATGTATATATCATTATAACAATGTAATTATAATAAAATAGATGGGCTGTATATACTGTATATTGTTAGCTGCTATACTGCTGTGAGATGTATGTATCATTATAACAATGTAATAATGATAAATCATAATAAAAGCCCATTTGGCTGGTCAGCTACTGACAGGCATCCAGAGGATCTGTGTCTGGCAAGCTGTTTCACACATTGACAACTCTGTGTATAAATAAATACTTCCTGATATCAGTGCAATTTACCTTTAACTGATTCCACCTATGCCACCTTGTTCTACTAACAGAGCGCAATCCATAAAATGTCAATCAAAAGACAAAACCTCAGTCAGGTCAGTCTTTCATCACTGGTGTCCAACATAGATCCTGATCCAGGTAATATGTTATGTCATATATAGGGTGTGTATATATAGACAATCGACCCACACCCAAGTTGTTGCCACCCACACTCATATCTGTGTTAGGAACACAGGTGGCTTAAGCTCCACCCTCTTCCAGGAGAGCACCAATGGGAGGAGAGGGGGCGTGTCTCTCACAGACGACAGTCCATGCTGCGAGGAAGACCGAAGGCAGCTGCTGCAAAATTTTCTCTGGCTCAGTGATAATTCTCAAAAATCATCATTAATACCATTTTCTGCTTTTCATGCACATATCGATGAAAAGATATCTTAGCAAGCTGTTTATCTAAACCCACATCCATGTGTTTGAACACGTTGTATTGACACCTTAGCTGATATTTCTGCTGGTAGTAGCATATATCCCTGCATTAAGCAAAAACAGTTTGGCAATTGCTGAACTTGCCAAACTGTTTGTAAAGATAAAAAACAGACACATGCAGTCAATGAAGTTAAATACAATGCTGATTGAATCGAGGCTGTAGTTTTACAGTTTGTAAAATGTTCATAGAAATACGTATATTTACAATCGTGTGACCTGAATTGACTAACTGAATGGAGGTGGGTAAGTATGGGCCATTAGTTTTTAATAAAGCCATTGAAACGTTCACTCTCTTATCCTGCTTAAACTGAAACAATAGATTTAATGATAATGCTTCATACCATACTTTATTGCAAATAGGAAATAGCACATCATTGTGATTCTCTGTACAACTTTATAGATTAACAAAATAATTCAACGGCTCCACTGAAAATGAACTCAGCAGAAAACAGCTCCAAGGCTATTGAGATAATATTTCTCTGAGATGTAATTTTAAGACATGCACAGACAGGGGATTAAAATAGTTCAGCTACTAAAAGTTATGTTGGAGAGGATTCAACAGGAGGGATTCAGCAGGAAGTTTTTGTTTTGTTCGATGGAGACCGGGACACTGGATATTTCGGGGATCGCACGCAGCGCCCAAGACACAAGCGACCCACCCCCTCCCTCCACAGGGAAGCCGGGGGATTTTTCCGGAGAGATCCGTGACCCTGGCAGAACGGCTGCATCGTGTTCCAGTCGGGTCTCAGACACGGCTCCGATTCGGACTTGTTTGTTTTTTTGTTTTTTTTTTGTTCTGAGGAGAAGTATGTGTCGAAAAAAGAGCAGGGAAGTGCAGTTGTGGTCAAACCGTGCCTGATTGGAGTGGGGTTGGGGGGGTGAAAGTCGACAATTTCAACAGGTCATTCAACCCCCTTCTGAGGACTGTGGTATTTGGCAGTACATGTGGGAGATCGCTTTAGCCCACGATTCCTAATTCAACCCAAGTCACTCGAGTGAGCATGTATTTCACCCCCAACGCCAGTGCCATTTTTAAATACAACTACAATTTGTGAATTTGTGGGGTTTTTGAGGCAGTCGCAAATGATTCAATCATTCTTTTTTTTAAAGAGTTATACACGGCACAAGAGGAATGTGTTTCTCCTGACCAGATAATACATTAAATATTGACAGCACCCCCTCGCCATCTGTTGAGTGGTCCCCTTGGCTTGGTTTGTACTTGGTTAGGAGGTCCCCAAGGACAGGGCTGACTTACTCTCTTGATTATTTAACCAGATCAATCATTTTATTGATCAGGCATTTTTAAATGTATGAGCAACAGCTGCAGGGATATGTTGGTGAGAAGGCTTTACTGTAGTCCAATATTGGACTTAAAACCAGCACTAATCAGTAGTTTGTGAAATAATGGCAGAATAATTGCGTACGCTCAAGAGCTTTAGGACTGGATTCGTGCGCCCGTTGTGCAAGTTCTCATGTCAGCACAACCTTCTGTGACGTCTTTGAGACGTTGGTGAACTGCTTTATGGGAATTGTATAATGACGTCAAATCAGAAGGCCGGTTTTATTGAGCATGACAGAATATAAAATAATTTCGATGTGTATTTGGCACAGATTGCCACAATACATGGAAGTAACAAAATATGTAATAAAATAATGATATAAGTGATATCATTAATAATAAATAAATTATATAATCATAAAAAAACAAGAGAGAAACAAGCTAGTTCTGATAGATTTTGATAAATAAATACATCTGAACTAGCTACTCATCCACCATGTTTTGAAAATGATGCTGGTGGTTTGGCTAAATGTCGCTCCGGTACAAACGATGAAGACACCATATTTCAAAACGGTGAACAATTTCACCAGCGCGTTGTCGGTACGCAATCACTTACAGTACACAGACACTTTACAAGCTCAGTAAAGTTGGCCCTTGGATAGTTCTAGAAACGTTTGCGTAAGATATACAAGTGGTTCATAAACCCAGTCCAGGGGAGGGGTCCCCTGTGTATGCTGGTTATTTATTCCTGGGGGTCCCCTGTGCATGCTGGTTATTTATTCCTGGGGGTCCCCTGTGTATGCTGGTTTTTGTTCCCAACCACAATTGCAATCCAATAATTTTAACAAGATTTTATTTTTTCTTAATTATGTGCTTTTTGTGTTAAGAGGGATAATTTACCCTCTTAGGCCACATTATGTCAGAAATAGCTATGCAGAATGAATAGGCTCCTCATTTGGTTGTTGAACTCATGTGCTTAATTTCTGTCATAATTATTTTCCTTAAACTTTATAACACAATGCAGGTTTGCCTCATTATCATTTGCTTTGTGTTTGAACTTTTCAGTGTCTACCAAATGGTTAATTAGGAGCCTATTGATTCACCTCAGTCTTTACTTTGATCATTTAAAACATTTTTTTTTTTTACTATGTAATCGTTTGCAATATAGCTCAATGCAGGACTTTGTTTTATTCTTCATGGCGTGCATAGCTATTTCTGACATAATTTGGCTTAAGAGGATTAATAATTAATAAACGTAATTAATAAACATTTCCAGCTTGTTAAAATTCTGGGATCGCAACTGTGGTTGGAACGGAAACCAGCATACACAGGGGTCCCCCTGGAATAAATAACCAGCATGCACAGGGGTCCCCTAGGACCGAGTTCGATAATCACTGAGATGCACTAAAGGGCATGTCTAAAGCTGAAGAGGCGTGCTTCCTGTCCCAGGTAGGCCTGATTATGACACAGCATGGTTGTGGCGATGTTACACAATGCTATGGGCCTGTACATCTGCGCGATGATAAGAGCCTTTCCCTTACAAATAATATAACTATAACCACACGTTTAAACGAATGGTTACCATGAAAATGTTCTTGCTTTTCCAAGAATAAAAGTGAACGATTCGCTAATGAAGGTGTTGCAGTTTAATGACTCAGTTGCCTCAGTGCGTTCCCTTTAACGGCATTAGACCCAATACTGCACAACCTCTGAGACTTTTTGTTGAAATGCCGTAGGACGATCTGGCGTAATCCTTCATCTGAAATACACGTGGTGCTGCAGACTGATTCATTGCTCGTTGAGGCTAGGGGGGGGGGGTGCCTGTGCCTGTGCCTGTGCCTGTGCCTGACATCTGATGATTATGGGCGAAATCCAAACAAGTCATAACAAGTGCGCTAAACGTTAGCCATTGCCTCTGCTCGGCACTCAGCATTAAAGAGATGGATTAAGTTATTAGATCCGCCATGTCCAGAATGCACTCTTTTCACTCCGAGCCTCTCCTTGCGCCATAAATCAGGAAGGCCCCCGTCCCGGTGAATTACCAGCCGTGGTTTCCATCCCGTTTTAACAGGTATACTTTACCCTACGGAGTGCACTTGCTGCCTTCAGCATCTTATGGCTGCAATTAGTCCCTTCCACGACAATCATTTTTTTTCTCATTGACAACTGGCCCTACGCCCATGGTGCTGTAGCGGCCTTTAGCAACGCTTAGAACGCAAAGACAAAGACATCTGGTTTAGGTTAACGGCTACGCAGCAGACCCTTAGAAAGTATATCTGTGTTCCCAAGGACATATTGTGGGCATGTCCCATGTAAGTTTAATCCAAAGGCAGGAAGCAAGGGTCAATTAACTGGTCAAGGCACATAGTGTCTTTGGGGAGCTGACATTAACAAAAAAAAATTAAAAAAAGCTGAGCACTCTTTGTTTTTCCTTTCGACGGTTCCCCAAACCCTGCCCGTTCCCCGTGCCAAAGTTTTCCAGCGTTCCACATGCCTTTTTAGGTAGCTGCGCTGGCGTTTATCCAAAATGGTTTATGTCTCTTGATTTCTTTTAATTATTTTAATGATTATGCTATTATTTTTCAGTGGATTTGTATGTAGTAAACGGGCATTATCGCTTCAGGCTTTGGAATGTCGAGCCTTTGGGCTGTGTTCTGAAATGTCCCGATCCTGGAATATTCTTTCAATTTATGCTAAAACCAAACATGTTTTTAAAAAAAATCTATTATTAATTTTAAGACCACCAAATGCTTTATTGCAACACTTAAATACAGGTGTGCTTTTTTCTCTGCTTGCTTCCTCCATATTACCAGGAAAAGTGAGTGCTTTGTAGACTTATACATACAGTAAACTGCTCTGTACTTGAAAGAGGGCCAGTGACTGCACCATTCATGGCATAAATAAATAGGAACTTTGTCTTTGAAGTAGACTAGAGGGGTGGGGTCACTTCTAGTGTGTATATTTGAACAGCAAAGTGCATCAATTTGTCTGCAATAGGGTGAACAAGAGGAAATGGTAATGGGCCAAAATAAAGGAAAGCATTACAGATGCTGAAAATGTGGGAGAAGTCCTTGGGCCTTATTCTGATGGCAGAAAAAGACGATTTCAAACTTTTTTCAGGGTCTTGACAATCCACCATGAAAAGAAAATGTTTTTTTTAGCACCAGCGATACTAAAAGCTCCCAATAGGGGGCGATAATGAGAAAAAGGAGATTAATTACTGAGTGGTTGGACCCAGAGTAACATAAATGCGGATGATCGCTCTAAACCTTTATAGAGTTTTATAGTCATATCACCCGGGTGCTCTGTTCCAGTAGCACTCCGTAGAAGTAGCATATTCAAACGGTTCTTTTCAAATATCTCCACGCTCTTATTCACTCTCGAATGTATTCTCGTATATATTGATTATACATGTGTACTTCTGGTCATTTTCTTCATCTTAACTTCATCTTAATTTCTGAAAAGCAGGCGTGGCACATCTGTTTAGCGCCGTGGTGACACGCAGTTGCATTGCATGCTGGGCCGGCAGAGCATGTGCTGCACTCGTGGGACTAAAGTACCGGAGCAGTACAGAGCGGTACAAAGTAAAAAGAGAAAAGGGCGTCGTTCTGACCTAATGCTCATCTGCTCTGTGCTCTGTGAAAAAGTCTACTACCTCCATTTGTCTAACATGCTCTAGCTTGGAAGGCATTCATATGTTACTGTAGTAACAATGTTAAATCCTGAGCCCAATTTAAAATCTGTGTGTGTATGTATGTCTGTGTGAGTGTGTATCTGTGTGTGCGTGTGTGTGTGCGTGAGTGTTTGTGTGTCTGCATGTGGTTGTGCTTGCATGTGTGTGTATTTGTTTGTGTGTGTGTGCATAGTGGCATGTAACTGAAGTAAAAAATATATGTAGTATTAAACACCAAATAGGCCATAAAATTGTCCAGAGAGGGAGGGGTTCAGTATGTAGGAAGAGCGCCCCCTCTGGTCAATCTGGCAATTTGCCTGTACAAGCTACACATGACGTATACTCAGACAACAATGCCTGTATGAGCTTACATTTTAGTTTACTTTCTGGGGTTCTTGATATAATTTCAGTTGTAATGTGTGTTTTTGAATGGCCCAGACAGTTTTTATATGAAGGATGGATGTTTTTATTCTAGAGAAGATACTGACAACCTGCCTACTTTACAGTGGCAGGTATTGGTATACAGTATAACCCCAAAACACCCTGTACAGCAATGTTATAGTTCCATGAGCAAATGAGTATTGCATGTATTCAAAATTATTTAAAAAATGTGTGTCTTACTGGTACTTTTCCCTTTGAGAGCAGCAATCTCAGGCTGCATTTCCAATTGAAAATAAAAGTCTGGTGGGAAATGTTATACATACGGCCTCTCGAAGCATAATCATTGCTGTATAAGCTGCTTTGGAGTTGTTTGAAGTGCATTTTTATTTTTTTTTCTTCAAACCACAAAACCTCAAATGCCCCTATACCAGCCATTGTAAAGCTGGCCAGCGGTCAGAAATGTTTCTAAATGTTTACAATATCCTTCATTGCACAGAAACACTGTGTGGGCCAGTTGAAAA
Source organism: Synaphobranchus kaupii (assembly GCA_029718625.1). Taxonomy (NCBI): domain Eukaryota; kingdom Metazoa; phylum Chordata; class Actinopteri; order Anguilliformes; family Synaphobranchidae; genus Synaphobranchus; species Synaphobranchus kaupii. Next base: position 14,519,135 of record CM056380.1, on the reverse strand, counting down.
CATACAGAAACACTGAAATAATATTTAAAAAAACACAGAAAGTTAACTATCCCTTTAAATAGTGAACTGCGGTGTGAGAATAATCAGCAGCCGATGTTGTGTGTTTTAGAGGCATGAGCTCTTCCAAATCAGCCAGTATCCAGTGCAGTCTGACCGTCAGTATCCAGTGCAATCTGACAGTCAGTATCCAGTGCAGTCTGACCGTCAGTATCCAGTGCAGTCTGACAGTCAGTATCCAGTGCAATCTGACAGTCAGTATCCAGTGCAGTCTTACCGTCAGTATCCAGTGCAGTCTGACAGTCAGTATCCAGTGCAATCTGACAGTCAGTATCCAGTGCAGTCTGACAGTCAGTATCCAGTGCAATCTGACAGTCAGTATCCAGTGCAGTCTGACCGTCAGTATCCAGTGCAGTCTGACCGTCAGTATCCAGTGCAATCTGACAGTCAGTATCCAGTGCAGTCTGACCATCAGTATCCAGTGCACTCTGACAGTCAGTATCCAGTGCAATCTGACAGTCAGTATCCAGTGCAGTCTGACCGTCAGTATCCAGTGCAGTCTGACAGTCAGTATCCAGTGCAGTCTGACCGTCAGTATCCAGTGCAATCTGACAGTCAGTATCCAGTGTAATCTGACAGTCAGTATCCAGTGCAATCTGACAGTCAGTATCCAGTGTAATCTGACTGTCAATATCCAGTGCAATCTGACAGTCAGTATCCAGTGCAATCTGACAGTCAGTATCCAGTGTAATCTGACAGTATCAGTGCAATCTGACAGTCAGTATCCAATGTAATCTGACAGTCAGTATCCAGTGCAATCTGACAGTCAGTATCCAGTGCAATCTGACAGTCAGTATCCAGTGCAATCTGATGGTCAGGATCCAGTGTAATCTGGCAGTCAGGATCCAGTGCAATCTGACAGTCAGGATCCAGTGTATTCTGGCCATCAGGACCCAGTGTAATATCACAGTCAGGATCTAGTGTAATCTGGCCATTGGGATCTACTATAATCTGGCAGTCAGGATCCAGTGTATTCAGGCAGTCAGAACCCAGCGTAATCTTTCGGTCAGGATCCAGTGTGATATGGCTGTCAGGATCGAATGTAATATATTGATGTCATTGTGATGTATAATCCAAGCATTGTGTGCCTCATCCCTGACATGCTTTTCTCAATAACCATTTGTGAGAAACATATTTCATTCCTGAATTGTTTTGTAATCTATGGATTGTGGAAGAATGGTTCAAAAAACAGTAGAATTTTTTCTCCTAGTTTAAAATAGGAGAAACCCAGGAGCCTGTATAGCTAAGTAAAGCCTAAAGTAAACTACTTTGATTCTTTCAAAAGAGCTGCCAAGAGCTCACGGAGGAACAGTCGTGCCTCCACCAGTGCAGACTGCTCTTACAGGAGTAATGCTTTTCATTCGGCCCGAAGAGTAAAGCCCGGCAGTGCACCAAATTCTGTGTTACTGAGCAGTGCCGTGTGGTGGCAAGGCCGCAGAATACATGCAGAAAAAGTAGGGCCACGACTTCTTTTCTAAACCTGTAGTTCCGTCCTCCAAACCAAGAGGGCGATAGTGGACTTTATGAAGCCCAGCACGTTATGGTATCTTAATCATCTCAATTAATCATTTAGTTTCCTCATTTAGTCAAGTCTTAGTATGGATTCCAATCGCTTATTTTATCCGTCCTCTTCTCCTCGGGCCTCGCCTGACCCAGAAACCGATCGAGGTTCGCCATCTTTAAGGACATTCCAAAGCGCTAAATGCTCGGAGGAGGAGCGAGGAGTGGGGAACGAGGAGGGTCCCGGAAGGTGCTTCAGTGAGGAAACACGAGTGTAGCCTTTGCGGAAGCCTTTTCTTGGAACGCGTGACGTGTATAAATTATCCACCACTCTTCACGTCTGCCATGTTGCAGGCACACCCCTACGCAAATGCAATTTTACCGTTCCTTTCCATTTATTATCTAGCGCTAATTCATAATGACATACATTCTTTATAACTAACAAAAGCACCGTATATTCATGAAAAAATAAGCTAAAAAGCATTATAGTTAAGCATGTGAGCATAATATGACGCTGACGCTTGATTGAGCAAGGACGTTCCATTTGCCTAATGCATGTTGCCTCGTTTCCTCCGTCCTCCTATCTGATCCTTGCATCCTTTCCTCGCGTCCTCCATTGGGCGGAGCTAAGGAGCGAGGAAAGGATGCAAGGAGTAAAAATAAGCGATCTTCTCTTTGAGCCAACCATTATAGCACCTGACTAGCTAATGATCTTGACCTTGATTCGATGGATCTGTGGTATTAACTCTGCGTTAGAACAAAAACACTGTCCCCACACCAGCCATTTTCAGATATTATTAGTCACCCCTGGTTTAGAGACTTACACCCTTGCCCCCAACAAGCTCTTCTCTTGTTCCTTAATTGTTTAATTAGTCGCGGTCCTTTGACTGCTCATCACCGATTACTGTAGTTTGAGTGCCTACAGTGACACCTAGAGGAAAAGGACTGAAATGCATGTTAAATGTTTCCCAGGTCAGATGTTCAGGAATATTTACGGCTCTAAGAATGAGATCTAATAAAAGAGGTCTGTGCTGTGTTGCGTGTTGTGTGGCCAGTGGCTTCACTTTGTCTAAGGTGACTTCTCCCTTGTTCCGATCGCAGCTGGAAAACTACATCCAGGAAAACATAAAGACAGAGATGGTGCAGATCCAGGCCCATGCCGTGCACAACCAGACGGCCACCATGCTGGAGATCGGAACCAACCTGCTGACGCGGACCGCCGAACAGACGCGGAAGCTCAACGTGGTGGAGGCACAGGTACCTGCCCCAATTCATCACGGGACACGGCAACAACTGAAACTGAATAAATCAACGCTGCCCTTACTTTCACTAACACGCTTACCTTACAGCGGTGATGGGCAACTCCAGGCCTCGCGGGCCGGTGTGTATGCGGCAACATAAGAATAATTCATCACTGTGCTTACCTCTAATACACTTACCTTACAGTCACACCCACAACACTGAACTGTACAATAGACACAGTCTGCCACTCCCATTTAAATTGTTTATTAAGCCATATGGATACTCACTTCAAGTTCACTTCTGATTGGACGGCCCACTAAACAGATTGGTTGTCATGTAAATCAGCTAGATATTTACACAATCAACATTCTCTTGTAGTGGGAAACGTGAAACCTTTGTTGCTTTCAGAATAAAAAGTCAACAGAATAGAGTAGAATTGCTATTATTGTATTTATTTTCATTGGTTCTTTAAGTAAAATATAAGTACTAAAAATTCATATTTTGGCTAAAACAGAAGGTAAAATAATGAAGGGCTACCATTACTACCATTTATGAAAAGCTTATTTTAAACATAAGATCATATTAGAAACACAAGACATGTAAGATATATTAGAAGCATTTAAAAAAATAATTTTACATTATAATCAGCCCCTAAATAATGTCCTCCTTTTACATCTGATGGTGTGCCGTACTGTGGTTAATAGCTAGTGAATAACTGCTTGGCTCAAAACATTTTTACTGTGTTGACTCTCTCTGTTTCATCTACTGTTGCAGTTCCTGCCAGGAATCGGATCAGTTCACAGCACAAATCATTTCTGCTTGTGTATCTGTGTATACCAGAGCTCATGTTAAATTATTGTATGTCATCATCTATTAGTAAATAGCACTTTAGTCCACATTCCTGGGTATGAATTCTCAGTAATGGATCTGAAATGAGCTCTCTCTCTCTCTCTCTTTGCGTATATGCGTGTTGTATGTGTGTGTGTCTGTGTGTGTGTGTGTGTGTTGTGTGTGTGTGTGTGTGTGTGTGTGTGTGTATGTGTGTGTGTGTGTGTTGTATATGTGCGTGTGTGTGTGTGTTGTGTGTGTGTGTGTGTGTGTGTGTGTGTGTGTGTGTTGTATATGTGCGTGTGTGTGTGTGTGTGTGTGTGCATGCACTGTGCAGGTTATGAACCAGACCTCGAGAATTGAAATCCAGCTTTTGGAGAACTCCTTATCGACAAACAAATTGGAGAAGGAGCTCCTGATGCAGGTCACTGAAATTTCCAAACTACAAGACAAAAACAGGTAGCATAAAATGACAAAAGTGATTTCACACTACAAATGGCCAAAATTAAGTTGCATGCAAAAGTTGATGCCTTTACTTAAAGCTCAAGACTCTACTTTACAATTATTGAAAGTAAAAATGTAAAACACAAGTAAGAAGAAGCTTCTTTGAATTATAAATGTAATATAAAAATTAATAATCAGGTATAATCTTGCAGTGAATTGATTGTTTCTTGCTGTGCTAATTAAGTCGCCAAGTATGGACCATACTTAAGTATGGACCCCAGGCATGTTCACATAGCACATGAATAAACAAATAAGAGGATGGAAAAAATAACACAAATGTTTTACTAATTATGTACTAATTATACATAAACGCACAATTAGTTCTGGGGATGAAACAGTGTGGGTAACCGTTGTCGTTTATTTTCATGAAGGCTTGGTTGACAGTGGTGCGGTGTGTTGGTTTTACACAGCCGTCCACAGAGGTATCGGAAACACGCCTAACAGGCCATCCATCACTGGGAAATTAATTCCATACGGGACTCCTTCCCAATTAATCCCATACGGAACTCCTCAGTGTCACAGTCTCGTTCCATACGAATACGATACCTTTCGCAAACAGTGGACCGAAACCCTCTGAGAAAGAGCGCGCGCTCTCGACGAGCTATCGCATGGCATCAGGAGAGTTGCCCATCTAAAACTGAGGAAGGGCTGTCAGTTATTTATGTTTTTCTTTTTCTCTCTTCTTACCTGCTGCACAAAGGCACCTCATGCACTAGAAAGAGATAAAACAACGACAGCAATAAAGTTTGAACACAGTAATGCAGGTAACAGGATTTTAAAGTAGATTTAGTAGTAGTATTTTAAAGTAGACACAGAGTCAGAGGCCATGATAGGATGCTGAAGAGCTCCATAAAATTGGAGCCCTAGTCATAAATGTCACCCGTTTATTTAAAATGTGTGCCCGGTGCAACAGCGAGAGTGTGTACGATGTCGGTAATGTATTCTGGGGCGAGATCAAACCTCGCCTTAAAAGTGATGAATTAATTTTTTTTTAAATAAATTCTAAAAGAAACTGCAGTTTAGTGAGGCCAGGATGGATGCTATGTGAACTCTTAATTGTGTTGGTGAGATGTCTAGCAGCCGAATTTTGAACTGTAATGCTTGAAACACTGGAAAATCTTTATTTCTTGCATTGTTGAGCCTACAACAAAGAAAATCCGTACAGCCCCACCCCCAAATGATGATGTCACCCAGATATAACTCCTCCCCTTTCCCCAAACTTTAGAGAATTGATTCAGAAAATATAGTGGAAGCTTCAATTCAGATGATACTAAAACAAGTCTCTGAACATACAGCTTAAATGTTAAGGTTGTGACTTCAGAAATACATAGAAAACTGTACATTTTTTTCTCCCATTGTGCAGCATTCTCCAATTCAAAAGACACCTCAATTCACTTAAATGACACGAAGAGGCAGAGTTCAAACCAAATGACATCATCGCTTCAAATGGTTTTAGCAGATATAGACAAATGATCAAGTTTTGGACACAGGTCAAATACAGGAAATGCAGATCCCACCAATGAGTGTGAGACAGAACACAACACAACCAATCATGAGTTGGAGTTGGTGTTCACCTTTATTCCTTTTTATTGGGTTATTATTATTACTATTGAGAGGAAATGGATAAGTCTCCTGTCATGGACGCTCATTAATTTGACCTTTTTTCTGTCCAGTCGTCTGGAGAAGAAGGTCCTGGTCCTGGAGTCGCGGCAGCAGGCGGAGCTGGAGGACCTGCGTGAGGAGAAGGAGAGGCTGCAGGACCTGGTGGTGCTCCAGTCCACCTCCATCGAGTCCCTGCAGAGACAGCTGCACACGGCTAGCGCCAACAACTCCATCCTGCAGCGCCAGCAGCAGCAGCTCACAGAGTCTGTGCACACACTCCTCACGCTGCTGTCTGTGAGCCCAGGTACATACACCACACTGTCTGTCTGTGAGCCCAGGTACATACACCGCACTGTCTGTCTGTGAGCCCAGGTACATACACCGCACTGTCTGTCTGTGAGCCCAGGTACATACACCGCACTGTCTGTCTGTGAGCCCAGGTACATACACCACACTGTCTGTCTGTGAGCCCAGGTACATACACCGCACTGTCTGTCTGTGAGCCCAGGTACATACACCGCACTGTCTGTCTGTGAGCCCAGGTACATACACCGCACTGTCTGTCTGTGAGCCCAGGTATATACACCGCACTGTCTGTCTGTGAGCTCAGGTACACACACCGCACTGCCATCTGTGTGCCCAGGTACATACACCACACTGTCTGTCTGTGATCTCAGGTACACACACCGCACTGCCATCTGTGTGCCCAGGTACATACACCACACTGTCTGTCTGTGAGCCCAGGTATATACACCGCACTGTCTGTCTGTGAGCTCAGGTACACACACCGCACTGCCATCTGTGTGCCCAGGTACATACACCACACTGTCTGTCTGTGATCTCAGGTACACACACCGCACTGCCATCTGTATGCCCAGGTACACACACCATACTGCTGTCTGTGAGCCCAGGTACATACACCACACTGTCTGTCTGTGAGCCCAGGTATATACACCGTACTGTCTGTCTGTGATCTCAGGTACACACACCACACTGCCATCTGTGTGCCCAAGTACACACACACCACACTGCTGTCTGTGAGCCCAGGTACATACACCACACTGTCTGTCTGTGAGCCCAGGTATATACACCACACTGTCTTTCTGTGATCTTAGGTGCACACACCACACTGCTGTCTGTGAGCTCAGGTACACACACCACACTGTCTATGAGCTCAGGTACACACGCCACACTGCTGTCTGTGTGCCATTGGTTTTCTCCTCCATGCAGTGGCTGAAACTCCCACTGCACAGTCTGGTCTTCCACAAGATTTATTCCTTCCCCACTAATGTTTCAAACTGTTATTTAAAAAGAAAGTACTTTGTGTGTAAATCCGTTTTGTGATTTGAACAGCACTGTCAGTCTGAGCTTTGCTTTATGTAAACAGTTTATAGCAGTTAATATCAAAATGAACGGACGCATAAACAGAAGTCCTGGAACAATTTGTGAATGAATTCTACGTTTTAGAATAGATGTGGGCTTGAAACGCGCTGACAGACGGCTCTGTCAGTACAGAGAAAAAAACGCTGCTTCTGACTTCACTGCTTGCATTGACCTCACTGGGAACCAGACATGCAAGCACGTCAAGTCAAGGCAACCGCCATTTTATGTAGCAAGTGAAATAGCCTACTCCACATCCTTGAACCTCATTTCTCTAACTAGAGAATTGTACTGAGTGCTGTCTTGTATCTACATCCCATTATGACCTCAGTGTTTGCAAGGCAACCGCCATTTGTGTGAGGTCATTTGTGTACCTGAAATACAACTGGAGTTACTCAGCTCTCCAGGACCGGGGTTGTAGACACCCTGCTCAATCGCACAATCATTCCCTATGATTTGCCTTTCATCCATACCACAGAAGAAGAGCAGCTGCCATCTCTGTCAGCTTCTCAAAGTTAGTTTAGAGCATGAAGAGAGAGTCTGTTGGAAAGGCACTGAACATTTTAGTGTGGTGAAAAGCCTTCAAATGGGCATGGCCAAGTCTTATAGCGGTGAGTCTGGTGCCTTAATCACACTTCACATATTTTATTGTTGTTCAGCACATCTGGAAGATGTAGGATCCGAGAAAACCCTATTTTTCCCCCATGTTTTATTTTCCTTTCTGACAGTCGGAACGTTTAGTGATATGGGCATTCTCATCATAGTCATTTACTTGGCAGGGTTTGGTCGAAAGGGTTTGGACCAGCTTCACTTAAATGTGAGCCACACACTTAGACAAGTTTTCCTCAAAACTCTGAAATCAACCCTTTGGCATTGTGGGTAACTTGTGCAGAATATGTGTCAGTGTGTGTTTACAGAGACATTCCACAACACACAAATACAACTGCTTTCAATTACAACCCAACAGAGGCCTGTTTTTCCTTCTTCCGTCGCCATCTGCAGAGAAACTCTTGCGACCCAACAACCTCTCTTTCCAAAGATGAAGGGATGGAATGGGGAAAAAATATTCTGACGACAAGAAGGAAAACAAGATCAGTCAAAAAATGTGCCAAGACTGCTGTTAGCTGTCAGGATTATTTATTGTTATGGTTATGGGTATAGTTTTTACCCAAAGCTTAGCCTTTAAACTTTATATAAAACTTGTAGATTTCACAGAAGCTATGAATACATCTTTACATTTTTCCCATTTTATCTTTAGTGGGGTTAACTGGAGGGGAGTTAGTGAGCATGTGTTAACCAAGCAGTAGCTATTGACGGGCTGCATTAGTCTTCCCTTAGCTAACCAAAATAGCTAACTAGCTACATAGCGGTGAAACTTAAAAGCCATTGTGTAATAGAATAATAAATTACCTAGCTAACATCAGTAAATGCACTAGGTAAACATCAGGAAAGTGAGCTCACTAGTATCAGTAAATGAGCTAGCTAACATCAGGAAAATGAGCTAGCTAACATTACATTAACACATATTGGCTAGCTAAATTCACTAGCTTCCTTTTTATTCAGTCTTGATGTATGTCTTTGATTGCCTCAGAGAGAGCCAATCAAAAATGATGATGTGCAATGCAGGATATTTTAGAAAGAGGTTTCGGATAAGTCTCTGCCAGCTGTATAATGGCATATTGAGGGTATTCTTGGGTTTGTGCTCTAATGCAAGAAACAAACAATTGAAGTAACATCAAAGCAGCCTGTACAGTGACCTTATGCTTGCAAAGGTGTTTCATAAAGTTTCATTACTGAAAGGAAGTAAGGAAGGCCTGCAGCCAAAAAGTGACCGGGATCCCCAACTGTTTTTATATTGCCAAAGGGCCATGTTAGCAATGTTAGCCTAGCAACCTAAGGCAGATTGAGAGTCATTTTATAAATTGTATCAATAAAATTAATTGGAACCCAAACAGAGTAGAAATGTGAGAGTCATGGTTTTCTCAGGAGACTTGCTTGAGCCCAGAGCGGTAAAAATAATTGCTTACCTATCGTGTCCTCAAACAGTACCTGTGATTTTAAATGTGCCAATGTATCCTAACGTTAAAAAATGGGAGGAGAGAAAAGTGTTAGCGTCACATTCAGTCCCAGCATCTCAATGTTCAGGCCTTCTAAGGGGGCTGTCTGGATTTTTACTTCATAATATCTGCCCATTGTTTAGATATTATGAAGTACTTGTACTATCAAACCCAGCATGTACCCTTACAGGAAAATGGTGGACAATTTGGAACCAAATTTTCCCCTCTTGAATTTGTAAAAGGTAAAAATAAAATGTATGATTTACTGTTGAATTGTTCATTTTATTACTTCATATACTAAGACGGTACACGTTCTGATGTCGTCTTACTTGTGAAAAACAAGAGAGAAACTTAACAGAAGTGTCTAATGTGACTTTGATTTATACGTTTGCCTTTTCACTGTAACATAAGGAGTGTGTTTGATTGTGAACAGTGCCGTTGCCGAGGGAACAGAAGTTCCGTGACTGTGCGGATGCTTTTAAAGCAGGAAATAACATCAGTGGCGTCTACTACCTACACATCGGCAACATGACAGAGCCCACAAAGGTGAATACCATTCCTCACAGTATTACAGATATCATTCTGATTGCCTTTGCACATTTTTAGAGATTATAGTTTTTGCAGATGCTCTTGGACTATTAAAGAATATTTCCAAATTGCCTTGCAAATTTTGAGCCAAAAGAATCAAGATTTTCCTTGAAAGGGATTGTCTCCAATCTGAACATTTGTTTAGTAGGCCTATCTGTTTTTTTTTTTGCTTCACGGATTGCAATGATGTTAGCTTTCAGTATCAAGAAACTATAAAATACTGGTCAAAAAAATAAAAAAAGAACAAAAATCTTTTGTGAGTGCTACATTTTGATTGCTTTCTATTTTTATATTTTATTTTTCTGTATTCCCACTTTCTGAAAGAAAAAGAGTTGGCTCTGCACTGTGCGTGGCAGACGTTGTTGTGTGTGGAGTGAGGAATAACGGCATGTCTTATCGATCCAGGCATTTTGCGACATGGAGACGAGTGGAGGAGGTTGGACTGTGTTCCAGCGCAGAGTCAACGGGAGCGTGGATTTCCAGAGGACCTGGAGAGAGTACAAACTGGTGAGCGCGTGGCTCAACTCAGCTCAGCTGCATCACGGTCTTCAACCTGGGGCGGTAGTTCAGCTGTCAGTCTTCTTGGCTTGAAAGACGGGGGGGTTGCAGATGACCGCAGCGATGTTCAAATTTGATTTGGAGTCCGACCCCCACCCGAAGACCAGTCACTGAACTAGGCTGGGGGATGGAACCATTTTTCACCTAAAACCAGCTGGGATTTTAAGCTGATTTTAGTTTGTCGGAGCTGGTCTGTGGCTGGTTAAAGCTGGTCGAGTAAGCTGGTGACTAACCTGGCAGACTAGCTGACTGTAGGCTGGTGAACAGCTGGTTAAGCTGGTCCCCAGCTAAAACCAGGTAAAAGTGTAGAAAACACATCTTAAACCGCTTAAACTTGACCAGTTTAGGCTGGTTTAAGATGGAATTTTCAGCAGGGTTCATTTTCAGTGATAAATGTTTTGAAAACCTGTTTGTTTTTTTAAAAATGTTTTTTAAAGCAGACTCGATGAAATGTTTTAACGGCCAGACATTATGCTGCTGCCTCAGTTGGAGGTCACCAATGAACAGAGCGAGGTCACGTCCAGTGACGCGGACTGACAAATCACAGACTTCCAACTGCGGCTGACGCAGCCAGAAATAGCCTCTGCCAACTCAGTTTTGTCCTGAAAACAGGTCGTGTTTGTGGAAGCTGATGTGGGTACGAGGGTCATGTCCTCACTAAACTCAGTGTATGTGGCCACCCACCGTACAGCTGAAGTCCAGTCCAGGAGAGCCGCAGTGCCTGCATGCTTTCTGTAGTTTTATTTTGATCAGCAGTCCCCTTCGACTTTGCTATTTACATTTACATTATAGGCATTTAGCAGACGCTCTTATCCAGAGCGACTTACACAACTTTTTAGCATATTTTTTTACATATTATCCATTTATACAGCTGGATATATACTGAAGCGATTCAGGTTAAGTACCTTGCTCAAGGGTACAACGGCAGTGTCCTACCTGGGAATCGAACCTGCAACCTTTCGGTTACAAGGCCAGTTCCTTAACCATTATACTACACTGCCGCCCTGCTATCTGAGCGTCTGGACTCTGGATTAGCCAATCATTGGCGTTTACATGCACACCAATACCCCGACTGTTGGGAGTAATCAGTTAATGGCAGTATTTAGAATATTGCCTATACATGTATGTCATCCAATATCTGCATTTACACGATTCTTTCCATAATCGGTGTATGCTCAACGGAAATAGTGTACTAACTGCTTCATGTTGAAAGGACAAAAATATTCGCCCGTCAAAATTTGCCCGGGTGGGGTGTAGTTATGGCATCAATTGCCACGCCTTGATTATTCTTAATTTGATTGTTCGTTGATGAGGCTCGGTCGGGTCGGAGAGCTTGTGGGTTTTTTTTTGCATTTCCTGTCAGGAAGCGGAAAATCTATTTTGGGGCCTTGAGACATCCTCTCCGCACAACCTTTAGAGCACTGCGATCTCCTGGGGGCTGTCATGCAAGTCCCAGCCTGCCCAGCTGTTCACTAAAGATAGCCACACTATGGTCTGGACTGCTTTCCAATTGTACAAGTGTAACATATAGGGCCTGATTTACTAAGGCCTTTAGCACATGCAAAACCAATAAAATTACCATTGATTGGTCATGGTATTTATTTTAAATTTTTTGCACCAATCATCGGTTGTGTTATTCGTTTTGTGTGTGCTAAAATGTTTTGTGTATGCTAAAGGTCTTAGTAAATCAGGCTCATAGTCTAGTCGTTATGAACCGTACATCAGACTGAATCCATAGGCTATTCCCCTGAAATTCACACTTCAGGAATCAATCCCTCTAAATGTCATGATTCATTTAAAGCAGGGGTCTCCAATCTTATCCAGAAAGGGCCCTTGTGGGTGTACATTTTTGTTTTAGCCCAGCACTGTGACACATGATTCATTTAATAATGAACTAATCATGGTCTTCAATCGAGACCTTGATAAGTAGAATCGGGCGTTTTAGTGCTGGGCTAAAACTGAATGTACCCACACCGGCCCTTTTTGGATAATTTGGACACCCCTGGTTTAAAGTGAGGGATATCCATAAAGCATGATATGAATACAAACAATACTTATTGCCATATTCAATTCATTATCCCATGTTTATCTGACAACCTCAAAATCTGTTGTCAGTTTGTTGATGAAACGATACATTATTTAATGAGCAGACTTAGTATGGACCAACCAGCAAGTGAAACCCGGGCATCCATTTTATAATAATGCATAACACACGTTAGAATGTTTTTTTTATATTGACAGAAAACGACAAATGGTGAACCTCTTCAAACCCAAAATAAACAGAAAAAAAAAACCTGAGCAAAACATAATCTTAGAGCCCAAGATCTCATACTTAAATCCTGGAAGGCCGCAGAATCTGGTGGATTTTGGTCTGTTTCAATAATTAGAATTCTAGTTTATTTCCTGGGTTTAAAAATATTTTTTTACGTGTATGTTTTTTATTGGCCCAAACATATACAACATAACATCTCATTCATACATGTATATGCGCAATGAATGATATTTTACATATTTACAGGTTGCATTGACCGGTCTGCTTTACAATGGCTTGTATTCTGGGTTTCATGGTCTAAACCAAGAAAATATGTTCCAGGTAACGACACAAAACTGTTTGTACAGTGATATTATGTTTGTCGAGGTTATGCATATGAACATATGATTTTTTAAAATTGTTTATTCACAATTGTCAACAGGAATATCAGTGTTTATATTATGTTGGTAGTTCCTTCCTACTCAGGTTGCATGTGCCAAAGGAAACAGCTCCAACTAAATGGAAGATAAAAAATTATTTTTGAAGAAAATTATCAGGCAGTATATACTCACACAGCTTCTGGAGGAATTTTAGCAATGCCAGTGTTCCAAAAGGATTTTTAGCGATGCCAATATTCCCAGAGGAATTCTAGTAATGCCACTGTTCCCAGAGGAATTTTAGTAATATCGGTGTTCCCAGGGGAATTTTAGCAATGCAATTGTTCCCCAATGAATTTTAGTAATGTCAGTTTTCCTATAGGATTTTTTAGTGATGCCAATATTCCCAGAGGAATTCTACTAATGACACTGTTCCCTGAGGAATTTTAGTAATGGCAGTGTTCCCAGAGGAATTTTAGCAATGCCAGTGTTCCCATAGGAATTTTGATAATGCCAGTGTTCCTATAGAATTTTTAGTGATGCCAATATTCCCAGAGGAATTCTAGTAATGCTACTGTTCCCACAGGGATTTTAGTAATGCAGTATTCCCGGACTAATTACAGAATTCTGGTAATGCCAGTGTTTCGAGATGAATTTTAGTAATGTTATGAGCTTCCACCTGCAGGGAAGCAGCCGCATTAAATGGGAAGTTTGCAGAACTCACTACAGTAAGATCCAACATATCAGACCCTGTTGGGAACAAAGATGAAAACTAAGCAACAGTCTAAGCGAATATCAAACAACGTATAATTTATTTAGCACACTAAAAATAACTGCAAGTGTTTCCTTACAGTTATCAAAGATGAACAATGAAAGCACTATTTAAACTGAGCTCATTTTGACCAATGACACCAACCACTATGTCACTCGTACACAATTTATCCTGCGTTTCCAGTAGCAGTAATGGTTGCCAGAAATTAAAAGTCACACCCAGTATTTCTGTTCAAATCACCTGGATTTGCTAATTAGCACAATTCTTCAGCCAGGAGGTAGAGCTAATTAGTGAAATCAGCTGGTGGACTTGGAAGGCTTGGCAGGACTTTTACTTTCTGGCCCGTGGACTTTCCACCTCTTCCCATGGCTCCCTTCTCCAAAAGAGGAAAAACATAATGTTTTCACAATGGAGAACATAGCTTATTTTGTTTCACCAACCACATTTTCAGTGTTCTGTGCAGTGTCTCTCGTCACATGGTGTTTGCTCAGTTTGCAAATAATATCCTTTCATTTCAGTGTTCTCTTTTATTTTTTTATTTTGTTCTGCATCGGGGACATTTTATTGCAAAACTTGCCTGCATACAATGTCAGAATGTGTGGCATATGCAGTTATTAGTTAACGTGTTACCATATTTAACTGCTTGAGTGATGGAAATTTATCACCACATGCGGTTATGTTTAGTTAACAAATTATCTCCTCAATAATAATTTCAGTGTCTTTCACCAACCAAATTCTCATTGCTCTCTGCACTTTGTCTCTCATCACATGGCGTTTGTTTCGTTTGCAAAGCGCCGTAATAACAATATTTCCATATTTCCTTTTTTATAGAAATCATTGTTTTTTTTTTTGCATCAGACACATTTTATTGCAAAACATACCTGAATATTAACAGTGTGTTAAACTGCGGCTCGGGGACTTTGAAAGCAGTTTCTTTATCTTTACAAAGCATACTTCATTGACATTGTGATGCCATTTCGCAGTTTGATTTTCAGTTCCAAGTGTGGAATTTTGGAATGGAGATTTGGATCTTTTTTGCTCACTTTTGAATTTTTCTGATTCCTTTGGTGTTGTATGAAGCAGAAAGTGGAAGTATTGGGCATGTCTTAAAACACAAGTCCAAAACAAACGATAAAACTAAGTTTGTTCCTAATTTTGAGGAACGGGATGGACTATACCTCTAGTGCAGAGGATGGGATGTAATCATTTTATTAGTCTGTGATTGTGATAGTCCACAGATGGTGTACAACGTTGGCATTTTGCACCACAGCACTTTGTGTATTTTCAGCTCCTCAGTGACTTAAAAAATAATAATAATAATTAAATTTGTTTCTGATTTTCCCCGTTTTCTCCCAGTTTGGTTGCCAATTGTACCCTAGGCAGCGGCCATACTCACATCTGGCAGGACAAATCCAGGCCAGTGTACAACTCAAAATCAGTGTGTTTTTATTGCTGAGCCACCGCAGCACTCCCCCAGTGACTTTTTATTTTAACCAAAAAATTTACCTACGTTTTCTGAATTTACCTGGCAACTTTTGTGACGGTACCAAATATACCTGCAAAATGCATCTCTGAGAAGCTAGACCAGCCTGTATATGACAGACCTACCCTCCCTATAAGTGCCCGAAAACCTACTTTTTATTACTTGGCTACTTTTTAACCAAGTTGTTTCCAAAAGGGAAACTTTTACTTCCACTAAGAATAATGTTGTTTTACAAATAGTCATACTAATAAGCAATGTATTCCCAGTGAGAAAAAGTTGGAATCAAGACGTCTCGAAGGGTGGAAATCTAGGTTGAGAGACGTTTTGACATATTTTCACATAAATGGACTAGGTTAACCCCAATATAGCTCAGGTTTTACCCAGATATAGCATGGCTGCGTCCTAGTTCGCTAGAAAACTTTCACTTACCAACCAAATGGAGACGCCTAGATGGTGTTTCACCGATTTTTCACCACAAAAATGTTCACTGGGTTGTCACTGTGTTTACATATTAGTATGATATGGATTAATACTCATACTTACTCAGTGCTCTGCTTAAATCTGACAACGACAGTGCACATGCTAACATGGTTAAGTAATTAGATTTAGTAATTTAAGTTTAAATTTACACCAAACAGTCCTGTCAGTCATGGCATCCAGGCATTTAACAGACACTTATCCAGGGTGACTTACACAGCTTAGATTATATTTCTATTTATTTATTGTTTTTACATACCATGTTGTATTCGCACAGCTGGATATTTACTGAAGCAGTTCAGGTTAAGGAACTTCATTCAAGGGGACAATGACCGCTTCACATCTGGGATTCAAACCTTCAACCTCTGCCTAAACAGGCCCGGGTTCCCAAGCCGCTCTGCTACACCGCTGCCGAAATCACTTGCGATCGCTGTGGAGTGTTGACACGCCCAGATCAATGCCAGATTTCCACTTGCAGAATGCAGTTCCAGATACAGCAGCCCCTACAGCTGAAAAACATCGACTTCAGTTTGAGCCAGTCAAGTTCTTCTGACTGCAGTACTTTGGCTGGCGTTGGAACTAAACACCGAGGCTCTATACAAGGAAAAAAGTAGCTGCTGCAACTGTTGATAGAAATTAAATAAAATGCAGTCAAAGTAGGCTGGTAACTTAGTAGTCTCACAATATAATAGAATAGAATAGAATAACTTTATTTTTCCCAGGGGAAAACTGAACTTGGTCAAACCTTGAACTACACTCGCCTTACCGTCCCGCCTGGAAACAGCACTTACCACTGCGGGGATGTGCCAATTCAGGCCAGTACTGGTCGGATTCTCAGAGGGGCGGTCCGTGGAAATGCCGACTCACCCGCCTTCACTAAGTTCATGCAAGAACTTCCCTAAAGCGGATGGGTTTTAGCCCTCTGAAGGGCTCTGCTTTTGGCAGGCTCGTAGCATGAGAGAGAGAGTTAAAAGCTCACGGCTGACAGCCCAGTAAATGAGCTTCTCTGCTGGACTGCAGAGGAGGAGGCCCAAGCAGCCATCTTAATCCAGGAAGAATGTACCCTCATTGTGATGTCACGTGTCTCTCCACTGCAGGAGGATGGAACTGAGCGACCCAGCTTTAGCTGACACAGGCTAAATTCAGTGTGGACTATAGGCCAAGGCAGAAAAATCCCTTTAGAGAGTATGTGATTCAGGTCATGGTACTATTCAGAGCTTTTGGTAAATTACATTTTTTCAATCCCATGGTAACAAAAGATAGAAGAGACTTCACAGCATGATGCACACTATCTGAGGCTACTACAATTCAGAAATAATGGCATCAGCTGATGGTAGTCTCCCCAAATATCCACTAGATTGGGTCCTGTTGTGGGCCATGTTGGTGTCTAAATATTTTTCAAGTGTGCCTTCAAGTAATCGAACTTATAATTAGAGAAATCTGTCCACGGTGTTTTTGTATAAACATGTGTTTTGTTTTTTCTTTGCACTTGGCTCTCGTACTCGCTGTTGGCAGATATGTTCTTGATCTTGAACAGTTTGAACAAAACAAGTGAACGTTTGACTTCACAGGCTGTCATGTTTGATACTAACAAATATTTCACATGAACTCTGTATAAATTTAGATTTGAGGAACTCCAAGTTACCACAAAGACAACCTTGAGTGTCAGGAATTGCATGCCCTGTAACTTGAATCTAGATGTGGGTGGAAATCAAGAAAGTTTAGCGCAGCTAAACCAACTCTTTGCGGGCAGATGGGCTAATCGTCGTGAACAGTCTGCATTTCCCTTGGTCCTTTACAATGCCTCAAATGTCTTTGTAGATACTGATTCTGGACCAGTGTTGGCACTTTGCAGCATGCGCAATGTTTCTGTAGATACTGATTCTGGACCAGTGTTGACACTTTGCAGCATGTGCAATGTTTCTGTAGATACTGATTCTGGATCAGTGTTGACACTTTGCAGCATGTGAAATGTTTCTGTAGATACTGATTCTGGACCAGTGTTGTCACTTTACAGCATGTGAAATGTTTCTGTAGATACTGATTCTGGACCAGTGTTGTCACTTTGCAGCATGTGCAATGTTTCTGTAGATACGGTTCTGGATCAGTGTTGACACTTTGCAGCATGTGAAATGTTTCTGTAGATACTGATTCTGGACCAGTGTTGCCACTTTACAGCATGTGCAATGTTTCTATAGATACGGTTCTGGATCAGTGTTGACACTTTGCAGCATGTGCAATGTTTCTGTAGATACTGATTCTGGACCAGTGTTGTCACTTTGCAGCATGTGAAATGTTTCTGTAGATACTGATTCTGGACCAGTGTTGGCACTTTACAGCATGTGAAATGTTGCTGTAGATACTGATTCTGGATCAGTGTTGACACTTTGCAGCATGTGCAATGTTTCTGTAGATACGGTTCTGGACCAGTGTTGACACTTTGCAGCATGTGAAATGTTTCTGTAGATACGGTTCTGGATCAGTGTTGTCACTTTACAGCATGTGCAATGTTTCTGTAGATACGGTTCTGGATCAGTGTTGTCACTTTGCAGCATGTGAAATGTTTCTGTAGATACTGATTCTGGACCAGTGTTGTCACTTTGCAGCATGTGCAATGTCTTTGTAGATACTGATGCTGGATCAGTTTGGCACTTTGATGGACGTAAAATTTCTTTATGCTAATGAAATTGAATTTGCTGTATGTCTGTGATGACAGTGAGCTAGGAATCAAGCTAGAAATAGCTAATGACAGTTTTCTTTGCACTGATTAATTTGAGCTAATTAAATTGCATTGCATTCCGTTAGCTAGCTGCTAGCAGACCTATTTAGAGCAAATTAGCTACAGTGGCAGTGCCGCATTGCAGTCTTGTATACCTAACTGTACAGTGTTAGGTTTTGTATAATTATCTTTATTTTCAGGTAGGCTATTAATAACGAGTACTTAACTTGTGGTGGCAAATCCAAAAAGTAATGTACATTTTAAACAGAAATGAATTGCCCTCTTATTGCATCCCTTTGAATTAATAACAGAAGTGTGCAGATCAATGGAGTTCAGCTACATCTTTCAGGAAAGATTCACACGCAACGCTTTTAGTTTAGATGAGGTTAAAAGATTCGTACTATTCGGGATATTGGATTTGCTGCCAGAAGTTAAGTCCTCTTTTAATAGCCGACCTACGTAAATAGGCTATAGAGGCTCTGTAGAGTAGTACCCCTCTAATCAGTTTGTACCCCTGTGGTGAGTCTGGTATGACATATCAGAAACAACACCATTTATTTTACTTATGAAGGCAACACGCAGGACCAGATGAATCTTTTAACCCTATTTACTGTAAGCAGCTCACTGGATACATTACATTACAGGTATTTAGCGACTTACAGAACTTTTTAGCATTTAAAATATTATTTTTTTTAACATATTATCCATTTATATAGCTGGATGTACATGTATACTGAAGCGATTCAGGTTAAGTACCTTGCTCAAGGGTGCAACGGCAGTGTCCGACCTGGGAATCGAACCTGCAACCTTTGGTTACAAGGCCAGTTCCTTAACCATTATACTACACTGCTGCAAAAACCTCAAAAACACAGGCAGGGAATTTGTAGTATTCGTTTCAATAGTGATTATTTTGTGATTTAATTATATTTCAAAGAGTACATGGGATGTGTCACCATATTAAGTTTGGTCACATAATACAAGCAAATAAATAAATAAATGGGAAACTTTTTTTAATCGAACAACAGCTGTTTGCGAGAGGAGGAAGTGCTGGGCGTGTTTTTTTTACGGCCGAGTAACCAGCTGCGCTCTGGGATGCACGGTATTAATAATCCCTCGTCGTCTGCGCCAGACTCACGTGCGGTGGGACTACGCCGCATCTGTCACAACACGCAGGGACCCGCCGGTCAAAGGCCCCGGAGCTTTCCGGCATGTTCCTCTCAGGACGACGAAAAGTTAACGGACGATATCGCCGAGCGTTTGCTAATCCTTTCCCTCCAGTGGGCTCCTTTCTTTATTGCATTGAATCTGGACGAATACAAAACGATGCGAGGCTGTGCGCTCGGGATTACTGTAATAATGGGGTTAAAAAACAGTGAGGAGTTTTACCTCAATTTCTTGCTTTTTGTGTTCAGCCCTGGTTTTTGGGGTGCTCAGGCCTGGTTTTTGGGGGTTCAGCTCTGGTTCTTGGGGTGCTCATGCCTGGTGTTTGGGGTGTTCAGGCCTGGTGTTTGGGGTGTTCAGGCCTGGTGTTTGGGGTGTTCAGGCCTGGTGTTTGGGGGTTCAGCTCTGGTTTTTGGGGTGCTCATGCCTGGTGTTTGGGGGTTCAGCTCTGGTTTTTGGGGTGCTCATGCCTGGTGTTTGGGGGTTCAGCTCTGGTTTTTGGGGTGCTCATGCCTGGTGTTTGGGGGTTCAGCTCTGGTTTTTGGGGTGCTCATGCCTGGTGTTTGGGGGTTCAGCTCTGGTTTTTGGGGTGTTCAGGCCTGGTGTTTGGGGTGTTCAGCCTGTTTTTTTGCCCAATTTTCCTTTCTGTTTTCTCTGTAAAGTTTCTTTGTGACAGCGTCTCTTTAAAAAGTACTATAGCCTACGAATTGAATTTAATTAATGCGAAAGCTAGCAGGAAAGGGCGAATTGTGCTCTTCACGAAGATAAAACCACGATTCAAACCATCTGGGCCCAATGTGACTTTGGAGTACACTTATTTGGCTTCACAGGCAGATACTGTATGTGTAATGTTGAAAAATTGATTGTTTTCTCTATAGTCTACACATCAAAATCTAAATATTTCAGACATAACTGAAGGTTTAGTTTAATCTGAACTGCATTGTCCACTGAATTTTTTGGATTCATTCTCTACGATGGGGGAAAGGGCAGGGGTTATAACTGGGTGACATCATAATCTGGGGGCGGGGTTATCTACATTTTCTTTGTGTTGGGCTTAAAGGCATAGTGAACTTTGTTAGAACATAATGTTGTATAGCTATCTGGCCCTGATATGAGTCATAATATTCAAGCTCACCTTCATGAGTTGCTCCAGTGGTCAGCAAGTGGCCAAGGAATAATGACGTTTTTTCTCTCTCCATTCACTTCCGTTGCATGGTGAAACGCCTTCAGGAAGTGAGTGGGACCGTTACAGGCGCAAGAATGAAACAAGGGAATTAATAAGCTACTGACTGGATCTTCTTCCAAACCTTTGTTTGGAAAAAGTGTAAAATATCATGAATCTTTTCAAACATTCGGTTCTGGATTTCGTTATTTTCTATATCGGCATAATCTGCATTGTTTGTATTCGTTTACGTGCTAAAAGTGTGCTTTTGAGACCTTTTTCACCATGCAATGGGAGTGAATGGACAGAGAAAAAACTTTGTTGGCCAGTTGCTGACCACTGGAGCATGTCATGAAGGTGAGCTTGAATATTATGACTCATATCAGGGCCAGGTAGCTGTACAACATTATGTTCTAACAAAGTTCAGTATGCCTTTAAGTATCACACGTGTCACACATTAAATTCTAAAATCGTATTTCTGGCTGGAGTTCTTCTTTAAACAAAAGTTTCAGGAGTCGTGGCTCAGTAACAGCAATGTTTGTGATGGTGTTGCTATGACGACGTTTGATTGACAGGGCTTTGGCGATGCCGCGGGAGAGCACTGGCTAGGAAACGAAGCGGTGTTCCAGATGACCAGCCAATCCCAGTACAGCCTGAGGGTGGAGCTGAGGGACTGGGAGGGCAACGCCCCTTACTCCCAATATGACAAATTCCAGCTGGGCAACGAGAAACAACACTACAGGTACCGTATGCTGCGTTTGTCCCAGAACCACCTGCAATGCCCCATTGCCTTAATAATAATAAGAGTGCTTTCATACATTATGTGCAAAACAATTATAAGATGTAAAAAATATATAAAATATAATAAAGCAGTTAAACTTATGGAAATATTAAAATAATAGAGTATGTTAAAAGTAGGCATTATGTGAGACAGGTACAGACCACAGCAAGTATAGGAGACATAAGTACAGGGATTTAAATACATTTAGGGATTTTTAAAATGGACTTTTTAAGTTGCTGCTGGTATGAGATTAAATAATGGGTCCCCCTGTTCTTCGCCACCTGCATTTGCAGAATGAAGTCATTAAAGCTGCATTTGAAATATGGTCTGTCATTCAGGTGTGGGAAGAATCTTTCAGGGGGAGGGTCTGGTTGGCTGTTACTATTCATAATTTGTATACTTGATTGACAGGCCTCTCAGCGCTCACATAATGAATTGCTTTATATATATTTTTTAAATGTCAATACAATGGAGTAGGTATGGTATTTATTAATTTATAACACATTGGACTAAGTAGAATGAGTATTTAATGTAATTATCGTAAACATTTGAGAATCTTATGAGAGCATGTGAAAATAGCCTAAATAAAGGCAGCCCAGAAAGTGCCTGAAATGGACAGATAGTGTTTGCTTTACGCAAATGTGCTGTAAATAAATGTAGAGAGACATGCGAATATGAACCTGAGAGAGAGAGAAAGAGGGAGAAGGAGAGAGAGACCAGATCCTTCCTGCGTAGAGAACTTTTATTTTTTTTTACATATTTGCAAGAAATAGTAGAACATGTATTTACTCTACTGTTGGTCATGCTGCCCTGTTGTGGCCTTAATGTGGATTTTATGGTTCATTTATTTTGCGATAAGATCTACTATATGATAACCAAAAACTGTTTTTGGCAGCAGCGTTTCTCTCTGCGGCTCGAGTCAAACAAAATAAAGCCGTATCCATCAGTGCTGACATCACAGGGGCGCTTGGCAGGAGGCAAAGTTCAGGCCTTTTTATAGATGAACTTGGTCGGGTTCTCCGTGTCCCGCGCCGTTCTCACACACATTCTTCACTTTCGGAGGCCTTTATAACTCAAAGCTGAGGAGCAAGCGGCTTTGATTTTGCCTTTTCGCAAGGTTTCCAGGACGCGAAACATGAAAATGGCCTTTTCAGTAAAAAAAAAAAAAAAGGAATTCAAATGCTGTACTTTCAAAGAACTACATGTTTAATGTTCAAAAGAATACATGGGAAAAAGAGGCCTAACTTAATGCTCTGAAGAATAATGCCTTACTTTAGATAAAATATAGGGTTAGCTCAGTAACCTTTGTAACTGTAAGTAACTTTGTAAAGTAGTCTGTGTGAAAAACAGCCAGTAGGCTGTATTACAAAGCGCTCTAGCAACATAAGATAAGAATGTTTTCCGTCAGTCATACAAACATGCACATGCGTGCATATTCTCAACTGTTCAACCCTGTACCCATAAACTCTCCTCAGGGTTCATTGCGAATGCAGGCGCTGTGTCAGGCGCAGTTTTTACCTATTTCAACTAAAGCACAACATCAGAACAGCTGATGTAAATAAACACAGTCACATTACCACCTTATACTGTATCAGGGCCTCTGACTCTTATACCGTATCAGGGCCTCTGACTCTTATACCGTATCAGGGCCTCTGACTCTTATACCGTATCAGGGCCTCTGACTCTTATACCGTATCAGGGCCTCTGACTCTTATACCGTATCAGGGCTTCTGACTCTTACACCGTATCAGGGCCTCTGACTCTTATACCGTATCAGGGCCTCTGACTCTTATACCGTATCAGGGCTTCTGACTCTTATACCGTATCAGGGCCTCTGACTCTTATACCGTATCAGGGCCTCTGACTCTTATACCGTATCAGGGCCTCTGACTCTTACACCGTATCAGGGCTTCTGACTCTTACACTGTATCAGGGCCTCTGACTCTTATACCGTATCAGGGCCTCTGACTCTTATACCGTATCAGGGCCTCTGACTCTTGTACCGTATCAGGGCCTCTGACTCTTATACCGTATCAGGGTCTCTGACTCTTATACCGTATCAGGGCCTCTGACTCTTATACTGTATCAGGGCCTCTGACTCTTATACCGTATCAGGGCCTCTGACTCTTATACCGTATCAGGGCCTCTGACTCTTATACTGTATCAGGGCCTCTGACTCTTATACCGTATCAGGGCCTCTGACTCTTGTACTGTATCAGGGCCTCTGACTCTTGTACTGTATCAGGGCCTCTGACTCTTACACCGTATCAGGGCCTCTGACTCTTATACCGTATCAGGGCCTCTGACTCTTGTACTGTATCAGGGCCTCTGACTCTTGTACCGTATCAGGGCCTCTGACTCTTATACTGTATCAGGGCCTCTGACTCTTATACCGTATCAGGGCCTCTGACTCTTGTACTGTATCAGGGCCTCTGACTCTTGTACTGTATCAGGGCCTCTGACTCTTACACCGTATCAGGGATTCTGACTCTTACACCGTATCAGGGCCTCTGACTCTTATACCGTATCAGGGCCTCTGACTCTTATACCGTATCAGGGCCTCTGACTCTTATACCGTATCAGGGCCTCTGACTCTTGTACCATATCAGGGCCTCTGACTCTTGTACTGTATCAGGGCTTCTGACTCTTACACCGTATCAGGGCCTCTGACTCGTATACCGTATCAGGGCCTCTGACTCTTATACCGTATCAGGGCCTCTGACTCTTATACCGTATCAGGGCCTCTGACTCTTACACCGTATCAGGGCTTCTGACTCTTACACCATATCAGGGATTCTGACTCTTACACCGTATCAGGGCCTCTGACTCTTATACCGTATCAGGGCCTCTGACTCTTGTACCGTATCAGGGCTTCTGACTCTTACACCGTATCAGGGCCTCTGACTCTTATACCGTATCAGGGCCTCTGACTCTTATACCGTATCAGGGCCTCTGACTCTTATACCGTATCAGGGCCTCTGACTCTTATACCGTATCAGGGCTTCTGACTCTTATACCGTATCAGGGCCTCTGACTCTTATACTGTATCAGGGCCTCTGACTCTTGTACTGTATCAGGGCCTCTGACCCTTACACCGTATCAGGGCTTCTGACTCTTACACCGTATCAGGGCCTCTGACTCTTATACCGTATCAGGGCCTCTGACTCTTATACCGTATCAGGGCCTCTGACTCATATACCGTATCAGGGCCTCTGACTCTTGTACTGTATCAGGGCATCTGACTCTTACACCGTATCAGGGCTTCTGACTCTTACACCGTATCAGGGCCTCTGACTCTTATACTGTATCAGGGCCTCTGAATCTTATACCGTATCAGGGCCTCTGACTCTTATACCGTATCAGGGCCTCTGACTCTTATACCGTATCAGGGCCTCTGACTCTTATACTGTATCAGGGCCTCTGACTCTTGTACCGTATCAGGGCCTCTGACTCTTATACCGTATCAGGGCCTCTGAATC
This sequence comes from Synaphobranchus kaupii, assembly GCA_029718625.1. Classification (NCBI taxonomy): domain Eukaryota; kingdom Metazoa; phylum Chordata; class Actinopteri; order Anguilliformes; family Synaphobranchidae; genus Synaphobranchus; species Synaphobranchus kaupii. Next base: position 14,494,157 of record CM056380.1, on the reverse strand, counting down.
TTATACCGTATCAGGGCCTCTGACTCTTATACCGTATCAGGGCCTCTGACTCTTGTACCGTATCAGGGCCTCTGACTCTTATACTGTATCAGGGCCTCTGAATCTTATACCGTATCAGGGCCTCTGACTCTTACACCGTATCAGGGCCTCTGACTCTTATACCGTATCAGGGCCTCTGACTCTTATACCGTATCAAGGCCTCTGACTCTTGTACCGTATCAGGGCCTGTGACTCTTATACCGTATCAGGGCCTCTGAATCTTATACCGTATAAGGGCCTCTGACTCTTACACCGTATCAGGGCCTCTGACTCTCATACCGTATCAGGGCCTCTGACTCTTATACTGTATCAGGGCCTCTGACTGTTGTACCGTATCAGGGCCTCTGACTCTTATACTGTATCAGGGCCTCTGACTCTTATACCGTATCAGGCCTCTCAATTTTCTTTAAATCTAATTTAAAACCCCTTTGTTTTAAATTTTCTTTTGACCTTAAGCAATTATTTTACCTGCATTACTGTATTATTCAATGTTTATTGCTTTCATTTTGTTTCATTTCTTTATTTTATCTATACGTTTTTGTATGAAAAGTAAGAAATGCGTTCTACAACTAAATTTATGATTATTATTATTTGGTTGTCATATTGCAGCTAGAGCGAGCGGGTAGCTATGTATGTTATGCAGTTCTGCGACACATACGTTAGTAAAACTGGAACATGATAAGATGGCCAGTGTATGAGAGCGGCGTTGTCAATTTGGCCAGTATACCACAGAATCTTTTTCTGTTTTTTGATAAGTGCCAGGGGATCTTTAACTTCCAACATGAGTCAAGACCTCAGTTTAATATTTGATCTGAGAAATGGCTTCAGCAGCAACTCAATTCCCTATGACAACACAATGGAATTTATTTTCTGCTTAGTGTTGTGGAAATACTGTCCCCTACTGGAACGCCAGTACCACTTCTAGAATCAACCTTGTTTCTTCTGAGGACTCTTGTCCAGCTACAAACCAAATCCAACCCTGCTTTGTTTCAGGACAAACCAAGCCCAGCCCTGCTTAGCTTCAGCACTAACTAAGCCCAGCCTTGCTTAGCTTTAGTAGTAACCAAGCACAGCCCTGCTTAGCTTCAGTACAAACTAAACCCAGCCTTGCTTAGCTTTAGTACTAACCAAGCACAGCCCTGATTAGCTCCAGTACTAACCAAGCCCAGCCCTGCTTAGCTTCAGCACTAACTAAGCCCAGCACTGTTTAGTTTCAGAACTAATTAAGTCCACCCTGTGTAGTGTCAGTACTAACCAAGCCCAGCCATGCTTAGCTTCAGCACTAACTAAGCCCAGCGCTATTTATTTTCAGAAATAATTAAGCCCACCCTGTGTAGTCTCAGTACTAACCAAGCCCAGCCCTGCTTAGCTTCGGTGCTAAACAAACACAGCACTGCTTAGCTACAATAGTAACCAAACCCAGCCATACAGGTGGTTGGCTGTGGGCCACTCTTTCTCCTTTGCAAAGGTCAAATTAGGAAATTATTTAGCAAAAGTGGGAAGTATATTGTAGATCTATTTTTCATATTGTATAGTATGCAATAGAAACATGTTGTGCTTTTATTTTTCACTGAAATAATAAATGTGGTTTTAAAAATGTAATGTGACTGCTGTTCTTTTCTCAAAAACAGTAAAACACAAAAATTTGAATTCTGTGTGTTTGTGTGTGTGTGTGTGTGTGTGTGTGTGTGTGTGTGTGTGTGTGCATATGTATGCGTGCATGTGTATTTGTGTGTGTGTGTGTATGTGTGTGTGTGTGTATCTGTGTTTGTGTGTGTATCTATGTGCGTGGGTGTGTGTGTGTGTGTGTGTGTGTGTGTGCGCGTGTGTGCACGTGTGTCTTCCCCAGGTTGTTCCTGAGGGGCTACAGTGGGACTGCAGGGCACCAGAGCAGCCTGACCTCCCACGGCACCGGCTTCAGCACCCGGGACTCCGACAACGACAACTGCCTGTGCAAGTGCGCCCTCATGCTGACCGGAGGTGCGTAACCTGCCCTGGGCCTCACGCCTTACACCCTTACACATCCTGCCCTGACCCTCACGCCTTACACCCTTACACATCCTGCCCTGACCCTCACGTCTTACACCCTTACACATCCTGCCCTGACCCTCACGTCTTACACCCTTACACATCCTGCCCTGACCCTCACATCTTACACCCTTACACATCCTGCCCTGACCCTCACGCCTTACACCCTTACACATCCTGCCCATCCCTCACCTCTTACACCCTTACACATCCTGCCCATCCCTCACCTCTTACACCCTTACACATCCTGCCCATCCCTCACCTCTTACACCCTTACACATCCTGCCCTGACCCTCACGCCTTACACCCTTACACATCCTGCCCTGACCCTCACATCTTACACCCTCACACATCCTGCCCTGGCCCTCACATCTTACACCCTTACACATCCTGCCCTGACCCTCACGCCTTACACCCTTACACATCCTGCCCTGACCCTCACCTCTTACACCCTTACACATCCTGCCCATCCCTCACCTCTTACACCCTTACACATCCTGCTCTGACCCTCACATCTTACACCCTTACACATCCTGCCCTGACCCTCACATCTTACACCCTTACACATCCTGCCCTGACCCTCACGCCTTACACCCTTACACATCCTGCCCTGACCCTCACATCTTACACCCTTACACATCCTGCCCTGACCCTCACATCTTACACCCTTACACATCCTGCCCTGACCCTCACATCTTACACCCTTACACATCCTGCCCTGACCCTCACATCTTACACCCTTACACATCCTGCCCTGACCCTCACATCTTACACATCCTGCCCTGACCCTCACGCCTTACACCCTTACACATCCTGCCCTGACCCTCACGCCTTACACCCTTACACATCCTGCCCTGACCCTCACATCTTACACCCTTACACATCCTGCCCTGACCCTCACATCTTACACCCTTACACATCCTGCCCTGACCCTCACGTCTTACACCCTTACACATCCTGCCCTGACCCTCACGTCTTACACCCTTACACATCCTGCCCTGACCCTCACATCTTACACCCTTACACATCCTGCCCTGACCCTCACGCCTTACACCCTTACACATCCTGCCCATCCCTCACCTCTTACACCCTTACACATCCTGCCCATCCCTCACCTCTTACACCCTTACACATCCTGCCCATCCCTCACCTCTTACACCCTTACACATCCTGCCCTGACCCTCACGCCTTACACCCTTACACATCCTGCCCTGACCCTCACATCTTACACCCTCACACATCCTGCCCTGGCCCTCACATCTTACACCCTTACACATCCTGCCCTGACCCTCACCTCTTACACCCTTACACATCCTGCCCATCCCTCACCTCTTACACCCTTACACATCCTGCCCTGATCCTCACGTCTTACACCCTTACACATCCTGCCCTGACCCTCACATCTTACACCCTTACACATCCTGCCCTGACCCTCACATCTTAGACCCTTACACATCCTGCCCTGACCCTCACATCTTACACCCTTACACATCCTGCCCTGATCCTCACCTCTTACACCCTTACACATCCTGCTCTGACCCTCACGCCTTACACCCTTACACATCCTGCCCTGACCCTCACCTCTTACACCCTTACACATCCTGCCCTGACCCTCACGCCTTACACCCTTCAGTAAGGGAGCTACTGTGTCCCTCACATCTTACACCCTTCAGTAAGGGAGCTACTGTGTCCCGCATGTATTCACACACATGTGTCAGTAAAGGTCTTTCTCTTTGTATTAGGAATACACCCTTCTCTGAGCATAATCATGAGAAATATACAGTTCCCTCAATAATTATTGGCACCCTTGATTAGGGTGAGCAGAAAATCTGTATAAAATATAAAAAACACAGGTAATGGGCTATAGTTTACACAATAAAATAGAAAATGATGTTATTTTTTTAAGCATCAAATTTCTCAGAGAAAGTGAGTTTTTGTTTGTTTTTTTATATTTGATCATTGGCATGATGTCCGATATCAAACCCACTACTGGTGTACATGGCAAAAAAAAACCTGCATTTTGGTCTAATCCAACCATATCACCCGGTTCTAATCGAAGTTCCAAAGCTTAACTTTGCATTTCTGTGAGATGAAGCCAAAATTGAGCTTTTTGGTCACACAAGAGTGGTGGGTTTGGCATCGGAAGAAGCATGCCATACCTACGATGATCTTTGATGTTATGGGGTTGTTTTGTCTCTATGAACAGCAAGTACCAAGTCATTCTGGCCAAAAAACCTGGCATCCCCCCGGGAAGCTCAAACTTGGCAGCAAATTGATCTTCCATCAAGATAATGCTCCCAAGCATAAATCAAAATGAGCCAAGAAATGGTTTCTTGACCACAAATTTAATATTTTGCAATGGGTATCTCATTCTCCACTTGAGCCGATCAAAATTTTGCGGTTTGAATTAAGGAGGGCACTCGGCAAGGGCACACCGCAGGATCCGAAGCATGTTGAAAGACTCTGTATGAAGGAGTGGTCAAAGATATCCTCAACGTGTTCACCGATCTCATAAAACGCAACAGAACACAGCTGGACAGTTTTATCATTGTGAAGGGAGGCTGCACAATGTACTAAAAAAGGGGGTATCAATAATTTTTGACACAACTTATAAATTGTGGAGGGCATTGTACGTATATATAGTGGCTGGCAAGCTCATGATCAACGAGAAAGATTTTAGGCAAAAATAATAAAAGGAGAAAACTAAATGCGATAGAATGTTAACCTTTTGGACAACATAAATATGCTGCATGATGATTTTAAATATAAGAATAAAAAGTCTTTACTCAGATGAGCTGATGATAGTTTCCGTGAACGCCTCATCGTTGGACTGTCAGAAAGGAATCCCTCATTCCCCCCCGGCCTTCACCTATTTATGAACCTTTATGAACCTTCATAGACTAGTGAAAGTAATCACGCTGGGGCGTACTCAGCGGCATTGCGAGAGAACGCAGCGTGATGACAGTCAGAGCGTTTTCCTAAATGAAAACGAACGAGAAAATGATTCTGTATTTGGGCCGTGCGTATCGCAGGTGGCTGTATTTGGGCCGTGCGTATCGCAGGTGGCTGTATTTGGGCCGTGCGTATCGCAGGTGGCTGTATTTGGGCCGTGCGTATCGCAGGTGGCTGTATTTGGGCCGTGCGTATCGCAGGTGGCTGTATTTGGGCTGTGCGTATCGCAGGTGGCTGTATTTGGGCCGTGCGTATCGCAGGTGGCTGTATTTGGGCCGTGCGTATCGCAGGTGGCTGTATTTGGGCCGTGCGTATCGCAGGTGGCTGTATTTGGGCCGTGCGTATCGCAGGTGGCTGTATTTGGGCCGTGCGTATCGCAGGTGGCTGTATTTGGGCCGTGCGTATCGCAGGTGGCTGTATTTAGGCCGTGCGTATCGCAGGTGGCTGTATTTGGGCCGTGCGTATCACAGGTGGCTGTATTTGGGCCGTGCGTATCGCAGGTGGCTGTATTTGGGCCGTGCGTATCGCAGGTGGCTGTATTTGGGCCGTGCGTATCGCAGGTGGCTGTATTTGGGCCGTGCGTATCTCAGGTGGCTGTATTTGGGCCGTGCGTATCGCAGGTGGCTGTATTTGGGCCGTGCGTATCGCAGGTGGCTGTATTTGGGCCGTGCGTATCGCAGGTGGCTGCATTTGGGCCGTGCGTATCGCAGGTGGCTGTATTTGGGCCGTGCGTATCTCAGGTGGCTGTATTTGGGCCGCGCGTATCGCAGGCGGCTGTATTTGGGCCGTGCGTATCGCAGGTGGCTGTATTTGGGCCGTGCGTATCGCAGGTGGCTGTATTTGGGCCGTGCGTATCGCAGGTGGCTGTATTTGGGCCGTGCGTATCGCAGGTGGCTGTATTTGGGCCGTGCGTATCGCAGGTGGCTGTATTTGGGCCGTGCGTATCGCAGGTGGCTGTATTTGGGCCGTGCGTATCGCAGGTGGCTGTATTTGGGCCGTGCGTATCGCAGGTGGCTGTATTTGGGCCGTGCGTATCGCAGGTGGCTGTATTTGGGCCGTGCGTATGGCAGGTGGCTGTATTTGGGCCGTGCGTATCGCAGGTGGCTGTATTTGGGCCGTGCGTATCTCAGGTGGCTGTATTTGGGCCGTGCGTATCGCAGGTGGCTGTATTTGGGCCGTGCGTATCGCAGGTGGCTGTATTTGGGCCGTGCGTATCGCAGGTGGCTGTATTTGGGCCGTGCGTATCGCAGGTGGCTGTATTTGGGCCGTGCGTATCGCAGGTGGCTGTATTTGGGCCGTGCGTATCTCAGCTGGCTGTATTTGGGCCGTGCGTATCGCAGGTGGCTGTATTTGGGCCGTGCGTATCGCAGGTGGCTGTATTTGGGCTGTGCGTATCGCAGGTGGCTATATTTGGGCCGTGCGTATCGCAGGTGGCTGTATTTGGGCCGTGCGTATCGCAGGTGGCTGCATTTGGGCCGTGCGTATCGCAGGTGGCTGTATTTGGGCCGTGCGTATCGCAGGTGGCTGTATTTGGGCCGTGCGTATCTCAGGTGGCTGTATTTGGGCCGTGCGTATCTCAGGTGGCTGTATTTGGGCCGTGCGTATCGCAGGTGGCTGTATTTGGGCCGTGCGTATCGCAGGTGGCTGTATTTGGGCCGTGCGTATCTCAGGTGGCTGTATTTGGGCCGTGCGTATCGCAGGTGGCTGTATTTGGGCCGTGCGTATCTCAGGTGGCTGTAGCCGTGCGTATCGCAGGTGGCTGTATTTGGGCCGTGCGTATCTCAGGTGGCTGTATTTGGGCCGTGCGTATCGCAGGTGGCTGTATTTGGGCCGTGCGTATCGCAGGTGGCTGTATTTGGGCCGTGCGTATCGCAGGTGGCTGTATTTGGGCCGTGCGTATCGCAGGTGGCTGTATTTGGGCCGTGCGTATCGCAGGTGGCTGTATTTGGGCCGTGCGTATCGCAGGTGGCTGTATTTGGGCCGTGCGTATCTCAGGTGGCTGTATTTGGGCCGTGCGTATCGCAGGTGGCTGTATTTGGGCCGTGCGTATCGCAGGTGGCTGCATTTGGGCCGTGCGTATCGCAGGTGGCTGTATTTGGGCCGTGCGTATCTCAGGTGGCTGTATTTGGGCCGTGCGTATCGCAGGTGGCTGTATTTGGGCCTTGCGTATCGCAGGTGGCTGTATTTGGGCCGTGCGTATCTCAGGTGGCTGTATTTGGGCCGTGCGTATCGCAGGTGGCTGTATTTGGGCCGTGCGTATCGCAGGTGGCTGCATTTGGGCCGTGCGTATCGCAGGTGGCTGTATTTGGGCCGTGCGTATCTCAGGTGGCTGTATTTGGGCCGTGCGTATCGCAGGTGGCTGTATTTGGGCCGTGCGTATCGCAGGTGGCTGTATTTGGGCCTTGCGTATCTCAGGTGGCTGTATTTGGGCCGTGCGTATCGCAGGTGGCTGTATTTGGGCCGTGCGTATCGCAGGTGGCTGTATTTGGGCCGTGCGTATCGCAGGTGGCTGTATTTGGGCCGTGCGTATCGCAGGTGGCTGTATTTGGGCCGTGCGTATCGCAGGTGGCTGAAACAGCGTACACGGTCTTTAAAATTGTATTGTCAAGCCATGGCGCTGGAGGAAAAGTCGTTGATATCACGTTGTCCAATGGAGTTAATCCCGTTAGACATGCTTCGCCATGCCATGTACGTAGTTGGCGACGTTGGTCTATGCGTGTGATTTCGTATGATCAGTTGCAGACTCCCTTTTCGTCCTTTTGTATAGGGCAGTAGCCTATTCGCGAATTGCAGTGTACAAATGGCTTGGCATTTCCACTTAAAGGTCATATGGGTGGACCTTTTCGTAATTTTAAACAAATAAATGAAGTCGTTTGACCGACTTAAGTCATTCACATGAATATTAATATCAACATAATTATATAAAATATAATCTTCCTTCCTTTATTTTATGTGGTTGGAGCGAATGCAGTGTGATGACAGACAGAACGTTTTCCTAAATGAAAACGAATGAGAAGATGAAAACGTTTGGGCTGTGCATATCGCCAGTGGCTTTAATAGTGTACACAATCTGTAAAATGTTATTGTCAAGCCGTGGTGCTGGAGGAAAAGTCGTTCATCGGGTCAATTTTAAAACCTTGTGCAATCAAAATCCTCATTTGTCATGGTTAGGTAGCATATAACGAACCAAAGAAAAAGATTCTACGGTATCAAGCCTATTGAAAAGGTTTTGGGGGGTAGGACTTTTTTTTTTTAATGCATTTGAAACAATGGCTGCCACAGACACAGGCAAAATAGACAAAGACTGAAATAATCTGAACTAAATTGTATGGTAAATACTTTGAGTTTTTACACTGTCAATGATGCCATATCAGAACGACTCATCAAGGGGAGAAAAAAAAAAACTATTTAAAAATGTTAGGACACCTGTGATTACGTCACATCATGGTAACGGTTTAAAAAGAAAAAAAAAAAAGAAGAATTTTATGAATCCGAAAATTCTTCAGCAGGACAGTGTCAGTCTGTCCCAACAGAAATTTTATAATTTTCTGATGTGTGCTGTCATACCTAAAGCAGGATTATTATTATATTTCCAGTGTATGAACTTATATATTTATATTCATTACGAAAAGGCCTTTCCATTCCATTTTCTTTCAGAAGATGTATCACATGCCTTTATCTAATATATTGTAGCAGTCACTTATCCTAAGGAGCTGGCTAGTTGTCTTCAGTTCATGTTTTCTTTTTCGCTTAGTTCGATTATTTCTTCTCGATTTCGTAATCTCGATTTCGTAACTCATTCAATTCGAGATTCCATTGACTCAGCACTTGATTACAGGGCTATGTGGATCAGCTGTTGAGCAGTGTCTTGGAGACTGGCAGTTAACTGGTCATTGAGTGCAGCTGTGGTGCATTTTCTCTTAGCCAATTAACTGCCAGTCTCCAAGATGTGGATCAGCTGTTGAGCAGTGTCTTGGAGACTGGCAGTTAATTGGTCATTGAGTGCAGCTGTGGTGCATTTTCTCTTAGCCAATGAGGGTGTGACCACACCCTTCCTGTTGGCATTAAAAGAGGCAGGAAATGTCCTGTCGAGGTTAATTTCTGATCATTCCACGTGGCTTGTGGCAGCAACTTTATTTTAGCTTGACACTCGGCTGGTCTTTTAGGACTTTTTGGTTAAGGTTGTTCTTGCTTCAGTTGTCAGGCTAATGATGGGTAAACTGTAGAGAATTGGGTAGTCTCGTGACTTGCGGTGTTTTATTTAGAAACACACCTATGCTGGGTCACTTGTGTTCGGGCAACTAGTAGAACTAGACTTTGCTGATCATTGCAAGTTCATGCTACTTGCCCAAATAATTTTCTTGCCCAGTAGGCTTTATTTGTTTTGTTTATTTAAGTTTGGCTCTGAAAATTCTCATTTTTTTCTGTTTGGAACTGGTTTTCTGACTCATTCCAGTTCAGATGGAGTTTAGGAAAACTGTATCACTACATTCGCTGGGGTTTGGGAAAACTGTACCGCTACATAATTGGCGGCCAAAAAGGGACCCAACACCGCTATATTCAAAAAACACAATTTATTTCCAATAGAGATCTCAGCTCTGACTGAATATGATCCCTGTTCCCTGCCCCCTGTCCACTGTCTACTATGTGCCCTCTCCCGTCACTTTGCAAGCAGTGTGCCAAAAATCCTGCAAAACTCTTTCCAAACTTTTTTTTTTATTTTTTTAAATTGAGAATATCAATCAGTTTACATATGACGGTGGTTACAAAGTGTAGATTATAAAAGATTAGTAGTTTGTAGCATGTCCTGCTCTTGTACCTTTGACATGCATATATGCTCTATGGCTGTGTCCGAATCCGTGTCCTATCTACTGCGCCCTGTCTCCTGCATGCAGTGCACTGTTTAGCATGTAAAAAAATTTCCTCAATACTATTTTCCAACCGTACTGTGGAAGTGTCATAAGACATCCCACTCTTGTGCGGCCGTGTCACATCTTGTTTTTGTTGTATTTGAAGGAAATGTCAGCGAAACTGCCTCATTTTTTTTTTAAACGAAGCTTCACGTCATATTTATGCGACCAAAATGTTTGTGTACTTAATGTGCTCCTGAGCATACTCAGCGAAACCCCAGAAGTGTATCATACGGTGTTTAAAGTATACTTTATTTATAGAAATTCGACCTACTTAACGACTTGTTCATCCTGTCTACTCAACAAGCCTACATAATAGTATGGAAGGGTGCTGATTCAGACCCAGCTTATGGCCGTGACCAAATATGACCCCTGTCCCCTGTCTACGATGTGCCCTGTACCCTCACTTTGCAAGCAGTGTGCGAAAGAAATCCCGCAAAACTTTACAAACTAGAAAGTTTGTAATTTAAATTTTTATTGAGAATATCAATCTGTTTACATATAACAATGGTTACAAAGAGAAGATAGAATTAACAAAAATAAAGAGTAGTTCATAATATAACCTGCTCTTGTACCATAGATATGCGCTCTGTCGGACGTTTTTACTTCGGTTACTTACTGAAATTGTCGGGTGAGTGCACAGTTCTGTGGATGAGTGTGCTCCTGAATCCCCTGGTATTTTAAGTGCCCCATTTGTGAGAAAGTTGCCCACTCAAAAGCTTTTCGACGAAGTGGACTCAAATATGCGCCCTCAAAATGGTGTAGGGATCGTATTCGGTCAAAGCCAGCATCTTGTACTACAAGTTGTTGTTTTCACTTCCTGAAATTGTCGGATGAGTGCACCGTTCTGCGGTGCGTGCTCCTGAATCCCCTCAACAAAACCCCGGAAATAAGGGGTTCATTCTGGTATTTTAAGTGCCTCATTTGTGAGAAAAAGTCACCCAATCAAACTTTTTGATCAGGTTCACTCATATGCGCCCTCAATGGGGGGGTGAAGGGATCATATTGGGTCACGGCCCAAGGGTTTTGCTCATGGTAGTCATGTAGAGAAAAAACCCTGACAACACAAAACTGTTCAAACAGAATCTCCAGTTTGTGGTTCACCTGTAGAGTTTGGTGTGTTAAGCTGGGACCCAAATCAATGATAGCACCTAACTGACAACCCACACAGCCATAAAGGAAGATTTTAAAAAAAATAATAATTTCAAGTAGTCCACCTGAAATGTTTCCACTCCTCAGACAATGTTCTCTTAACATAAGGCTTACGTGTCTCATAAATTGCTAATGGAGTCCTCCTCTATACGCCGTCATGCGTACGATTGGTGTCTTGTGTTTTTCAGGCTGGTGGTTCGACGCGTGTGGCCTCTCCAATCTGAACGGCATGTACTACGCGGTGGGCCACAACATCCGCAAGCTCAACGGCATCAAGTGGCACCACTTCCGCGGACCCAGTTACTCCCTGCGCTCGACCGCCATGATGATCCGGCCGTCCGACTTCTGAGACCGCCGCCGCGCCCCGAGGGACCGTCTCGCACCTGTAACCTTTTCGAGAGCCGCGCCCTGAGGGGACGGCCTCGCACCCGTAACAATCTGCCCTGAAGGGCGCGTTTTAAAGGAGTCAGTCGGTAATTGGACAGCCGGACCTGACTCACTGTATGCGGGGACCGACAGTCTCTCTGGCTGAGGCGGCTTCATGAAGTCTTCGCTTTGGCTATTTTTTTCTTTTCCTGAACTCTGTGATCCATTTTGGGCCTTCTGGTAATGTGATGGTACGAACGCCCAGGTACGCAGTGCTGAAGAGGGCAAAGGAACGGCGTTTTACTCTGATGTCATCACAGGTGACATCACTAAACCCAGAGGACTTCTGCCTGTAGGACTAATGGGGAGAGCGCTTCACTTTCAATGCATATTTGTACAGAACTTTCATTATTTCTGTCACAATGTTGTGACATTTTTATTAGTATTAAATTGCAGTATTTGTCTTTTTCCCCAAAATGAACTGTTGTAATGTTCAGCAACTTTTTAAACTTTAACCCAAAGGTTTAGTGCATGTGATTTTACTAACAGCCCTTTGTGCTACTTTAAATTTTTGAATATTTATGTCACACAATTATCCTTTTATTGCCATTATAAGTTCTTGCACCGGCTTACCTAGACTATTACCTGTAGTGCCTTATGACGATCAGTATATCGTAAAATTCATGAGCTATAAGTCAAAAAGAAAATAAACATTTAAAAGACCTTTAAAGGAGCTTTACTTTGAAGCAGGTATTTTAGTTTTTAAATGCGGCACATATCAATCTTCTCACATAGATCTCTAGTGATTTTTACAGTATACGTAGTGTTTGGTTGTATATTTAGACACAGTGCATCCTATATTATTGTTTGTTTTTGCATTTTTTGTTGTTTTTAAGCCTGGTGTGGTTTTAAATGTTTTGATTTGTTAAATTGCATTATAACTGGATTTTTTTTTTTTTTGTGCCTGTGTTGTCTTGTTTTCAAACTGTACCTTTTTAATTGTTGAACCGTTTCAGTGAACAGGCATTGTTATATCCCTTGTTAACAGTTACGCAGTGTCGCGGATTGTCCTGAACGTATGTGAATGTTCTCGTTTTAAAAGGGGAACTCCGTAGGTTACTATGGGGGGGGGGGGGGGGGGATGCTGAGCTTGGGTTGCTTGTTTGAGAAGATGCACTTTATGAGATCGAAAGATGACACATGAGCAGCGCATAAGTGGCTTATGGCTCATGAGGTATTGAAGGTGAACAGAAGAACAGAATAACTGCCTCATCTTTCCTCCATTTTGTATTGCTTTATTCCGTCCTAAAATAAATTAATACTGACCCAATTTTGTGTGTTCTAATAAAAATAGCTGATGGCATCTGTTCGCAAAAATGGAGTCATGATTGAACATGTGAAGTGCAGGTTATCTCCCCAAATGGTACTGTGAAGACACAACAGCAGAGTCAATATCCAAAAAGAACATGGCAGGGCCTCTAATGGGAACTGTAATCCAGGGGAGGACCGTGTCTGCTGGTTTAACTCCAGTCCTGGAGGGCCGCTGCGTCTGCTGGTTTAACTCCAGTCCTGGAGGGCCGCTGCGTCTGCAGGTTTAACTCCAGTCCTGGAGGGCCGCTGCGTCTGCAGGTTTAACTCCAGTCCTGGAGGGCCACAGTGTCTGCAGGTTTAACTCCAGTCCTGGAGGGCCGCTGCGTCTGCAGGTTTAACTCCAGTCCTGGAGGGCCGCTGCGTCTGCAGGTTTAACTCCAGCCCTGGAGGGCCGCTGCGTCTGCAGGGTTAACTCCAGTCCTGGAGGGCCGCTCTGTCTGCAGGTTTAACTCCAGTCCTGGAGGGCCGCTGCGTCTGCAGGATTCTGTGGTTTCCTTTCAGTCAGTACCCAATTTAAATCTAATAAAAAATAATGCCATTTAGTGCAGAAACACTCCAACAACCAGCAGACACCAGACGAGACGCAAAGAAAAAAAATATTTGGGGGCTATTAATTCATAGCTTATGGGAATAAATCCTTATCTTGTGTCCACAAGATCCCTTTACCAGTTAATAATTTTTATGGAGATCAGTGATGGATGTACCTTCTGTCTAAGAATGTAGGCTAACACAGTATTTCAGATGGATAGCTTTATTTAGCAACTTAACTAATCACCATTCATTAAATAATGGCACCCAGTCACAATTGCCTGATTTAAATGTAGTTAGCACACACAATTAAAAATGCCTTTTAAAAACAGTCTTGACTTGCTGTACTCCCATGGCAATGAGACGATTAACTTTATTAGTGTCATTAGCAATTCACAACAGCTCCATTAATCCCAGTTTGATGTGTTAGTAAAGCCTAAAAGAGATCTGAAGAGCCTCTCTTCCATGATACACCTATCAAACTGGATTAGTGCCTGTTGTGTGTTATAATTATATATAACAATAAAATGTATGATGCTACTTAGGTATTCTAAATGCAAGGTCAACATTACCACCGTTTCTAAAACAATATTTGAAATATAAATAAACCGTTTCACTGCACGCCATATCGCGTTTTGGCAGTGATCGCAAAGCTGTTACTCTGATAAACTCCCAGGTCCAGTTTTAAAGACCATCGCTTTGCCTTGTCAGGATGAATTTGTTTTCTCTGTCTTATTTTTGCAAGAATTTGTCCCTGTCTTTGCAAGTACTTTTATTTTATTTTTTTTCAAAGAAATTTTTGTACTTTGTCATTTCTGTAATTGTCTAAAAGTGTGCCATCTAACTCGAATAATTAAATAACTAAAGGTAAAGAATCCTCTGAAAAGTAGATATCCCCCCTCCCTTTAAATATGATGGCGCTGAGTCACAAAGTATGAACTTAAGGGTTCGACCTAAAAAAAAGTGTTGCGTAAGCCAACATAAACATTAGCCGTTTAAAACATGTTGAAGATCCAAAAAACTGACAAAGAAACAACTAGCACGTCCTTCTTGGAATATGCTCACTTGTGAGAAGTTATTCAAATATTGATATAGCCTTTGATTTAACTATAATTGTCTTTATTCTCTAAGGCCGTCTCATTTTGGATTTCCGAAAACTTGTCCTAATTATATTTAACTCAAAGTATATTCTGCGAGTGTTTACAATATGTATTTTCCCCCCATTTTTTTCCCTTTATTGTCTGTTATCAGCGTTGTTCTGTCCCATCGCTTCAGAAATATGCACAGTCAGTCCCTGGGTTCATTCCAAATGCTTATTTCACCCGTCCTCATAGCCTCGGTCCTCGCCTGACCCGGAAATCGATCGAGGTCCGCCATCTTTAAGGACATTACAAACCGCTAATTGCTCCTCGGAGGAGCGAGGAGGCTTTTTCTCGGAACGTGCGACACGTATAAATTATCCATCCGCCACTTGCCGGTACACACCCTACGCAAATGCAATTATACCGTTCCTTTCTATTTCTTATGAAGCGCTTTAATCCATAATGACACTCATTATTTATGACTAACAAAAGCCATGTTTTATTGTGAGAAAAGAGACTAAAAAGCATTACAGTTAAGCACGTGAGCATAATATGACGCTGACGCCTGTCTGAGCGAGGATGCTCCATGTTGCCTCTGTTCCTCCGTCCTCGTATCTCGTCCTTGCAACCTTTCCTCATGTCCTCCGTTGGGCGGAGCTAAGGAGCGAGGAAAGAACGCAAGGAGTGAAAATAAGAGACTTGGTTCACCCCGCGGTCCAGATCGCGTGCAGCTGGTGCAGACAGACTGCGATATCCTGACCAACCAGAGGGGCCGCTGTTGCACAGCAGGACCGGAAACGGCCACTTGCATGGACGGGCAGCATCTCAAATGCACGCATTTAAAATACGCATTCGAAACATGTACGGTATTTGAAACGTGCGTTTTGAAATGTGTTTTCACGTACATGTAACACAGGTTGCTTAAATCATTTTTTATTATATTGTAACATTTTATATGTTATATTGTTAGGCGTTTCCATTACTCACATGAGTCAGCATTTTCACCTTAGATTGAATTTTAAATGCACGGTTATCAGCGACGCAGGCTAAAATACGTCTTATCAGCTGTTGCAGTTAATTTCTGGCCAGGGTTTGGTGACCAGAGTCCAGTCATCAGCTTGCATAAACTTGGCCAAAGCCAGACTTGCACATTAAGGGCTTTGAAAGCGGCGATTATGGAGATAACACTCGTATGGAAACACTTACACTGATAGCATCTCCTGCGGACTCTCGCTCTGCCTTTTTCTCTTGTTTATGGCACTCATGGAGTGTCCTATGATGGAACGAAACGGGTATTAACAGAGACGGAGTCATATTATTGCAGTTAGATTCACGAGTGAATTATATTATTAGTTAGATTCATGAATCAAGGGCCAGTCTGGTTTATGAAGTGCTTTATCATTTTAATCAGCACCGAGTTCATCATTCTACGCAAAAAAGCATCAAATCAAATCAAAATCGCAAGCTTTGGATGGAATTCTCCACTCACATACGCACATGCAGAAACACACGTGTGCACACGCACGTGTATAAAGTACACGGACACTGATCTGTGAAGGAAAAACGTCAAAGTTTTTCATCTTTTCGATTGTTTGTACCATGGAGTTCACGTATACAAAATTCATATTGAAGTGATATCAGGAATGTCTTTGTTTCCCCTTCAAATCCTTTCTGATCTCACTGACCGGTGTGATTGTAGATCAGCAGGACGTAGAAAGATCTAGTGTAAGATCTAATTCTGTACCCTGTCATTAATTAACTCAACAATCTGTCTGTGGAGAAACTCAATCCTGCTTTTATTAGTAAGTTAAAGTTTGAATCCAGGCCAGAGGCTCTAATTATTCATAAAGGTGTTGCATCGAGTTGGTGGGGAAGGTTTTGCACATTATTATGTGACAATTTGCATGCTCTCTTAGTCTCAGAATTGAGATGGCTACTAAAACTGGCATAACCTGAAATAATTAACTCTGGTTGACTTTTGGTTTGTTTTTGTTTTTTTTTTACAAAAATTTACAACAAAGCACAGTTTGTGCTATTGTCTCTTAGAGAACATCTAAAACTAACTTGAGCAGTGCCTTCAGAAAGGGGCTGACATAAGAAATCTTGCATCATGTAGCTACTGAGATTTTCCTGCCCTCTTCACACTGCAACCCACAGCCAAGCTCACACAGAGCTGAGTCAAAGGAAGACCCTTCATGTGTGGCTTTGGCAAGCAGTCTGCAGGCACCCAATCAACCAGTAGGGGTCGCTAGAGATGAAATTTCTCGGAAAGGAATTTACCATTTCTGGCCACAGTCTGCACTGAAATGGTCCGGATTCAATCTGAGACCGTACCAATATTGTCAAGACAGACTACTATATCTAGATAGCTTGGGTAGCTATACAAGGTAAAGTCCAGTAATGCTTTAATACCTTGACACCAATACAATAAATCACTGGGTAAATGCTAATACAATATAACACCCAATTAGTTTATTCCAATTCCAATAACTTTATTCCAGTAATACTAGATAAACTTTTCATGACTTGACGTTCTTCAATTACTCATCATACCCCCAAGATAAATCTATTTAGAGCCAAGTTAAAATAGATGAGCAATTCCAGTATCACCTACTTTGTCAGCTTTTTAAAATCTTCATTTAAAAGGAAATGGTTAAAAGTGAAAAATGTCCAACTGATTTATTACACTAGCTTTATATTGACCCTAAAGCTAGTCTGAAAATAAGATCAAATGTTTTTTTTTTTTTTTTTTTTCACCAGCTAATTTTGTATACTGCTTACTTTGGTCATTCTTCAAATTTTATATGCTTTCTTTATATTTATTTAAAGAAAGATTATGGATAATAATGTTTGGCCATGCGGAACACTCACATGCGTGCTGCTGGTTGAGTTCAATGCTTTCAACATTGTTAACAGGACTGTTTCTCCACTCCTGGAGGTCCTCTCTGGCAAGGTCTTTGGAAATCAGATACTATAAAATAACAAAACGATATAAATAATGAATGGTGCTTGGCTACCACGCGCAATAGTGATGATTATAATGGCTCCTTTTTGTCAATATGATACGCAAATTGGAATACGCTTTTTATGATCTGTGAAATTTTGGGATTTATGGCATAATGGCAGCATTTAGAGGAAGAAATCACCTGGAAATGTGTGCCTTTCTGAATTTAAAATGGTCCTAAATCTGCTTTTACGACCACTTTAATGAAACATTAATTTTGGGAAGGATCTAGGAATAAATTGTTGAATTCCTCACCAGGTAGCGACGTCGCCCTTAAAATTACTTTATTATTATTTTATTGGGTAGGCTAACCTTATTATTTTACTAAATTACAGCTGGCCTTTTTATTTTACAAAATAATGGTTTAAAATAACAGTGTAAATAAAATACACAATTCATCAATCACATATAGGTCATCCGCATGGCGTGCATTAATAATCCCGTTCTACGCACGTATTGTGCAACGCAACCTCACAACATCTTTAATCAGCAGAGGGGTAGTCCCGGGGGTCAAAGTTCCTGCCATGCGTTTCCTCCACCAGTGAACTGACAGCTGACTTCACCAATTAGTTCTACCTCCTGGCTGGAAAAGTGTGCTAATTAACAAATGCTTTTACTTTCTGAACCTGGATTTTACACCTCTGTTAATCAGTGGGGAGTTAATTTTATAAGCAGTGCCGCCCCCCCCCCCCCCCCCCCCCCAGTGGTGGAATGAGCGTCCCACTACGCTAAACAGTTTTGCACACGCAAAGCCAAGAACACAACCAATGATTGTCATGGTACTTGTTTTACACAAATCATTGGTTGTGTTATCAGTTTTGCACACACTAAAGTTCTTAGTAAATCAGGCCCTCAGGACAGCCAGGCCGAATCGGCACCCTTCCATACTATTAGGTAGGCTTGTTGAGTAGACAGGACGAGAAAGTCATTAAGTAGGTGGAATTCTCTAAATGTAGTATACTTAAAACCCCCGTATGATACACTTACTTCCGGAGGTTCGCTGAGTATATTCGGGTGCATACTTCAAGAAGCACACAAACATTTTGGTCGCGTAAATATGACGCGCAACATTGTTTTAAAAAAATGAGGCGCTGCTTCACTGATGTTTTCCTTCAATAAAAACAAAAACAACACATGATATGGCTGGACAAGGGGAGGACGTCTTAGAACACTTACACAGCATGGTTGAAAAATAGTATGGAGGACATGTGCATACTAAACAGTGAACATTAAATGGCACAGATCTGCCAGTACACTCTACACAGGAGACAGGGCGCAATAGATAGGGCTCTGGTTCAGGCACAGCCCAGACGTCCGTCTTCTGCCGTAGACTGAAAACATACCTGGCTTACACTCACCTGATGCACCAGGGCCGTGTCCAAATCGGCGCACTTGCCTACTATTGAGTACGCCAGTTGAGTATACAACAATTCAGAATTTAGTGTTCTTAATATCCCCGGATGATCTACTTATTTCTGGGTTTTCGCTGATAATAGTAAGGAGGATATTTTTTTGCATACTGCATGTCACAGCACATCACAGCATGCTAGTACATAGTACAGAGGGTGCAGTAGATAGGGCTCTTATTTGGATACAGCCCAGGTGAGTGTAATCTCTGCCAAACCAGAGACATTATTGGACTATGGACTATAGAAAACCAATAAGTGCTACTGATCAGTGCTAGGGACAGATTTGAGTATGCATGCACTACACCCTGAAACCCATTTTCTACTAGAAACAGTACTACAGCACTTAGCTTTGTGTGGCAGATTTTTGTTCTTATTATTTTATTAACCTTTATTTAACCTTCCAATTATGTTAGGGTCTATGACCTTCAATTTCAAATTGGTGATTTTCTTCAGCTAACTCCTTAATGATGAAATGTTTTTGTAACATGTTTTTATTTATTTATTTTTTTTATATTGACCTGTAAAAACAGTAAATATCTGTAAAATGCTAACGCAATAGGAAGGTTAACCAGGGTGTCTCATTGAGATTAAGGATTTTCCAAGTGAGACCTGGCCAAGACGGATGATTTTTACCTTCCGTTTTAACACTGAAGACCAGACTCTGCTCGTTGTCTAAAGCTCTGTGCACTTCTGTATGCTGCGTCTGCTCAAAGCCTGAATGTGAATGTGAATGTGCATGTTCATTATCACGCTGTCTGAGAGAGTTAGCCCGTGAACGATTTCTCCTAGTTCTCGCGTGTCCTCGTGAGTTCAGAAGCTTAAGCGTGTTTAGTCTGAGAGGGCCTCCGCGCTCAGAATCTTTGTCTTATGTCGCTCCCTGGTGGTGAGGAGTAGGTAGACCGCTTAATCCCTTTCCGTGAGAGGAATATTTACAGTTATTTCCACTACAATGTCATACGATGAAGGTGAATGAATGAATGTCTGTAACAGGTGAATGTAATTTAAGGTAGCCAGCTCTCGTGTCATTTTGCCACAAACATTTTGCTTCCTGTGGATAAAGGAGGCAGTTATAAACTGATTAATTTATTTACTCCATCGTTACAAATATGTATTCATACAGGTAATTATCTAGAGCATTACAATAAATCACATCCATGTTGCCTTGATGTTTCCATGATACCTGATCTTTTATGAAAGCAGGCAGGACAAATAAATATGGTTTCCTGTGTGCGTATAAAAAATAAACCGAAAAAAATGTCACTGGTGAAAACGGGCCCCCTCTCTGCCTCATGGGTAACCGCGTCTCCCTCTGACCTCCCTCCTGCGTCTCCCCCTTCAGCTCTATTTGCCTCCTCTGGAGAAGCCGCTGAGAAATTTGTGTTGTCACGTCTGTTCCATTCGAAAACCAGAACACTTTTTATAGATTTTTCTCGCTCACAAACACCCTTCCCTGCCGACAGCTCACACAATCTATCTGGGCTGTTTTTAAATGTGCTTCTAAAACGCCTGTGCTCTAAAGAGGGGGGTATTAGTATACGATTGGAAACTTGTCTGGCCCATGAAGGTTTGTGTTTCATATTATAGCCATTTGCTCTTGCCTGCTGGCTGCAGTGTGCTGATGCTAGTCGTGTTTGTGTGTTTGTTTGACAGTGAACAGCCACTTGGCAACCCCAGAATTAGCCACCGAGCTAAATCTATTTGGTTGTCCCTGGGCAGGTAATCTAAAAAGAATACATGCAGACATCAGTCCAGTGATCAATACAATGGGCATCTCAAACATACACAATCATTATATATCAAGGTTAAGACATACACAATCTTATCCCCGTTATTCATAAAGGATAAGGAGAAAGAAGGGAATTTTGTTTTTCTTTCTTGTTATATCATTCACTTTGCATATTACTCCATTTTTGGTTTTGCTCAGCTTCATTCCCTAACGTGCGGTCTGGTAAGTCATGTTTGCTCTCAAATTTAAAGACACCGTGCGATCACTTGATCTCCAAGTGACCAATACCAAATCCTCCAGTAGAATATGAATGTTGCCCTTTCAGGATTTAAAAAAGCAGGATTTAAAATCTCAGTTGCATACGCTTGCCATCTCGGTTTGTTTTCTTTGCTTATACACGCACAACTATTAACCCTTTTAAAATCTTTAAAAACTATTAACGACTACAAGCATGAAGGTTCTTTAAAATTCTTCAAATCGTTAAGACGCAGAGAGAGATAACAGTTCGAGGAATCCTGCTTGTTAAGAGTTGTGTGAACACAGGTTGAAATTGGTTCTACAGATGGAATTTCAATACAGGTAAATCCCCCAATGATTCCAGAACCCCCTCCCCCAAACAGAGAACATGAATGTGGACCAGCTTGTCGGGGTCGTGTAGGTGGTGGTGAAATCCAGGTTTAACCCAGTACTGGTTGTTCGCTGTGCAGCAGAGGACTGGAGAATAGTGCTATTACTGCACTGGCTGATATCCTGGGGTCTGGGCTGAAAAGCACGGGGAATAAACATCTTGGCAAAAATTAATATATATAAAGTGTTGCTTTCTTAACCTTTTTCAACATTTACTTTTCTTTTTGCCCCAATTTTCTCCACAATTTGGATATGGCTAATTGTATACAGGCAACTGCCAAAATAAAGGAAACATTTGAGTAGAGGAGGGATACAAAGTATATTGAAAGCAGGCGCTTCCACACAGTTAATTAACATCATCGCATGCTCATGGTTGTGTCTAATAATGCTGGGCAGGCTCAATTGCCCATTATTTCTGCAACCATGGCTACAAGTAGAGCTCTCAGGGACTGAAAATAGGGGTGCTTGTTGGGGCACATTTGGTAGGAGCTTCAGTGACTAAGACTGCTGAACATCACCCCGTTTGTCTGCTAGCCTTTTAGCCCATCTGCACCCGACAGCTCTATAACCTTTTTGATCGCCATGTCAACCAAATAAGTTAATTTTCAGAATGAAACTGCCAGTGATTCATTTTTAAAGAACCCAATCCCCACTGAGCACCTTTTTAAAAAAAATATTACTCTTGAAGCAAAGCAGCACCTAATAAATATGTTTACTATTAAAAAGCATGTGTGAAATATAAAAGCATTAATCTGAGATTTAAAATGGCAGCTATTTTAGTTTGAAGTGTCATAGTTGGAAATGTGTGAAAGTGGAGCTTGGCGGGGTTTCAGCCGTTTTAAAGACTGAGAAGACTTGCTGTGTGAAGCCCGCTAGTTTTTCTCTCTGACAGCCCTTTACCGTTTGCCTACATATTAATCAGCCCAAATGATAATTCTTACTTTCCAGAGCTACTGGAGAAGGTACTATTTTTTTTTTTTTTTTGTTGCTGCCCTATTAAATGGTTCATAATTATATGCCACCTGCAAGTCACTCTTGATTATAATCACAATGGTGGATGTATAGATATGTATATCATGTACTCATCATGGAATATGTTATAGCTAAGTAATTTAGGCTATTGATTTTTAGCTGACAAACTAAGCTTCCGTTGTTAATGCTAGCCATTTGCAAGTTAACTGAGCTAATGACTAAAAATGTCACCATAACTTATCTTAAAACTATCACTCTTCAACTGTGTTGGTAGGATTTTGTCAAACGTTACATCTCTGCCAAAACTATATTCAGCAAAATATCTGAAATATACATTATTATGGAGAAATCTTGCATTGCACGAGACTGTTGTTCAACGGTCGTTCGAATGTTCAGTTGGCATCATGTGGCTACTAAATTTATGCCCCAATGTTAAGTTAATGGCCAATTAATTTCCGGTATCGTATAATTATAAAGTTTTTAAAAAACTGTACAATAAACAGAAATGTGAGCCATCAAAAGCTTTAGTCCGTGTCATGCCTGCATATTGCCATGTCTACTTTAGTGATTCGATTTGTAGAATTTGAGGTAGGTTGTTGGAAAAAGGTCTTAATCTAAATGTTTTTTTTTTTTTTATGTAGTCAACTGGGCTATATGAAAATGGCTGAGCAAATATTTTTCATATTTGTTTTATGTCGAGTTATTGATGAGATGAATTGATCTGCCAAGTGACTTGGCAATTGCTGCTAAAATGATATTGACGGGCAAAAGTTCGGTTTTAACATGCAAGTTGCAACCAAACTTACCGCTTCCCCCTAATCCGGGGGATATTTAATTTTTTTGTAAACCTATGACATTTTGTCAGTGTGACATTGTGTGGATAATGTAACAGAAGGGCAGTCCTACTGTACTGGGATCAGCCAGCTCTGGATCTGGATAATGCAACAGAAGACCAGTCATGCTGTACTGGGATCAGCCAGCTCTGGGTTTGAATAGTGCAACAGAAGACCAGTCATGCTGTACTGGGATCAGTCAGCTCTGGGTTTGAATAATGCAACAGAAGAGCAGTCATGCTGTACTGGGATCAGTCAGCTCTGGGTTTGAATAATGTAACAGAAGAGCAGTCATGCTGTACTAGGATCAGTCAGCTCTGGATCTGGATAATTCAACAGAAGAGCAGTCATGCTGTACTGGGATCAGTCAGCTCTGGGTTTGAATAATGTAACAGAAGAGCAGTCATGCTGTACTAGGATCAGTCAGCTCTGGATCTGGATAATTCAACAGAAGAGCAGTCATGCTGTACTGGGATCAGTCAGCTCTGGGTTTGAATAATGCAACAGAAGAGCAGTCATGCTGTACTGGGATCAGTCAGCTCTGGGTGTGGATAAGAGCAGTCATGCTGTACTAGGATCAGTCAGCTCTGGATCTGGATAATGCAACAGAAGAGCAGTCATGCTGTACTAGGATCAGTCAGTTCTGGATCTGGATAATGCAACAGAAGAGCAGTCATGCTGTACTGGGATCAGTCAGCTCTGGGTGTGGATAAGAGCAGTCATGCTGTACTGGGATCAGTCAGCTCTGGGTGTGGATAATGTAACAGAAGAGCAGTCATGCTGTACTGGGATCAGTCAGCTCTGGTTGTGGATAAGAGCAGTCGTGCTGTACTGGGATCAGTCGTGCTGTACTGGGATCAGTCGTGCTGTACTGGGATCAGTCGTGCTGTACTGGGATCAGTCAGCTCTGGGTGTGGATAAGAGCAGTCATGCTGTACTGGGATCAGTCGTGCTGTACTCTACTTGACTTTGGCTGAAACTCAAGGCAGGCCTGGATCCCCTCTACAGAGGAACAGTGTGTATTCCCTATTTTGGGCTGAACCCAATTTTGGGCCGGTATGGGCATCGGGCTACAAGCTGTCAGGATTTAGCCACCATTTTTTGTTGAGGCACACTTAAAAAAATTTAATTGCACACCCATGAGATAATCCTGATAGCATTTGTCACATTTGTTCCGAGAGGCGGCTGCTATGAGGTTAGCGCTTTCACCAGCCAAAATAAAACCATCTATTTTTGCCTGCCTGCTCACCTCTCAGAACAGGAAAGTCATGCTTCACATTAAAAATAGGCATTGTAATAATAGCTGACAAGTGAGGTAGCCCCACATGCCAATTACTTTACTAAGAATATCACTTCACAAGGAACTCAATCAAAAAAATGATAAATTCTAACCGCGCGCGCGTGCGCGCGCGCGTGCGTGCGTGCGTGCGTGCGTGCGTGCGTGCGTGCGTGCGCAAATGATCATTGTCTTTACACTTCATTACATTGTGTGTGTATATGTGGTGGATACTGTATGGATGTGAATTACATCAGCAAATCAAATTTGAATTACTTATCACATTTCAGATTTTTTTCTGTGCATTTCACAGCATAGCATGGCCTAAATTAAGACTGATATGGTAGCATACTGTATGTAGATTAATCTGCTTCAGTCTACATGGGCAAGTTCCTGTGTTGATTTGTGGGAGAATATTTTCAATGCAAATGGACTTGACTTTGTCTCACCTTTTAAGAAAATACCTCTTGTACACGCGCTTGGTGCTTGTCTTCATTGTCAAACCAAACCCAGCTCTGAAACGCACGATGAGAAAGCGATTCAGCGTCATGCAGTTTCTGATTTATTGGTTTTCCATGAACGAGTCTGTCCATAAATAAGAATCTACGAGTCATTGCTGTTCCTGACAACTAATCACGATATTGGAATCCGTGGATGAGCTAGGGTAACTCGTACAGAATTGCTGGAGCTTAAACAAATTTATTATTATTATTTATTTTTTTTCAATGTTCTGTGTCTGCCTTTAGATTGCAGACTTTGGTGTTTTGTGCCTACAGTGCCCTGTGTAATATTGCAGTTGGCTTGCATTCTGTAGGCTGGGGGGCAGCGGTGTAGAATAACGGCTTACGGACCCGGGTTTGTTACTCTTGAAGTTGCAGGTTTGATTCCCGGAGGTGAAACTGCCGTTTTACTCTTGGAAAAAGGTACTTGACCTGAACGTCTTCTGTAATTATCCAGCCGTATAAATGAATTGGATGTGAAGAATGTAAGCTGTGTATATGTCGCTGTGGATAAAAGTGTGTCTAATGCCCGCTATGTAGATGTGATGTGTACATACAAAGGCCGGCATGACCACCGTCCCGTGTTCACCCCTGACCTCTTCCCTGGGGGTGGGGGGGGCAGGGAAATAAAAGCGATGCTGTGACGCAGGTATTTTTTCCAAAACAACACCCCCCAGAGAGGGAGGGAGGGAGGGAGGGAGGGACAGCACTCGCTGAAGGCAGCTGTCTGCGTTCGTCACCCCCAGTCTCTGTTCCGTTCCTCTCAATAGGCCGGGGTCACTGGGTGGCAGCCTGGCTAAGCTCTTAGTCGCCGGCACTCTCTGTCCCCCCCCATAACAACAGCCAAAGAGCAGCTCGGTGGAAACGCGACGCGCATTCATGTCCTCGAATACCTACTCCCCCGTGCCAGGAAAATACGGAGCCATCAGGGCCGGAGTATCAACAGCACAGAGTGTGAAGTGCCCCTGGAATCCCAATCGGAAATCTACCACAGTACTGAGGACTACTACCAGTAATGGTAACGCATGTAAAGACTCTGGAGTACTGGGCGTGAAACTCGTATAATCACGCAGATCAGGGTGATAGCCTCATATAATCACGCAGATCAGGGTGATAGCCTCATATAATCACGCAGATCAGGGTGATAGCCTCATATAATCACGCAGATCAGGGTGATAGCCTCATATAATCACGCAGATCAGGGTGATAGCCTCATATAATCACGCAGATCAGGGTGATAGCCTCATATAATCACGCAGATCAGGGTGATAGCTGTCACAGTTTGTCTGTTGGCCCGTTCCTCTTGCATTTTGACTGGTTAGTGGTTGCTGAATAACGTCTCAACGTGAGGCTAATACTACTCGCAATGGTCACTTTTTCATCAAACCCTTCAGTGAACATAAAAATATCAACGAAAAAACATTCTCAACGTACAAAAGAGTAACTCACACATATAAAGCACTGGCTATAATAAAACTAGCAAAATCTAGGCCTGCCATTAAAAGTATTGATATCAAAGTAAGGCCAAGTTACAACAAATGCTATCTTAGCGCACACAAATTAAACAAGCTGTATTCCAAAGGCAATGCTACCCAATATTTCCTAAATTATTTCATGTGTTTTTCATCTTCCATCTGAAGAAAATGTCATTTTGTATTGCATAAATAACACAATATTGCAATAGAATTCTCTGTATTTACATGAGGTCAGAAGGTACAGAAGTTAATGTCCTTAAGGGCTGAGAGTCTGTGGTCATTGTGGCTATTTCAGTAGGAAACCCTGAAGGGTGCCAAACTCTTGGTGCTTGGAGCATGCCCCACCAAACCGTACCTGCCATCCCAATTTAAGAGTATTGTATAATGCATAATGACGAAGGCGCGCCATCAAGGCTCACAGTTTACCTACAGTCTAGACTCTAGAGTATCCTGCTCTGCGTCAATCCTGGGCTTAAACACCCCAAAAATCTCTTACCCCACTACATGACCTGGGAAGCTAATCTGCATACTGACAGCTTTTTTTGGGGGGGGGGGGGGGGTTGCTTGATATGAGTGCAGACCTTAAATTAAATTATCTAATATGCCCCCCCCCATGTTCTTCTGATAAAAATCAACCTAAAAAAAATTGCTACTAATTAAACACAGATGATGATTGACAGCAATGTTCCCACACTGTCACACGCTGTGGACGTGCACCAGACGTTTTTATAGTGTTGAGCAGTATTTTTAATTTATGTAATTTTCTAAGAAATGGGAATCATAACGATGACCCACTGCGGTTTGCAACTGTGTAGGCTCAAAAACCTAAAAGCTGAAAAAGATGAAGTCAAATGAAATGCCTGTGGGATTTAAACTTAACGATCGAATGTGATCACAGTCGCATGTTTAACGGTCCCCTCTGTCCTTGTTTGGCGACCAGTGTCCTGCCTTTTACACAGTATTTGCAATGCTTTTTCACCTCTGCCTCACCTCTGCCCCACCTCTGCCCCACCTCTGCCCCACCTCTGCCCCACCTCTGCCTCACCTCTGCCTCACCTCTGCCTCACCTCTGCCTCACCTCTGCCTCACCTCTGCCCCACCTCTGCCTCACCTCTGCCCCACCTCTGCCTCACCTCTGCCCCATAACCCTGCGAGTTTCAATACCATGTCTTGTCCCTGTGCCATTTTCCCGGCAAAAACGTCTTTGAATGTTTTGAAGCAATTTTTTTAAAGGTGTGGCGTTCATTTTTCAGCTGTTCGACTGTGTTGTTGATTTCCTGTAGTCTGACCTCTGAACCCTCAAACCAGCAGATCATTTCAACGAGACGACCAGACCATCAACAATTTGAGCAGTGCCCATAAACCCTACTCACGCAATGATTCCCATCTCCAAGTCCACACCTGGGGCGGCGGCCGCATGTATAAACAGTTCTGAGCAGAAAAATGCCCTCAAAGACGCGTAAGAGTTTCCACACAGAAATTCATATATATATATATATATATATGTAGAATATAATTCAGATATAATATAACATGTGCTGTGAGAAACTGTGTACTCTGCACACAGATTGACAGAAGGCACTTTTTTTTTTTTTTCATACTGAGCATTCTTTTACGCATTCTTTTACTCAGTTTTATACGTGTGGCCCGTGGGGTAGGAATTGAAGTCCTGGGAATGGAGTACAGCAGAACAGCCCCATCATTCTGCATGGATTTACAGTAAAGTCTGGACCTTGCTCTATTACATTCCTCATAAGTGTAGTGTTGTGCAACTTTCTGCTTGGATAATGTTTGAAAATCCTTTGGACTACTCCGAATTTGGTAAAAGTCTGTTTAGCAGTTTACCAAAAGTAGTTTTTTGGGAGCAGGAATGCCACTCGCGAGTCCCACAAAGTAATGGTTGCGATTTAAATGAACTGTATTTGGCCTCAAGCCTTTGAGGGGTTCATTGTATGCTTTCAACGGGTACCTCACATTATCCGTGTGAAATGCTGCTACATTGTTACAATACAACCAGAAAGTAGCCGTTGTTTGATTATACCTGCGATTGAGCCTTAATTTTTGGCCTCAAGGTACACGAGAATAACTTTTATATCGGATGCAATTGATTTTCCTTGCGGAAAAAAACGTGCAAACAATAATGGCCTGTGCCATCTGTTGCCTGGGCTGTGACCGCAGTGATGCAATCCGCTGACTTAACCAGCTCTGTCATTTCATACGCGCCTATTTAAAAATGCACATAATTCAGCGTTGGATTTGACAACTTTTCCAGTGGAATGATGACACAAATACGTACCCGTCAAATCATGGATGACATATGTCCGCTCCTCAGTTCTGTGCGTTTCACAGACAGTGACGATTGCCTCATTATTCCTGATTGTGATTGATGTGTTTTGTGTATAAATGTAGGTCTATTGTTCTTTGTGGATGTATGGGTGCTTTGCAAACTGTGTAAAATAAATTGACCACAAAGTCTGAATGCCCCTATACCAGCTTAATCCCAAATTACTTTTAATTTTTAAACAATCATAACAATACATATTAAAATTATTATGGCAAATGTAATTTACCACGGTGGGGCAATTCAATCAGCGAGACTGCTGCGACAGAAGTCTATGCTGCAGGCTGTTGCATCGCATAAAGTCAATGTTAAAGAGCTGATCAAAACTGACAGCATATACTGTATGTGGTCACAGACAAGTCAACAGATGGGACAGGCTGTTAGCTTTTACATATTTTATTTATTCAAGGATGAATATCCTGTACAAATTAATATTGCACACTGGCTCAGCAGAGAGACAAAAATGAAACTCACAATATATCATAACCCCGATCAGCTGTAAAACAAGCTACCCTTTCTTTCAAGCAGCTCACATATTTCTTAAGGCGGTCAGAATGTTTCATTCTGAGTAAATGTGCAGAGTTGGTGTGACAGTCCTCTCCGAGACTCAATTCCGTGTTTCGATGCAATTTCGGGCAATTACTGGGCAATAACTATTTGCGCTAGAATACAGCACTGTGATGGAATACGGCTGAAGAAATATTTCCAATATTTCCTTTATTCAAATGGAAAAACAATTCTCGCCTGCTGTCATCACCTCTGTCGATGTGTGTCTCCATATGGACATGTTTTGAACAAGCACTGCCAGTCAGTGACAGAAGAGATGTTAAATTACTCCCCATGATCAAATTGTATCAGAGTTTAGAACCTTGAATTCTCTGTTTTATTATTAATTTATTTCCTTGACGATTACTGTGCAAGTTAAATGTTATATAACCACTCTTAATTTGAATGTATTTCTCACCACTTCAAACCAGTGACGTAGGCAGAAATACATTTTTGGGCAGGCCTGTGGAAAAGTTGGTAGGCCGACTAGGTAGGTTTTTTTGGATTACATCTCCCACATATTACGACCCGCTCGAGCACTCCTTGGAGCTATCCTATGACATTACAATATTCCTGACGGCAATGCAGGCATAATCATAACTACTGGTATTCCGACTGCTACTGCCTTATGGTGGTATAAAACACAATTATTTAAATCAGTTTTTTTTTTGTTTTTTTAAAATCAATATTAAAGCACAACAAAGAGAGCACAGGTCTCTCATAAAGCCACGGCGGGCATGACAAATATAGCTGAACACGAGCTTGGGCAGGTGGCGGTCAACTTGGCGGCTCCTTCCCCAGCCTCTGCTGTTTCCCTTTGGTTTAAGCTAACCAGAGCCTCGCTTTCACATAACTCTTCTTCCTCCAATCGAGGTTTCTTGAAATATTTAGCGATGGGTATTTGCTTTATACTGACTAACAGAACTTTTAAAAAGATATTGTCACAAACGAATTAGACAGACGGAAACCTTACTGCAGTCTTATTTGTTTACCGCGTACGGTAACTTTTTTTTTTTTTTAATGTTCCAAAAGTTTTAATTGGCCACAATACAATGATGACACGCACAGAAAACACATCAAATTAATTAATTTTTTTCTGCCATTTGATTAGGTAGGCCAGTGATCAAACTGGATAGGCCTAGGCCTACCCAGGCCTCCCCGTAGCTACGCGTCTGCTTCAAACAAGACTTAATATCCCCTGTAGAACATTTCAAATGTCATTTGTAAACATCGCTATCAATCATGCTCTGTGCTTAGTGTAGTTAGCTTAATTACCTTAACAAGATGGATAATAATAATAAATAATACTTTATTTATAAAGCACCTTTCATACCTGACGCAGTTAATAGTGCTGTACAGTATAGCGCTAAAAATACAAATGGCACATGTTTTAAGGGAAAAAACAGAATGAAAATTGTTTGATAAAGTTCTTGCCCTCTTGTTGGTGGACGACATGTTAGAAAATAAGCAAACTCACTGCTATAATATCATAATCGGTACCAGGGGGGTAAAATACGAAGCAGGGTTACTCAGTTACTTTGATAGGTGAATTGAGTAAAACCCAGAACCCCTCCAAATCTGGAAAATGGACTGAAGTAAAAAGAGCTGTTCCGGGTTTTACTCAGTGCAGTTATCCTGCTAACTCAGTAATCCTGCTTCGTAGTATACCCCCCAGGTCTCAGGCATTGGGTGTGTTGCTGTACAGCGTAGCACATTTTTTAAATAAACCTTTTTTAAATTAAAATTATTTGCACTTAATTATTTTTGCAAGAGCATTATTTAAAATAAATATTTCCTCCATTTGCATCTTGACCAATCACAACCACTGCCGTGAATGGAGACTTTATTCTGATGACATATTGATTTTGTTGGGACAGGGAAGGAAGTACTGGTTGGGGGCGGGGTGGGGAGGGAGTTATTTATGTCCTTGTTAAATGTGTGCACGTTCATAATTTCCAGACCAAGTGGCATTCATCAGCACATGCCAAAATATATGGACAGGTCCTTGCTTTATGCAAGTCTAATGAATTAGATGTGAAATTGCCATGATAACAAATCTAAGAATAAATCTACAATCAAGTCATAAATAAGACCCCACGGTCTGATTTACCACAGCACTGATATGTTCACTTGGAAAAGAGATTATATTCTCAATGGGACTCAGTTATACAGTATGCAGTACGTAAATCCAGACAATATTTAATGTGAAGCAAAACTTCAGAAATATTAAACAATAAATTTTTTTCTGTAATATTTTCATTTATCATTCCTGTCATTAATGATTTCTATATCCCTTCACCTCAATGTTGTAGCTTAGTCATTCCATCAAAAAAAAATTTCTAGACCAGCATGCAATTCATCTGCTGGCCTATTATACAGCACTGGGCTCAGTCTAAAGAGAACATAAATAATGCAGCGTCTCGATGCAAAGAAATAGGCTTCAGGTTAGCCTTTACGGCTACTGGCGCGCTATATCTTTTGACTTCTTTTTCTTTTCTGTAGAAAGACGGCGTGAAATTATACACGAGACTCTATTTAAAAAGGGGGAGGCCGAAAGCTAAGTGTGACCCTGATATTGTGATACGACAATTAGACCTCGTATTTAACGGCTAATTAAAGTTCCCCCGCCTGACGGATCTGATTCATTTAAATGGAATAATGAGCGAAGCAGAGCTCCGATCTGACCTCTCGGCAATAAGCACTGGTCGCCTGCTTCTCCTCCCCTTCGTGATGTCCTCCATCTGGGGGCAATCAACACTAAAAAAGAGCTCTTGCTGCAATCATATGATTTATGTTTCTGTCTGAAGTAGCTGAATTTCTGCCATCCTGTATAACTTCAGTGTAAACGGTATGCACATGTTGTATTATCTGGGGATACAACTGCTTTTTAACCATAAGGCATGCATTTCAATTCGTAATTCTGTCATGTATTTTAAAAACTTCTACTTAAATTGTATCTTGAATGTGCTTTACGGGTATTGCATGTGTCGTGGAGTGTTCACAGAGAATACATTGTTTAATTACTTAACTCAATATAATTGATCTACTAATAATCAAAACTATAATAAATGCTTAATGGTAATCATGTGATTGTCTCTGTTAATACACACACATTGTAAAACAGAAAATTCCTTCACACGTCAAAACACGGCTCATGAGTAAAGATTCCATTTTACATTTGTTTGTGGGAATGTCTGCAGAACTGCTAAAAATAAACCTGTTTGATTTAATCCACGTAGGCCTGTCACCTGTATACGTGTGTTGTGTTGAGCTCTTAAGAAACTTGAAAGAATTTTTACGATTATTATTATTGAATAAACAGTGCTAACTTTAATATAGTCTAGCACAAGTCACAGTGAGCCGTAAGCTCTATGGATTGAATGATAACTATAATAGATAAATATATTTTATAATTATTATTAAAAAAAAATAATAATTCTGCAATGTTTTACCATATGATGTATTTGCATAACTGATTTCCATAACAGGCTGACATTATGGCTGGGGACCACTTGCTCAGCTGTATGTAAATATAGCCTACATTCTGCTCTGTATTCACTGCATGTTTCCAAGCCCGCGTCCAAAGCCAATAAAGCCAACCTGGGGGCTTGTGGACGGTTACAAAAATCTGTAACAGGAGAAGTGACCTCCATTCCAGGAGGCAGCAGGGGGAGGGGGGGGGGATAATGACTTTTTGCAGTTGCTTGTTCGCCATTTTATCCCACCCTACTGATCGTCTGCTCCCGATTTTAGAGGGGAAATCGTAAGGAGTGGTGCAATCTTCATGCATATTGATTTCATTACATTACATTACATTACAGGCATTTAGCAGACGCTCTTATCCAGAGCGACTAACACAACTTTTTTAGCATTTCTTTGACATATACTATTCAATTATACAGCTGGATATATACTGAGGCGATTCAAGTTACGTACCTTGCTCAAGGGAACAACGGCAGTGTCCTACCTGGGAGTCGAACCTGCACCCTTTCGGTTACAAGGCCAGTTCCTTAACCATTATACTACACTGCCGCCCCATTGATGAAAAGTAATGAGAAATACAAGGTGTAGGAAACTATTTAATATTGCGGAAGTCTAGCATAAACAATTGAAATAAATATCGGTCACCAATCAAATGCGAGGTGTCATGTTTAGTACTGATCAAATGTTACCCCCCCCCCCCCCTCAGAATTTGGAATGCTCAAATTGTACTCGACAGCTGTTCTTGTGCTCCCAAACGTGATGGCAAGCACCTGCTTCTTTTCACTCAAGTGGAATTCACACAGTCCACAAGTCAAACGTTCCACGTGCAGCTTGTGCAAGCAGGATGTAGGCACTCAAGTAACCAGTGGGGGCGCTGATGAGCAATACGATCAGCCTAGCCAAATAACCCCCCTTTCCTGGGAGCCGCTGTGGCCTCAGTCGGCACAGTCTGGATCTGATATCAGACCCTGGGGCCCATTCAGATACTGGATGTTTTTTTAATATTCCCGGTAACATCTGAGGGGAAGTCATTATTCAAGGAGTTTCTTCATTGCCTATATTACGAGCTATAATTCATCCAGTTGTCACCCAAAGCATAGCAGGTTTCTACAGTGCAGTCTTTAACCCTTCCTTACTTTTAACATGCATATTGTCCCAGTTTGGATTGTCCAATCATAACTACCTACTGTATATGCCTGTATATGTTGTAGAGAAAATATATTATTCTTCAATTTAGCTTTAATATTTTCAGTATCTACTAGGAAATGTGCATATAAATATATAAATAACATTTGTGCTACTATGGGGCTGAAGGACACCATATTAAAAATGTAATTGGAGTGAAATTCACCTTTAATGTGTGACTGTGGAACACTGGCACAGACAAAGCAAGGGCAAAGCCCAGCTAATCAGAGCGAAGCAGCAGGGGAGGTCCCAGGGGGGCAGCTCAGTCCTTGAGTGACTGACACATGAGCGAATGAAACGTGAGGAGCTGAATCACCTTAACCAATCAGAAAAGGTTTTTTTTTTTCAGGCGGCCCTGTAAAAACACACAGCTCATCAGTTCTCACTGCTTGGCTGTTCATCACAGTTCTTCAGAAACACAAAGAATGCCTCCTGCTCTCCAGGGAGAAGCTGTCAGCCATTTATTTAACCTTTTGCATCATTCCAACTCAGCTTCAAAAATACGTGCCTCAGCATTATTTATTTTTTTAGGTTTATATATGAGCCGCACCAGTTATTATTTCTCAGCTCTACTGCAAGTCATTGAATTGCTATTTGTTTTATTTTTTTATAAAATGTTCACCGGTAGTAACAAACTGGAGAATTAAGGTGGGCAGGGAATGCATAGCCAGTCAGATATTTTGGAGGGAATAATTAGGTTTCTTGATGTAAAGATCCAGTTCTTTTTAGGTGAAGACACCTGGACTTTTGTACAGAGACATGGGTTATTTAATAGCTAAAGAGACTCAAAAACTCTTTAATGTTTAATGTCTAATCCAAAGTACAGCGCTCTCTACTGTACAGTGCCCCCATCATTGAAAGGAGGGCACTGGATTTCATTTGGTTTAGAGGTAGGAACACCTCCTAGCTCATTAAATCAATGGAAGTGGTGCGTCTTATGGGCTTAGTTAATTGCACTTCTTGTTAGCCAGCGAACAACAACATACTCACAAATATTCTGACTGAAAGTTAAACAATTAAATCACACTATAATGCACGTTATAAGATGGACTGCTCTCCAGAACCAGGGTTACAGACTGCGCCAGTATATATAGCAAGGGCTATGAGGTTTACCTGACTTTACCCAATGCCAAGAGGGCTAAACGAGACTTTCTGAAGCCACTTTTTAAGTAATGAACACGTCACAGTGCAGCAACTTAATCACACAGAATACATTACAGCACGACCTTAATCATCTCAATCGCTCAGTTACCACAGGGCTTTCCAGGCTTATTTGAGAAGGGCTGCTACTTTGGGTGTAAGATTTTTTATTTTTTTTGTAGCCCAGCTGTGACGCCTGATTCAACTAATGAACAAAACCAGTCTTTCATCAAGACCTTGATCGGCTGAGTCAACCGTTTTAGCGCTGGGCTAATGGCAAAAACCTACACCCAGTCATGGTTTCTGTACACTCAATCCATAGTAAGGGAAGGTAGATTCCAGGCCTTACTTGTGATCATCTTCTCCTCATGCTAAAGCACTTCCGTCTTGTGGAGACAGGTGGGCGCCTTCCAAGACGACATCATTTAATTCACCATGAAAACCAAGACGAGAGGGATTGTTGAGCTCAACACAATCCACAAACAAGAATAGCCACAATCTACAGCGGGGGGGTGCCCAAGCTCGTCCAAAATGGGGCCTGTGTGAGTTCAGGCTTTTGTTTTAGCCCTGCACTCCACCTTATTCAATGAATTAACTCATGTTAGCCTTCAAACAAGACCTTCAGAGGTAGAATCGGGTCTCTTGGTGCTGAGCTTAAAGAAAACCCTGTTCCCCTCACCGGCCCTTTTCGGATAAGTTTGGACAACCCTGCTCTACAGAGCGGCAAAACGAGAGGCAATTATACAGATTATTCAGAAGAACTAATCTGTATTAGTCAGGATGGAATAGGCATCACAAGTGGATAAAGAGCGGAGAAGCACAGCGCTGTCCAATACTACACACATTCGCATTTCAAAGGACTGCACACTGTCCCAGAATGTACTTGTTTATTTTTAACCCCCCCCCCCCCCCCCCCCCCCCCCCCAACCCCCCCACGTCCTCGGGAACGTGTGCATCCTAAACAGGTGGTTTTCTCCGAGCTCTGCGCTCTGTGACTCAGCAAACATCGGAGAGAATCATTAACTCGGTCACCGGTACATATGAGTCACGCTGCAGATGGACGTTATTTTCGGGGGCGCCAAAATCCGCGCGTCGCCGGGCCGGCGGATCCGGGCGGTAGCCGCTCTCGTGAATTTCTCTGCCTTTCACACCCCGACGACGACGACGACGCCTCAAGCAACTCACCTCAAAGCAGCCCCAAATTACCATGGAAACCGAACCCCCTGGGACAAGAATGGAAACATGACCCTTCTTGTAAATCATTCGGCGTACGCGCGCAGAGTTTATTTGGGCTTTTGCTTGAATATAAAGCTAAATAAATCACCCTCACGGTTAGGGAGGATGACGTCACCCTTCAGCAGGTACCTTAAAACATCAGGGGCAGATGTATGACTGACGTGGCAAGCTGTTCTGATGAATGCAGCCATGTCTGAAGTAGTGCGCTGTCAGAAAGAGAGCCGGGAGGTCAGCAGGAAGTGGAGGACTCTCGCAGAACATTATTGCATGGGCTTTTGCAGCTTTAATTGCTTTACCCTTCACTTGTCATTTTGATGCGTCAGGACTTGCGTTTCTCTCGGTTTACCCCTAAAGTCAGTGGTTTCTCCCCTCTTACACCCAGGACTATTTACCCTCACTTACCTCACTGCTGACAAATGTGTCTGCAGCTATTTGGTGTGATAAACCAAATAATGTGGCGGAATAAACCAGCACCTCCAACAGCACCAGCGGTATATAGTTTTATTACTCAGTGCAATAGTAAGTAGCATTTTTTTTACACGGAGAGCTGTCAATGTGTAGAACAGCTTGCCAGGTCGTGTAGTGCAGGCAGAGACCCTCGGGGTGTTTAAGGCCGTGACTCCAGTGACGGACGCTCTCTAGATCAGAGCTACTCAACCCTGGTCCCGGAAGGCTGCAGTCTGCTGGATTCCATTGCTACTCAGCACATAACTGATCCGTTAATATATTTCTCTATATCCGATGCTTTAACTCACCTGGTTTCTTGAGTCTGAGCTGGCTAGTGATTATTGGGTGAAAATAAAAACCGGTAGACTGTGCTCTGTGCTGTCCCCAGGGACCAGGGATGAGTAGTCCCATGATGAGCCAAAATGGGCCATTATGTATTGTTGTTTTATGTTGTAGATCGGCCAAATTGCCTGTTCTCATCACCATGCATTATTATGTTCTTATGTTCTAGATGGGCTGAATGGCCTGTCCTTGTATTTATGTACACGTACATTTATATTGTAGGTGATTCTGTCGCAAGCTCCCAGCCGCTAGCACCATGACCACCAGCACAGTGACCCCAGCCCACCATAGAAGAAGTCTGCCTGTTCCCCCACAGGCTGTAGACAGGTGAGGTTCAATACTTTATCTGTGTTTAAATATGAACAGTAAAGATGGGACAGGCGACCAAAAAATGGGTGGAACGGATACTTGTGTGAACCTTTCACAATGTTTTGCTCCCCACAACATAGCATAATTATTGCTTCCAATAAACAAGTTAAAGGCCTACTCTGCAGGATTTTTACCTTGAAATTATGATGAAATAACCATGCTCAGTCATATCTATGATGCATTGGCAATCTCTGTCTTTGCACATTTGCCAAATCTGTGGTCCTCTGCCTGTATTTCTTCTAAGATGTGTTTGGGATGTTCATGACACTCTTTTCTGTGTGGGGGAGGCGTAGCTACACAGCGTTTGCGTTGGGATCAGATTTCAGCAGAGCGTTTGTAGCTAGCTAGCTACTGCAATGGCGGAGGGTAAGAAGCACAAATACAGTGAAGCGGAACGACAAGCCGACAGGGCACATTCAAAAACCAGAGTCAACCTGAATTAAGAAACTCAACTTCATCACTAATGTAGAGTGATGATGAATTAAGAATACCAATAGCTGTTGTTCCATGTTACATATATTATAGCCTTTCCGAGTCTGACCGCTCTCTGTAAAAAGCGCTTTACAAATAAAATTGATTTGATTTGATGTTACTTACACTGGCACTACTCAGTAATAACCCCTTTTTACCAAATTTGTTGCACTTTAACTACAGTGTTACCGCAAAAAGTTTTGTAATTAATTTCAGTCAGCCAACACTTTGGTCGTACAAAAATAGTGTCCTTATGCCCCACATGTCTATCAGACACACAGAGTGATGCCAACACAATGACGTCTGGATGCATCACGCAACTCCGAAACTATCTGAAGCTGAGGCAACTGCCCGGCCAAGTAAAGATATGACTCACATCTCCGCATAGTGCATAGTGCCTCTGGCCTAGGTGAGCTTTTACGCGGCTAGCGCTAGCGCCATGACTGACGTGTGGCCTTTGAGCAGGTCACGCAGACTGCTCGGAGAAACTAAATGCACTTGAAAGAATAACATTTTGCAGGGCTCTAACCTTTGATGTGGGGTTTTATCAAGTCACAATATAGAAATGTATGCTCTGTGTCTGTGCTGTAAAGTCATTTTTCTCGGGTTTTCCTTGCTCTAGTTTAGTTGAAACTGTGAAAGACGGGAGAATTTTAAGATAAAAATGTTACTGCTGAAAGTGTATACTATAATCTGAATGTATTATTGACAGTTTATTGTTGGCACAGGTGGATGGAATATGTGACTCGAGGTAATGCAAATGGCATGCCTTGAAAAAAAAAATAGAAATCAGATGTGGAAATATGTATGGAATGACACCAGTAATACAATGGCAATGAGGCTAGTAATTCCAATGAGGACAGAAACCAGTAGAGTACAATGCATGAGAGCATTGTCTAAATTTGGAAACAATGGCATGGTAGATTAGGAAATCCCAGCATGCACCTGTATCCAGCAACTCACCCGAACATTCTCTGAGCATTTCTCCGCTTAGATAGCGGACCATTCCACGTAGCGAGCGCTTCTGCCCTCTTTGTTAATTCAGGTCATGCCGTGTTTATGGATTTAGGTTATGATATGTTTATGGCATCATATTCTTCTACTAAGGGCTTGTTTAGCATCGTTAATTTTAGCACGGGTGCTTTAGTGATGCTGCATCGTTACTCACTGGCCTGCCTGGAAATGCCGTTTTCTAGGTCTGTCGCTACGGCTCATATAAATCTGCTGGATGCACTTGTGTTTCACTCTGTATTAGAATGGCTGCTAAATGAATGCAATGCAAAGTAGCTCACAGCCACTGTACCCATTAAATTCCTATGTGTGTCCTCATAATGTTTGGTTTAGTATTATACTTGTGTGTCCTCATAGTCTGGTTTCGTATTATACTTGTGTGTCCTCAGTCTGGTTTCGTATTATACTTGTGTGTCTTCATAATGTCTGGTTTAGTATTATACTTGCATGTCCACATAATGTCTGATTTAGTATTATATTTTTGTGTCCACATAATGGGCCTCATTCATGAAAAGTTCCTAAATATGCATGTACGTTCATGTACAAAACAAGTCTGTATGAAAGATATACGGATTCATCAAACCGCGTGGGAAAGGCAGATTTGTTTGTATTCCGCGTGTATGTTCATGAATTCCGATTGACCGTAAATGACAAGCGCATTCACGTTATTTTGTGATTAGCATAAATCCATGCCCATGAATTTCCAATAGAGGTTGTCACTTCCATTTAAAGATCCATAGGAAGACAAAATGGCCCAGAACAAGCTAAATAAATTCCGACACTGAAATCGAAATCAAGGAAAATAAGTAGTTTAGTACTGTCCGTTCCGGTGTCATAAAGTAAAGTAGCTTACATGGCAGGATATAACATTCAGGAAATGCAGAATATCCCATCACACAAGCTGTTGAAGTACAAGCCTATCTGTCTTTCTCGCTGCCTGGAAATAAATAGAATACATTTTTAAATTTTAATTATTCTATAATAATAATAAAATTATTTTATTAATTTTGTTGGTGTTCTGTGCGTTCGAGAGGTGGTTTGAATCCCTGAACCCCTAGTGATGGGAAGAGATAGTTAGTCTGACACAGTAAATTTAACGTAGCAACACCAATAAACCAACCGTCATTTTTTTTTTTTTTTTTTTGCGCGATCCTGAAGATGCGTCCGTTTCTCTCCTAAACAAATTCATTCTGAAATTAAGAAATTAATTCTGACTAAAAAAACTTTATTAAGGCTTTTGGAACTGTGGAATAAACAACAGTGCAGTGAATATTATCGCTGACTAATAATGTTGATAATAATAATACAAGTAGATTGTAATTGTAGGGAATACTATACTGTTTTCAGATGTGTGTGCTTTTGGTATAACTGCAACATGGACATGCGTTGTATTGGTGTCTGTGGTTATTTTCATGACAAATGGAGTATCAGACTTGAGTAAAATTATGTATGAATCACGTAAGTCTAAAGGGGAGGTACAACAACAAGTGCCACAAGCAAGCCAACAGGATCTGTTCCCTTGCGTCTCTAATGGCACAAGCAGCAGGAATACATTCCTCTTCACGCGCCAGTATCGGGTGTCGGTGGGCATTTGGGAACGTGCTCATGGAAAAGGCAGGAGGCATTCCTGAGGGAAGTTCAGACGGATAAATCAGTACAACCGAAATGAAACGGGGGAGTGAAGCTGGTTGAGTGTGATCCGGGTAAATGCACCTCGGCCCAGTAGTTCAAAACTTTTAATCGCCATCTGATTGGATCAGATTTGGATTTTGGGTTCAAAACCAAAAAAAAACAGGATTGGGATCATTTTGATATCCGATTGGATCAGGAAATCAAATCCAAGCTTTAATCTGGATCAAATCTTCAAAACGGGTAGTTCAAAACAAAACCATAGGATTTGGATCAGTTTGATTGAAAAATTCAGGATTACCTTGATCCAACCGGAGGGGTAGATTTACAGTGGGATTACCAGAGCAAAATTTGTAGCCCTTATGGTTGATAAATTGTCATTTATTTTTTATTTGCAGTGGCCTCCTGCCTACCTCTCAGAACAATGTATTCAACCAAATAATGAGTTTATTTGAGTTTAAAAATTGTGTCAATCAGAAATGTAATTTTGATAAATCAAAAAATCTCTTCAACAAAATAGGCACACGTCCATCGTCTGTGATCGACTTCAAAAGCGATGCAGATCCATCTGGCAAAAGAACAAATACAGCTGAACCTGCTTCAGCAAACTTTGGATTCAGCTCCTCAAAGCACGCCTTGTTGCTGCTGCTGCTCTGCAGCTGCCTTTTAATGAAGAGGATCCATTAACTTGTTGTTGTTGTTGTTACCCTATTAGATTCCTTATTCATCACAATTCCATTTTGATTTTAAACAAGTTTTACATACTTGGAAAATAGAATTCATCATTATATACTTAATAAATGGCTCTGTCGTCCTTATGTTGTTCTTCATATCCAATCAATAGGTGGAGATAGGTAGGATTCAAGCGCTGCTATTCTGGATCTGGTAATCTTGAAAAGTCTGAATCCGGATCAGGGTGACCCTATCCTGAATTGCTTTGAAATATGGAACAAAATTTGGCTGAGTTGTCTGATCCTGGATCAGACAAAATATGGGGATTTCTAAATCTGATGAGACAGGGATTAAATGTTTTGAACTGCTGAGCCCAGGGGCCTATATCACAAAGAGTTATCTGGAACATGGACTGAAGTAAAAAAATAATTGTCCCGGGTTTACTCAGCGCAGTTATCCAGCTAACGTGATAATCCTGCTTTGTGATGCAGGCCCGTGGCGTAGCGCGTCCTTCCTGTTTGAGTCCCCAGCCTTAAATAACGGCCCTGTTACCGTCAAATCCATCAATCAATCGGTGCATTCGGCCGCGCTCCAAAATAACAACGCCCTCGAAGCGCTGCCCCTGCCGTGAGCAAAATAGCCTCCCCGATTACACGCAACAGCCAGTGGGACATCACTCAGGCAGCGCTCCCATTTCAGCTCATGCATAAATCCACACATATATTTAATGCCTAGAAGCTAGCTGTGCAACATTTTTAGCAAACATTTAGCAAACGGTAAAATAATAAATATTTGCCATTTCTCAGATGATCAGCTGCTAAAAACGGTGTGAGACATGAGACGGTGTGAGACATGAGACGGGCTGTAAATGTGGAAATCGTGAGCATGGACTATATTCATTTATTTGTATGGAATAAATGTACGTATTAATATGCATTTCTTTCATACCGCACATACACGCAGCTTGTATGATTATGAAAGAGAGAATATGAATCACTTGAATGACCTTATCATATGTGTGTGTAGCTGTTTTGGGCTAATTATATTTGTACACAAACACTGGAGAGAGTGACCCTCTCAAAATGTGACCACCTGTTGCTCGTCCTAGTGGTAGAATTCCACTCGTGTGTTTGGGTCACTGTCGGTGCCATGTGTGGAAGGAATGTGACACGTAAGCCCCGCCCCGACCCCCTTCTGTTTTCCGCTCCCTCCCTCCCCCCCCTCCGCTCATTCCCCTATTTAAGGGTCCCGCTGTGATCCGGGAAGCCTCAAAAGGGTCTGACTGTCGTCAGCTCTCAAGCCTGTTTAGAGTACGACCGCGGTCCTG
Source organism: Synaphobranchus kaupii (assembly GCA_029718625.1). Taxonomy (NCBI): domain Eukaryota; kingdom Metazoa; phylum Chordata; class Actinopteri; order Anguilliformes; family Synaphobranchidae; genus Synaphobranchus; species Synaphobranchus kaupii. The sequence goes on along the minus strand of CM056380.1, from coordinate 14,451,708 downwards.
CAGCTATGGCTACTGCCGTCCAGGAGAGCCGGCCGCTCACCAGGGCGGTGAAGAAGTTCCGCTGTGCGGCGATGGTGTGCGGCATGGCGAAGCGCTGGCAGAGCTGGGCCAATGAGAACACGGAGCGGCGGGACTCGGCCCCCGCCGGGTGGGTCCCGGACTCCGTCGTGGAGGAGGAGGAGAAGGACCGGCGCGAACGGAGCGAGCTCAAGCTCACGGTCACGCCTCGCGTGGTGGAGGTCGGCGGCCAGGAAGACGACGACGGCGGAAGGATCAAAACGGGCGCGGTGACCAAGAGCGTGGAGCCCAAGAGGAGCGACCACGGCTCGGTCAGCGCCGTCAAAGAGAAGATCGACGGCGGCCATCTTGGCTCCGAGGAAGGGAAGCCCTTCCTGGGCGGAGGGTCGCCCACAAGGAGGCGCCTCTGCTCGTCGAAGGCCAGCGGGAGGCTCAAAGCCTGGGCCCAGCAGAGGACGGGCTCGCCCAGCAGCAGCCTGGACACTGAGGACAGCGGGCTGGGGGAGGACGCTGGCCTTAGCGATAACAGCGACTGTAAGAGCGACCTCAACGAAGAGCAGGAGAAGACCCGCAAGAGCAGGCCTAAGGTAGGCCTTAAATCAACTCTGACAGAGCACATTTCACTCTGGTAGTGTAAATTTCACTCTGACGGAGTACACTTTACTCTTACAGTGTACATTTTACTTTGATCATGTATACACAGTCCTACTTTGACTCATCTAGGAGTTGACATTGATTGTAATGTAAACTCTTAAGATTTTACTCTGAGTCTGCCTACGATAGTGAGTAAAAATCTGATAAAAATATTTTTTTGAATATTTCCGAAAATAAAATTCTTGCCTAGGTGTTATTTTTAAGCGGTGAATGGACAGCATTGCTAAAGCAATCCATGCATTGTCAACAATTCTCAATTATCGATTCAACATACAACTTTTTTGGTTGTGTTTGTATCTATTTTGCAAGGAATATTTAATAGGAATAGAGATATCAATGCCCATTCCAAATTAAAACCTCCAGCTTTCCAGAAGAACTCGGTCAGACTCACTCAGATAATCAGCAGTCCTGTATTCCTCACACCACTCTCTAAACTGAGCGGATATGTATACTCCGCACATTATTAGCTCTTGGTTCTTATCTTTAACAAACAAAAGTAGTAGGCCAAGGCCTTGTTTCAATTCGGACATCACATCATCATATAAGTTCAGTTTTCACTGTACATATACCACATAAGTGCTATAATGTGTGACTTGCTAATGCTATAATGCTAAAGCTAAGCTAATATGATGCTCGCCATAAAAAGTGCTGATTGGCTGATTTTGGCTGCGCGGGTGACGTTGTGCCGTTCGCCCCTCAGATCAAACTGAGCACCATGGGGGACCTGAAGGCCAAATGGGCCCAGTGGAGCCAGGAGCACATGGACGGGCAGAAGCTGAACCCCTTCAGCGAGGAGTTTGACTACGAGCTCTCCATGTCCCAGCGGCTGCAGAAGGGCGACACTGGGTACGGCAAGCCCAAGGAGGGCTCGAAGACGGCCGAGCGTGGGGAGAGGGCCCAGAGGCATGTCCGGAAGGAGATGGAGGACATGTGTTACATCATCCGGGACATGGGTACGGTGGGCCGGGACGGGGCCATCTACATGACCTTCGGCCGGCTCTTCGACCGCTACGTCAGGGTCTCCGACAAGGTGGTGGGCATCCTGCTCCGCTGCAGGAAGCACCAGATGGTGGACTTCCCGGGCGAGATGTTGTGGAAGGGGCAGGACGATGACGTGGTCATCACCCTCCTGGACTGACACCGGATCCGACACCGGGGCAGCTGGCGGTTTGCGGAGGCTCAGGTTCGCGCGCGGCCGAGCCGCGGGACTATGAATAGATTTGTCCGGTGCCAAAAAGACGCCGTTGCCAAAAAGACGCCACTGCCCTCCCGACGCGATCGCTGCAAACTATCACCCCGTAATCTGCTAGCATTTTGTTGTGAACTGTAAGTGTGAGTTTGTATATTTTAAAGCAGGGATCTCAAACTCCTGGAGGGCTGCTGTGTCTGTGTTTCATGTGCTCCTGCACTTAATTTAAGTCATCATTTGACTAAAGGGTCTGCAAACCTTTTTGCGGGGCCTAAATTGAAAGGAAATCGCAAAGATTAGCAGAGACTGCAGACTTGAGTTTGAGACCTCTGCTATAAATGGGGTCACAATAGAACAGAAAGTGTATGCTTAGGTACGCATTACATGCGAATACATTTGATAAGGTATGAACTGTGCTCCCTAAGCAGGAAGACTCAGGATATCAATGGATGAATGAATGAATGAATGAATGGACAAATGAATGAATGGATGCCATATTTATGCATGCAAAGGCAACCGTGTGGTTCATGGTTAGAGAATTGGGCTTGTAGCTCTCGGGTGTGGGTTCGATCCCGGCCGGGAAGATGCCGTTGTACCCTTGGGGAACTACTTAATGTGAATTGCTTCAGTAAAATATTCAGCAGTTTAAATGGATTGTATGTATAAAAGAAAATGTAATCTGTCTACGTTGTTCTGGATAAGAGCATCCGCTAACTGCCAAAAATGAAATGTAATGCAAACATTAGTGCACAGGCGTACAGCGATCGAGGTATTGTAATGTAAATCGTATTGTAAGCTCTAATTGAAGTGAAGAATTGGCTATGGGATTGTGCTATCCAGAGCTGGTCGCTTGACGTGAACGTTTCTTTCAAAATGAAAGCACATGAGCCTTCTTACAGAAGGGCACTTGACATTTTGTAAAAGTGTAACACTGGTTATTTATGAATGAATGTAACTCGTCTTTTTTTTTGTTTTTTTTTTCTAAATGTATTTTTTTTGTGTCTTTTCTTTGCGCTGCTCTGAGTAGCATGCTGCTATTTTCCATTTGCCCGGCACATAACCTGACGCCCAACACCTGGCCTTTATCTTTGACGGGCGGGTTAAAGGTTGCACATTCAGCTGTGGCAGCGAGCCGCGATCCATCATTTTCACGTGAGCCAAACCTCGGCGGATTGGCTTAATGCGTGCTGTTCTTATCCGGGGAACAGATGCCCACCGCGCTGGAGGCTGCCTACCCTGAAAAGCTGCCAGCACTTTGGGGGGGGGGGGGGCGTTGGGGCATGCTGAAGGACATCCAGCCTTCATTACCTGGGTCCTTTCTCTCTATAGAAACTTTGTCAAAAAACTTCATTAGTGTCATGCTCACTGAAACAGCTGGCCACATTCCCATGTCATGGGTCAAACCTGGTCAGGGAGGCCTACAGGACCTTGGACAGCAGCTGTACCTGTTCCCTCCCACAGACAGGGAGGCCTCCAGGACCTTGGACAGCAGCTGTACCTGTTCCCTCCCACAGCCAGGGAGGTCTACAGGACCTTGGACAGCAGCAGCCTCACGCGCAGGCATGCTCACCTGAGGCTGATCAGCAGTCAGCTCAGGTGTTGCCCGTTGCCTTCATTAGACCTGCAGTCAGCTCAGGTGTTGCCCGTTGCCTTCATTAGACCTGCAGTCAGCTCAGGTGTTGCCCGTTGCCTTCATTAGACCTGCAGTCAGCTCAGGTGTTGCCCGTTGCCTTCATTAGACCTGCTGTAAAGGCAGAGCCAGCCGTGGCTTTGGATGGAGAGCTGGAAGTGTGCTCGTCAACACACTGGACCTAAACCATTGCTTCTATGAGAGCCTGTTTAGTCTTTTCTTGTTGTTTGTTCTGTTTACTGATCTCTGTTTTATTGATTTTTTAAACAAATACTTGCTTATTTAGTTTTAGGCTGTTTATTTCTAACTATCACTTCAGTCACGATTGGGTTTTTTTTTCAGTCACCTCCCTGCATGGTGGCTCAACTATGAACTAATCTTAAGAGTGGTTGAAAAGGTATTTGACTTCATAACCTGAAAATGCAGACTTGGCTTTTGTTTGATGCCATCTTGATAATAAAATCACTCCCATCATGTCTCTGCTTGCAAAATGGTATTATTTGTGTTGAGATTTGTGTTCAGCCTTTGTTATTGCATCAGTTATCAGTGTCATTTTGGATAATAATTTTGAGGCGGCAGATTATTTGCTCTGGCTCCCAACTGCCAAAGAAAAAAATGTATTCCTTTTTTTCTGCCGGATCTCAGGAGGACATGGGACACTCTTGAACCCTCTCTTACTCTGGCGAGAATGCACATTGAATTGTGTCAGGGCCCAAGGAAACACTTTGGGACAGAAGGCATGTGTCTAACCAACCAGATACTGGGTGCATCCCAATAGTCGAAAAATGCACCCTCCCTTCCTCCACTACCACCTCCATTACTCCGTGCCCCGGAAACAGATCTTTGTGTTTTAATCTGATTACATCTTAATTACGTATTAATGGTTAAATATTAATGAATGTGTCAACGCAAACCGCAATGTCAGGTACATTGTATACTGTACATGCAAATACTTGTACTCAAAACGTTCAGGCAGTTTTGCATACTTCCAGGTAGGAGAGGAGTGATAGTGGGGAAGTGGAGGAAAGGAGGTGGGGAATGAAAAATATTGGGACGCACCCTTGATTTTATTTGGAGGGACTAATGTCATCACCATGACATAACCTTTGACCTGTCAGAAGGATTTTGGGTAATTGAGTCTTGTTTTACTTTTCTCCACCAGTACATATTTGTGAGACCCTATTTCTGAGCATGTATCACAGAGACTACAAAATAATGGAAACACGTTTGACTGTTTGAAAGTTTAAAAAAATATTTAAGAAAAGAGACACGGAAGCTTCTGCAAAAACAGATGACACTATTTTTTATTAACCATTGGAATAGTGTTAGCAATTACATCAAACTCTGCATGATTGAACAGTAATATATTTTTTAAATAATTTAAATCTACATCCTCAAACCAGTGAACAAAAAAAATATCATAGCTCCCTGTTACAAATCACAACATCCCAGCACGTGGCTGAATCCATGTTATTCCATAACTAACAGAGGTGGGTGATATGTTCACGTACAGCATCCTATCTAAACAAACCTCCTTCTTGACCAGACTTATAATTCCAGACCTGGATGCCTTAAACCCATGAAACGGCACGCACGGCACCATCAGCAAATACCACACAGAGAAAACACACATTTAAAGAACAAGAAGACCGGGGGAGATGTGGAAAATAAAGAATCCAAATTTGTCTAGAATATTTTGAGATGAGAAGATGCAATCACATGATCAGTTATGTTTTTTTTTTTCTTCTTCTCAGCCGTTAGGTAGGTAGTGTCAGTAAAATTTATATTTTTGCTTCACAAGACCTCCTGGAGTCTCATATTTTAAGGCTTCTGTGTCAGTGTGTGTGATTGAATAGACATTTTGAATCAGACTAAGAGGGAAAAGATGGAAAACGCAATCACACACGAACCCCCTCCTGTGCAGAACGGATCGCCCGGATCGCCCCGGTAACAGCTGGGTGACTGCTAATTGAGGTTCTGGAACAAGTTTTATTTAGTATTGGTGTCATTTTGCCTGAAACTAAAAAGGTAACTGGATAAAATACAGAGTAGCATATATTATTGTTATTATTGTTATTATTATTTTAGATAATTAAATCCAATCAGTATGTTTGTGTTAGCATGGTTTGGGTGATGAATGTACCAAAAGATTAGTTATTTTCATTAAATTGCAATCTGGTTAATATACTTATTAGTATTATTATTATTAGAGTTATTATTAATGTATAATATACATAAATGGGAGAGGTGTGTTTCACACATGAATCTTAGCGATGCAAGCGTGCGTCTTCTCATCGGTGGGAATCTTTTGTCGTTTATACATTTTTTGTTGTTGTGTCAACAAACAAAGGCGTTCCGTTTCTGTGACAACCCAGGGGACAAGCCTTCCTCCCTCGAGATTCCGCAGAAATCCGGCCTTTCACAGTTTTCTGGAAGTCAGTCCAGGCTTCACAGTTTTGCGATTAGCGATGCGATATGCCCCGGCAAACGGGCGACTGTTTTCCCAAAAATGGAGTCCAAAAATGGGTGATGATATCAAAGGCACGAGGAAATACAAGGAACCTTCGCACATTTGGTTGACCGGACTGTGTTCTGCTCGTCACCGTCTTGTCACAGATGGGGCGTGCAGCTGAAGGGTGTTAGAAGCGAGGCTTGTCCTGTTATGACACCGTTCCAGTGTGCGGACGCGCCACTCGGTCCGGTATCCAATCCTGAACCGTGCCAGTGTGCACTTAACGGTGCGGCGCGCCATTGGCTACCTCCTGGTGGGGGAGGGAACTTCCAGCCAATGAACGCGCAGCTCCGCAGGCGGTCTATAGAGTCAAGAGAAGCAGCAGCAGAGGTTTTTGGAGAACAGAACATGACGCCCTGCTGTCTCCTAAACAGATGTCAGCAGTGAGGGCGATGGGCCAGGTGGGTATCCAATCAGAGGTACAGGGGTATCCAATCTTATCCAAAAAGGGCTGGTGTGGGTGCAGGGCCGTGACCGAATATGATCCCTTCACCCCTTCGAGGGCGCATATCTTTTTTCAAAGAGTCAACTTTGTCAAAAAGCGTTTGAGTGGGGCAACTTTTTCTCACAAATGGGGGCACTTAAAATCCCCGGATGAAACCCTTTATTTCCAAGGTTTTGTAGAGGGGATTCAGGAGCGCACTCATCCGACAATTTCGGGAAGTATCCCGGAAGTAAAATCTACAACTTAGGACAAGACAGAGCGTGTCTATGGTACAAGAGCGGGACATTATGAACTACTCTTTTTATTGTTGTTAATTCTATTAATTCATAATCTAACCATTGTAAACTGATTGATATTCTCAATAAAAAAATATTACACTGACTAGCTTGGAAAGAATTTAGCAGGATTTCTTTCGCACACTGCTTGCAAAGTGAGGGGACAGGGCATATAGTAGACAGGGGTCTGAGTGGACAGGGGGCAGGGAACAGGGGTCATATTCGGTCAGGCCTACTGTCTCCTGAACTGACATGAGCTGTAAGGGTTATGGGCTAGGTGGGTATCCAATCAGGGGTATCCGATCTTATCCAAAAAGGGCCGGTGTGGATGCAGGTTATCGTTTTAGCCCAGCACTATGACATCTGGTTCTACATATAAAGGTCTTGATTGAAGACCATGGTTAGTTAAGTGATTGAATCAGGTGTCCTTTTTGGATTTGATTGGACACCCCTGAACTAGACATTCCATATCGTCCTAAGACCAGACAATAAATTTGCGTCCTCTGTATGGGACATGAGTCTCTGGTCCTATACCATACTGTATATTATACTATGCTGAAACTAAGACAATCCAATACAGATTAATTATGTAAAAATTTGTAATTTCAATAAATTAAGTATTTTTTTCTGCTAGGTCTCAGGAGGAAATCAGGATAAACTCTTCTGGGTTAAAAATGACCAAACAGCAAAATCATACATTCGCAATCTGAGTGTAATGTCTAACCCATGTGTAAATGACACAAATACTATCGGCATGCACAAACAAGGATTGCATTTTAAATCAGGTTGCCATCATGTTCAATAATCTCCCTTTCTGTTCATGCTTAGTGAGCTGTGTGTGTGTGTGTGTGTGTGTGTGTGTGTGTGTGTGTGTGTGTGTGTGTGTGTGTGTGTGTGTGTGTGTGTGTGTGTGTGTGTGTGTGTGTGTGTGTGTGTGTGTGTGTGTGTGTGTGTGTGTGTGTGTGTGTGTGTGTGTGTGTGTGTGTGTGTGTGTGTGTGTGTGTGTGTGTGTGTGTGTGTGTGTGTGTGTGTGTGTGTGTGTGTGTGTGTGTGTGTGTGTGTGTGTGTGTGTGTGTGTGTGTGTGTGTGTGTGTGTGTGTGTGTGTGTGTGTGTGTGTGTGTGTGTGTGTGTGTGTGTGTGTGTGTGTGTGTGTGTGTGTGTGTGTGTGTGTGTGTGTGTGTGTGTGTGTGTGTGTGTGTGTGTGTGTGTGTGTGTGTGTGTGTGTGTGTGTGTGTGTGTGTGTGTGTGTGTGTGTGTGTGTGTGTGTGTGTGTGTGTGTGTGTGTGTGTGTGTGTGTGTGTGTGTGTGTGTGTGTGTGTGTGTGTGTGTGTGTGTGTGTGTGTGTGTGTGTGTGTGTGTGTGTGTGTGTGTGTATTGTGCCTAACCTACCTTAGCAAATTGCAAATGTGCCGACAGCCCATCACAGTCTTTAAAATTCAAGTGAATTTGACAATAATTAATCAAATTAAAAGAATCACATTTGCATTACGCCATTGTGCATGAAGAAATTATGCAAACTGAAATACATTCCAATGATGCTCATTTTCAAAAATACCATTTGCAACAACATGCCATCGGCAACCCGATGACATGAGTTTGGTAACTCCACCACAATGGTAATTACAACAGCCTGTTACATACAGAAATTGGCTGAAAGGCAAAACTTCCCCCTATGAAGTAAAAACAGGTGCGTTTAATATATGTCTTATTTTTATTATGTGTATGTGTTTTTTTTCTTCAATTGTCCAGCACGATGTTTTTAGATGAAAAGGAATTTTTGTAGTTCAGTTACTCAAGTATTCTCTCTGGTTCACGTTATTCTCTCAAATCGAATGAAGCAGGACACGATCTCTGGGAGAAACGGCACCAGAGAACCCAATAAAAACTATTGCAATCTTAGAAAGGTTACCATGGCAGCCATTTTGTCTCAAGTCTATTTTATATGAATATGACTACAATAATTTGGGAGTCAAGGCATTGCATACCCTGGAACAACTGTATAAGCAGTGTCTCAACAAAATTCTGCATTAAAAATTTTTATCAAACCAATAATGTTTTTGGACACAAGCTGCATATAAATACCCAATATGAAACAGAATCTTGGGAATCTGTTTAATAAGAAATAATTTGTGCTCCCTTAAAGCGAACACTATTACAACACAACATTAACCGTGATTTGCTCTATTTTAAGTGAAGCAGGTACTGTATATAGGGAATATCTTATTTTATAAGTCTCCACAGGGGGGGAAAAAAGTCAAAGTATTTGAAACTCAAGCCACACTTTCAATGTAATTGACCCCCTAAATTCTAACATGGGATTTAGAAACAAATCGGAAGAATGAACTGAGTTATTAAAACAATTCACTTTTTAAAATGTGGTTCCTTGGTCAAAAATGTCACGGCTTTTAAGTTTAGCATTAAAGTCAGAAATATTGTTTTAACAAATCTACAGTTTAGACCTGATATTTCAACTAAAAATATCAAATTTTGTGAAACTGGAATGTGGTATATGTTCCAGTGGTACAAATCTAATGCAAGTTAAGTTAGTGTCTGTAGATTATGTTAGTTAAGTTAGTGTAGTTAAGTTAGTGTAGTTAAGTTAGTGTAGATTATGAGTAGGGAAGCTCTTGTCAGTTTGGGACAGCTGTATGACTATTTGAAACCTGGAACTGAATACAACTACCTAACCATTTCAGAACAGTTTTGGACACACACACACACCCACACACACACACATACACACACACACACCATCATGAGATGTTTTAAAATTGTGCTGGTACAGAACAGTATATTAGAAAAACTATAAACTTTTTTTTTTTTTTTTTTAATACATTTGTACAGTATGTGTGAAATACATTTCTATTTTAATATCCTTTTAACTGATAAGTGAACTTCACAAAGTATTTTAACATTTATCCTCAGACTACTATTTTATTATTTTATTTTATAGAATTTTTTGAAATAACAAAATAATTTAAAATAAAAAAAACACATTGGTGTGCTGACTTAATCTATCATGCATGTTTTATTTATTTTGAAATTATATTTATTGTATTTTTATATGACATTTGGTTATTGGCTCTCTGACCATGTAATGCTAGAGGAAATGAGCTTGTTAATTATTGCTTGATAAATTATAGTTTTTAAATTAAAATACAGGTGCAGAGTACATTGCAATGTCCTTTCAACTACAACGTGTCAGTTATAAAACATTCTGCTTGCTATTTACTGGTTTCTTGAAATTTCAAGAAATATGGTCTTACCACAAAACATCATTCTGGTAGAGTGGTTTGTCGTGGACATTGTGTATAAATGACAATATCCTGATTACAAAATTATAATAATAGAATAGCTTTATTTTCCAATTAAAGTTCAGATTCTCTTTTGTATGTATAATTTACTTTTACATGGTGATACAAGGTGGTACATAATAAACTGTAAAGCACCCGTAATCCATGTGGTAGAGAAATATGTCGTTCCATGTATTGAGAAATTATGTTTCAAACAAGTTGGTGTTGGAATTTGATGTTTTCACAAAAGGGACAGATGTTCCTGCATCTTTTCTTAATTATTTTTTTTTAACAGACTGTATATTTTGGTATAAACTTGCTGAAATGGGAAATCTTTTACATAGCTACACATATGTCTTATTTCAGTGTTATTTAATTGTAATTTCTCATTCATAGTAAAAAAAAAAACAAAAAAAACACATTTTTGATTTATCAGGTCTGAATTCTTCACAGTACAATGCACATTTGCATCTATAATTAACTACTTTAGTCTGCTGCTACATCGATAAATCCCTACTTCATGATTTTTCAGTTTTTCAAGCAAAAATATTTCTTGCAATTGCCCCGTAACAACGATCTCATGCTTTTCTAACTCTTCCTTATTATTTTGTATTAAGCTATATAGTCTGTCATGCAGAATGCTAATGCTACAACGTTGCTGCGCTACCAAAGTCCAGTTGTGTACTGTGTGTGTCTCTTTTGAATTACTAATCAATACAGCAAAAGACTTTGGCTCACTTCAGATTATCAATCATGTATTAAAAAGAAAAGAAACATAATGACCATAAAGTGCACAAATAGCCCGTTAAATTGAACATTCGTTCAGCTAATATTTCGCTGCGCGTATACTTCGCCTTCCGACTTGCACGTTTAGCTCTGTAATCTGATGATTCCTGCAAGACGACAATAATGTTTTCTTTAAGTCCTAGTGTCATTGGTATTAACTTATCCAACTGAATATTTCACATTGATTTAACGGGATAACAAATATTTATAAAAGTACTCTGAACCTAATTCCAATACTTCAACATGTATCTTTTAAAAGCAGTCATCCGACGTCTCCGTCCAAGAAGACACCCTTAATTCACAGGACAATGGCAGAAGCCACAAAGTAAAGACACTTGCTGGTAATTTGGCACAGTAAACAGAAGAAAAAATATGTAATAAATATTAATAAATCAAGGGGCGAGTCATCGAGCTTCAAAAGACAAACATTCATGTTTGTTCTTGAGCCGAATTTCAGGTACACGACAGCAAAAGTGAGTAGAGTCCAGCCTCCGAACCCCGAGTGTGTGACACCGGGCTCTGGATTGTTGGCGGGAAAAGGGCATAACCGGCTCGGCATAACTAAGGACTGCTTTGCCGCTTTCACCTCAGGCCTGTTGCCGCGGATGTCGGTTGTCGCCCTGCTATTGCACATGCCCTACGCTGCGGCAGAAATGTCGAGCCAGTGTTCCGGACGGTAATCCCCGTGACAGGTACTGATCCTCGGGCTACGGCGAGCGTCGTGAGGCGACAGGCCAAAGAGACCACGAGCCCTGACTCTACCGGAGCCTTGGAGCGGAGCCCGGCTCAACAGCGCGAGTCAGCTCAGAGTTCCCGTCGCCATGGACCCTCCAATCAAACGTCAAACTCTTCCGTGTGCCTGTCCCAATTTCACAGGCCTGCAAAAACCGACCCAGTGCTTCCTAGGAGTGGGCTTACTGACGTCCCAATGATGGGGGCTGGGGGAGGGGCGTCCGGGGGGGACGGGGGACGCAACGAAAAAGGTCTGAAAAAACGAAGACCAGCCGTGGCAGCCATATTAGGAGCGGTCGCAGCAGGGCGCCACCGTGCTCTCCAGAGACAGCTGGGAGGAGTGGCGAATCAGGGGCGCCATCGCGGGGTCCACCATGGAGGAGGTGGGGAAAAGCTTGTACCAGCCAATCACCATGCTCGACAAATCCAGCTCCTCCAATAGGATACGAGCCACGCCCATGAAGCACTTGCGATCCATGCGCCCGTAGTTCCCCCAAACGATTACCTGCGGAGGAAAAATCAACGTGAGCCTCATTGGAAAAGCAAAACAATCTGGTGCCGTCAAAGTAAAAATATCACGGCCGTTTTCTTTCGTTTTCACCTTTAAAGTCCACCTTCATCGGGAATTAATATCAACTTGAAGAATGGCAGAGTGGAAAAAGTATCTTTTGCTACCTGAATTCAATAAAATAAATCCTGTTGTATGGCAGCCGAAATATTCCACTCAAAGAAATCTTTATTCATGTAAATAGTAGATGTCATTAAAGAGCCGGGGTATTACAAGCTCTTTGTCCGCCACAGATGACCTTGCATCTGTCTGTGGTAACCACAGGTAGAGAATGTTACACAAAATGTATGTGAAAATGTAGACAAAGTGCCGAAAATGGGCCAACCCTATGTTAAATTGCTGATCTCTGCTTATCTTACAGTTGAAGGTATTATCTTTGCTTATGTTCATTCTCCTTGTGCATGTAAGAAGGCTTTCATCCCGATGCCCTTCACATTCTAAAGAATTATGACAGTGTGGAGTAAATGTTCTCTTCAGAAAAATAATATTTTCAGATGAATGTTAAACACTTGCTTTTTCATCTAAGACCAAATGGGGGGGGGGGGGGGGGGGGAAGGCCAGATTTATCTCTCTCCCTCTCTCCCTCCCTCTGTCCCCCCTTCCTCCCTCCATCAGAAGACTCCCAGAAGCCGAAGCATGACAGAGACGAACGATGAGAAGGGTGTGCCAGATCTAATTATTCAGCGACAAGACACCAAATTATTTCCATAATTATTCACAGGAGGCTGAAAAAAACAGCAAATGTTACGCAAGGCTATTAGCCTAGCTTCGCTTCTATTAACCCGGCTGCTCTGATTCTTCTAAGCCAATCAGAGAGGAGTAAGCCCCCACCCCACCCCCTTCTGTGCTTCTATATTAGTGGGAATCCTTCCAAAAGGGCTTTTACGCTCAGATGCAACATGGGTTCAAAGCAAAGCACAGCAAAATCCATTTATGACCTGATCTGGTCCAGCTGGCCCCCAAACTCCCATTGAATTGTTGTAACTATTTGGCTGCTTCAAAAAAGAGACAGGAAGCTTTCTTCTTTTTATTTTTTATTTTTTTTTGTTGTCTTTTTTTTTTTTTTCCCTCCAGCTTCCCCCCTTCTGCATCCATATGGTTCGGAATGGCGGAGGAACAAGGTCACGTCGATTTATAAAAGGATTATCAGCACTCCATGCCTTATGAATATGGTATTCATAAGGCATCTCTGAGTATGACGTGCTTTATGAATACAAGCAATACAATCACTTTTGCCCAAAATGGGAAGGGTTGGGGTGCGGACAGGGGAAATCTGATCCCAGATCAGCACTCCGACTCTGAGATGCTTTATGAAAACTGGCCCTGATCTAGGATCAGTTTATCCAATACAATAGATAATGTTAGGATATGGACTTGGGTGTGACTCAGGCATTTACCAGTATATTATTATTATTATTATTATTATTATTATTATTATTATTATTATTATTATTATTTATTATTATTATTATTATTATGGGGACAATATTATTAAGGGGACAATAGTCATCTTGACTTTTATACCCAGGAGTCCAATCATATCGCAGAATAGACTGCCTTCCAACATCATTCTTCTAAACAAAGCACATAGCTGTCCATTACAGGACCTGAGTCACCCTGTCACCCTGTCACCCTTAAAAGTGCTGACCTGTTTTCTCCTGTACAATATGTTTGTGTTTGACAAGCTGTTCTTTTTGGCATCTCAAGAGTTTGAATGCCTTTTTATGGGTGTCAAGTTACCCTCATTCGCTCAAATGGGGGCTTTTCCTTCCTCTGTGTTCTGACCTGTTCGTAAATGGAGCTGTACAAAAAGATGAAGATTGATTGACTGACTGGTTGACTGGTTGATTGACTGATTGATTGACTGGTTGATTGACTGGTTGATTGACTGAAGCCGGCGTACCTGTACAACCTTCCCCTGGGGACTCTCTGAGAACACCAGGACCTGGTTGTAAAGTGGATCCAAGGCCTTCCTCGCTGACTTGGTCTTCTTCTTGGCGATGCAGACGCCATGCTCAAGCAGGTACACTTTTATATAAGCAGCTGGAGATGAGAGAAACACATGAATTACTCTACACGTGTGTGTGTGTGTCTCTTTGAAGGGGTGGGGGGGGGCCTTGTCCACGTTTACGACGTCAATAAAACAAGTATTTAAAAAACGGCAAAAAGATTAAAGGTGTTAAAGAGCCTAGAATACAATTATACAGATAAAGTGTTCCGTTTACCTACGGAGAGTCAACTTCTGCATGCAGACGTGAGCTTAGCGCACATTACAGACAACCTGACATATAAACGGTTTACTTGCTGGCTAGTTAGCCATGCATGCTCAGTATTTCAGCTGAATGGCGTGTCTCATGGTGACGGCCAGTTGGATAGCGAAAAGCTCGGGGCTGAGGCTAGGTTTAGCAGCTGCTATCTTGGTTAGCCGTAGAACAACAAGGCAGGAAGTGAAGCTTAAACTAGATTTTGAAGAATGAGCAATGTATTTTTATATTCGGCGTAATTAAAACCCGCTGTATTTACTTTGGGATTTCATTGGCGTTAACAGGATTACTTAAATCCGCGTGGCTATGTTTAACTCTCCAATTTGCATTAATTCAGAATCAAATTTCAAACAAGCAATATTCAGAGGGAAACACTGTCATTTTGTTTTTTGGTCTTTGGTTTCCTATCCACAGACCAGCCTGTTCAGTCCGTTCATTTATGGTGATGCATACGTCTCATCCAGAACTTTAGCAATTGCTGTATAATTTATTTGTAAACCCAGAATTGTGTGATGTCTGCGTGAGGGGAAATATTAATTTTATAGCAGTTTAAACAAAAAGCGACACAATCTATTATGACCGTTTCGCCACAAGTTTTGGCAGTAGAAAATAGAGCCGATGGTATCCCACAGTGCTGTTTTCACAGAAAAGGTATTGGCGGATTACCTGGAGGGCCTTTGGATCCAGGCCTCAAGGTGAGCCCTCTGGCTTGGATAATCTCCACCTCCAGTTGGCCATTTCTCTCCATCAGGCCAATTTCCACGTCGCCTGAACGAGGAGAAACCAACGTGCGTTTTCACTCGCAATGTGTAACCACGGCCCGAATTCTATCAACATGAGAGTTTTGTTTTCTTTTTTTATTCTTCAGTTTTTCTTAATGAGTGCACCGATCACCACCTCTCCAAAAACTGTGTACATATAGGAATAGAATAACTAGATACACTTGCATTTCTTCGCTAGCACAAGGCATACGTTGAAATGATGCAACAAGAGATATTGCGAACCCATCCCCAGCTGACTCATAAGTGGGGCTTCATTTCTATAAAGAATGCGGCGAAATTGTAACACACTTCCTGTCAGCATGAGCTAGGACTAGCCAGCTACAAGAGCTGTAATGGTACAGCATTAATGAGGACTGGCACAGGGTACTGTGGGTATACTTTTCATCTGTAGCACTAACGCTAATGTGTATGTGAGTAGACGTAGAACCACACACACACACTCAGGGTTTTACAAAGGTTAATGAGGACATTTTGTATACGTGGCCACCAGCCTCTCTAGGTTGTCCATTAACACTCTGTCCTCTTAAAGATTCTGGGGGGAGAGCTATTATGACTTCACAATAATCAGAGATACCCATCTCGTTTAAAGTGACAGGACCACCGAAATGTACTCACCCATGGAAGTTGTTGCCAGAGTCTGCCGGCCCACAAACTGAGCAGGCCCCATCCCATCCAGGAAATCACTGAATTGGGCATCTGAGGACAGGCACATCCTACTGTAGGTCAGACTAAGTGAGGAGAAGGGGAGAGAGGGAGGTGGATCATTACAAATGCATGCACAATGTGTTCACGGTACGAGTTCGATGGTTTATATTTTACGAGGCCTATGACTTCTCATAGCAATTCTTACATTTAAAAAAAATAATAATAATAATGATAATTTTAGAAAGTGAATGTTCAACCTTCGGCTAAACAAGCACTCGGGGAAGGTTGTCAGTCAGGTTTTTGACAGGTTCCAGCTGAGTAATGCTTCTTCATAGTATCCCCCCCCCCGGTTTTACTGTGTTTATTTGCATTGCTTACATGTTCAACTTTATTATTATTATTATTGGACCAATTATGTGGCATGAGTACACATTAATAAAGTGTAAATGTCATGAACTACGTTACTCTAATGAGTAATTATGGAAATGCTTTGAATTGCGATTTAACATTAGACTCAGGTCATGGAGGACAGTGATGGTGGGGGTAGAGAGTGCCAGGGAGGAATTGAGCACGCTCTGCTCCAGGAGCCTGATGCAGCCAAATTAAGAGCGTTCTGGACACTATTCAAATTAAGAGCGTTCTGGACACTATTCAAATTAAGAGCGTTCTGCACACTAGTCAAATTAAGAGCGTTCTGGACACTATTCAATTTCCCTCCATTGTTAGACTTGCAAGCTCGCTTTTTTATTTTTCTGGAATATATCCATGTTCTGTATACTCTCCCTTTCTAAATAAATAAATAAATAAACAATATTAATGCAGTTGCTAAACTCAGTGCCAAAAGAAAATATACAATTCCTGTCAGTTCAAGTAGTGCCCTGGTTACAGTTACGCCATTCCAGAGCTTTAGAAATAATCTCCTCCAATGTTGTCAGTGTGGGACTGAGGGCCGTGTTTTGGGAGTCGACCGGCGCCCCTCGGCCCTCTGGGATATAAAGGTAAGCTGCCAGGGCCGGTGGGAGCATAAACCCTCAGAATTATGGGACTTTTTACAATTTGGCACCCAACGCGGGGCCAGAATTATGGGAATTAATGGACGTGCGGTTTTGGCAGCGACGAGGCAAACAGAATGCAGTGCACAAAAGGAGGGGGCGGCGGCGCAAAGCCCCGGAGGTGTTTCGCAAATGGTCCGCACGTGACATAGCAGGGAAGATTTACTGCACGCTATGCATTTACAAGCCGCGCGCAGCCCGACGAGCTGCTGGCTGGCGGCAGATCCGGGCTCTCGCTGGTTTTATATTGGCCTTTTTTTCCCTTTTTTTTTTAAACGAGATTTCTGGATGTTAGTATTTAGTATTTCATGTTTTTATTTTATCAAACACGAAATGAAACACCCTTGTAAAAGCCTGCAGATGTTTGAAAGCGTGAATTGATGGGCACCATTAAATGGAACAGCATCCCGTGTCATTTGGTATTTTCCCCTACAAATCCTGGGGCGGGGTGGGGGGGGATCATCGCTGTACATCCAGGAGCAGGTGCTAATCCAGACAAGAGCTAGGAACTGAGCTCTCGTATAATGTTAATAGTAATAAATCATGAGATTATAGAGAAATATGTAATGCAGGTCTGCACTGGAGTAATATTCCAAAGCTATCTGGGAAATATTATCAGACCTAAAGTGTGTAACACAGGGTTGGGGTAAAAAAAAAAAGGGGTTAGAAATGTGATGACTTCTCTATTTCATTGTCAAGCAATGAATAACTTAGTTCAAATAGTCTACTGCGCATACAAGTGAGAGTTCTCTTTGTAATTATTTGCATTGATACGGTTGCGAAGAATAAGGCCATGTTCATGTTAGATATGGCTTTGTTGCTATTTCTGCTGTTTTAAGGCAATGCCTTTACTTGCCACGACTGACTCGAACGCTGATGGCCAAGGTAAGCTCTGTATACGATGCTGGTGGGGCGTGTCCAGGGAACATGGCAACCCTCCCTGTGTTCTCTGACTGTCCTTCTCCATGCCGACTTATATCCTGGCGTCCTTCTCCGCCCTGGTGCACCCGGCCTGCTCTCGTTGCTTATTGCAGAGGTGTCGAAGGGGACATTAATTTCCTTCCCAGTTTTGACCTCAATTTCTTATTCTTTTTTTTTTTGTGTTTGATCTATTTTTAAACTTCTGTTGGGATGGCCCTGACCAGATGCTGTTCGGTTTTTGGAGAGGGAAGGGTCTCTGGTGACAGCCTCCCCCACCATCTATCCCACACTGGCCTCTAACAATTCAGCCTGTCATTTTCCAGCCTCTGTTCTCTGGGATTAATGAGCACAGTGACCAAAAAAATACAAAAAAAATCCAACTGATAATTCTGATAATATAATTCCACCATGGTGCCTCATAATCTCTTAATCTGCATGCATTCTAATTAAAAATTCTAATATATAATCTCTCAGATTCAAATTCAGAATGCTTTATAGACTGGTACAGTACATATAGCAGAAGTGTACAATAATACATTTGAACATGAACACTGATGCTGATTACTGATCAGTAATGCCATGCATAACGCTTAAATAATAATAAATCATTGATGAAAGTTTCATCAATCAAATAGCAGGTATAGAAATAGTTCCAATGGTGTAGTTCTCTTATGTGAAGTAGCCAATACAATGAGATCTTCTTTACAGCAGTCAAAAATGACAACGCGAGGCAACTAATGGCCATCAAATTTTCATATTCTTAAAGTACCACTGTAGCCTTGGTGGCAATAAAACCAAAAACTACAAAGAACAAAGATTCTGTCAAATATGGTTGACCGCCGGTACATATTAACTACAACACCGAAACAAATAGTAATAAGATAGCTTAATGCAAAAGGGCAATGCAAATTATTTTGAAGGATTTGCGCCAGACAGTCTGAAATTTGCCTGGCCACAGACATCTCGTCCAGAAGAAATGTGACGACTTTGACATGAACAGCGCAGTTTCAGAACCTTCCACCTTGTTCAAGGCCCTTGGTTTACCCACAATCCCCCATCCCTTACAGATACTGTATATACAGAAATATATTCCAGAAACAATTGGAATTTCTGGAAACTATAATGATACCCGTTTCATATAAAAATATATATTACAATAGCTCAATCGCTATTGCAAATAGATTTTTTTTTTTTAAACACGCAGCAGCGATAATTTGTATATTTGCCCATATATTTTGCGATATATTTTCCGATCTCATCAATGCATTTTGCAGGGTATTAAATTTTCTTAGGGGATTGCATGCGGTGTTGCATCACTCATTTGTAAATCTTACCGTTGACTGTGCTTTCCCGTGTTCCCTATCATCAGAATATTGCATCCAGCGCACAGTCCAATGCGGCTGCTGCAACACTCGTCATTTAGTGACTGAACGCCTTTTTAATCTCAGTTTGGAAACATTAATTTTCAAACTGGTTCGAGAATGAGAGGAGCTCCCACTCATAAAAGTTTAATATTTCACATCCTTGTGAAACCCCAGGTTTTACAAGCAAGTGTTCATTCAGACGGTCACCTAATAAAACAAAATCGTGATACTTGTTGCAATATAATTTTTATCATCATATTCAGAGCTATGGTGTAGTGATTTTAATGCTGATATATTTAATTTTGGGCACTTGTGCATTTGAGTATCAGGCCAGCATATAAGTTTAATCACAACATAAAACAAATAGAATAAAAAAAACTTTTATTAGCTTGCAAAAAACAACACAAACCCAGAAGGATAAAGGCTCTGATTCAAGTTAATTTAATTGCACTTTGTCTATAACTATGTCTATATTTATTTGTTTATTTAAATACATTTACAAAACATAAATTTTGCACAAACTCTTTTCATCCAATTTATTGTCTTGCAAGTAACAAACATGCATATATTTTAAGTTATGCTAGTCAAAAGGAGCTTTTGGCTCACTTTTCCACAATTACATAATTCACTGAGTGGTTTGTCATTAAGAATATATTTGGGAAAAGAAACAATTGAGTTGAGACAATTGCCTTTTTCTAGGAAAACAGGATAATCTCAACGTCCAGTGCTAGGAGTCAGTTTAGGATACGTATGCTCATATGTAGAGATTCTAGGCACAAACTCACAAGGCTATGGATCAAGAAAGCGCATTACAAAGGCAATCTTCTCCATGTTCCCGTAATCTCTCCTTGACCTCCTTCTGACTCTATCTATATGCGGCGCTCTTCAGAGAATCGGGCCGGCTAGCGCCGCTACTTTTCGAAACACTCAAATCAAGGTCCCATCATCTGCCCGCAAACAAAAGCACTTTCCAAAAGAACAATCAAAATAAATTCAGCCCCGATAGCGATTGTACGCATTCTTCCAGCTCATTTATATGAAGTTGGCGCTGTTGGCTATAGGCATTCACGAGGCACCCGGCGTAATGAAATATCTCCCTCGTGTCAGAAACGGGCTCCGTTCATCAATTTCCTGTAATCCACGTCCAATGAGGTTGATTTACCCATCCTGCGGTTATTTTTCTGTTGGTACGTGCGCAAGGTGACTCACTGGCGCGCGGGAAGGGCTTGTGCTACTTTGATTGATTTGGTTTCAGAGCGCAGCTCTGCCTCGCATTCATAACTGGCTCCGAGGGCAGAGGGAACGTTCCACAGCGCTATTAAAATCCCTGACATTTTACAATGAGAAGAGGGTAATAGCCCACACAGGCAAATTAATGAATGTCTTTATAAATAAATTTATAGAAAATTAGAGGGCGCTGGACAAGATGACCAGCAAGTGCAAATGTAAAAATCTTTGTGACAAAAGACTTTATTTTAAGGTTCTGTTATAAAGAATTTGTAAACCAAACTAATGCTTTAGAGCTATTATGTCTAACTTAATTTATATGAATACATAATAAACTGTGGCCAGTTTAGGTGGTGCAGTTGAGTTTATTAATGCGTCCTATACATGATTTCACACATATGAACTATTAACTAATGCTTCACAAATATGAGGTCTTTATAATCAGTAATTATTGGAAAAACACTTTATAAATGGTTTATAGATCATTTACTAATGGTTTACAAATTATTTATAATGGAACCTTAAAATAAAGTGTTACCAAGTTTTTTCTTTAATGGACTGTGTTTTTAATGTAATGGTGGCATTTTTGCAGAGGTGATATTGCAGGAGCTGGGTGACATGTTATTGCTCGTGCTGCTTCCAGTGTCATACTCCATTTTGTTCCATGGTCAGTCTGAAGTTGTGCAACAACATATGAATAAAATATCACACCCTACTGACAAAATGTCTTCCAAATGCAATTATGAATAAAACCACAAAGGTAATTGAACCTGTCCAATTTTTGTAACAAAAAATAATTACAATGATAATTTTCCTTGATCGTCCAAGTACAGGCTGAATCCCGCTAATAAATGTATAGATGATTAAAAGCTCCAGCTGTACGGAAAGCGTTGCATGATGTCTTTGATCATGTTTATAGTCGGCAATTAATTTGGTGCCCCCCTCTCATTTACCAGTGTGAGCGACATTTATTTAGATGCACGGCTGTAGACTGAGCAGAAGCAGGGATATCGGCTCCACCTACGAATGATTAGCCTTTGATTATTTATTCATAAGGAGATTAAGGCGTTGAGACAAGAAAAAACAAACCGCCTGTAATGAGATCCGCTATCAGCCAATAAGAACGCCCCTTCCCCCAGAAGCTGTGGAAACTATGAAAACATCTAATGGCCCCGGAATTAAAGTCACTGGGGATGATCTATTGATCTAGTTGTTTTTCCAGCTTAAATTCCGTTGGCAGGAAACCGTAAGCAGATTCCAGACAGACTCCGTGGCTGTTGTGGTGAGACGACATCTATTTCACTTTTGTGTTAAATGATACTGTTGTAAGTGAAAAATGGATACTCTGTATTAAAAAAAAATGCTAAAAGTTGTGTCTCTCTGGATAAGAGTGTCTGCTAAATGCCAGTAATGTAATCTACAGTCCAAAAAGAGTCTCTTCCCTTTCCTGTCTGTATCGAAAAGGAGGGAAAGGCTGTTGAGCTGTAGCCTATGTTGTTGTGGACGTGCACACATGAGGGAGGTAGTGCAATTCAGCCCCAGCAGGGCCTGCAGTCTGGCACAATCTGCTTCGTTCACGTTCGTATACGTGCTAGAAGTGTCATTTTGAGACCGTTTTAGCTGCCCTATAAAAGTGAACGGAGAGCGACAAATACCCTATTCTGGATTATCACCCCAGGGGAGCACAGAGCAACTAATGAACATATTTTGCAACCATTTGGACTCATATGATGGCCAGGTAACGACACAACCCAAAGTTCTACCAAAGGTTCAGCTGATATAAGCTGGTGTATTCCTTTAACACTGATATAAGCAATGACATTGTTTTGTTTTTTTGCTTTATTCAGACAGGTAGAAAGCAGAGAGCTAAATTGATAGAGAAGGGACCATAGCACAGAGGATGCCATGGCGGGGGATTATTACATGGTTTGATGTGCCATGGCGGGGGATTATTACATGGTTTGATGTACCATGGCCACACGTCTCACCGCCCTACCTGCTTTTTACTCTACGAAGGGGATTGCATGCATTGTGGCCTTAATGTCTAGCTGAGTCCAGAGATGTAGTGTCTCAGAACCAGTCAGGCAGGGACTAGCGCCTCATGCTCCAGGGTGGATTAATGTAACTGCACCATTTTAAAGGACACATGCACTGTGTCCGTCCAAGACTTTATAACGCGCTAACAGTGTGTGCTCTCACACCCTGTTGTGTAAATAAGCTTCCCCGTCTTCTGTTATGAACATTCGGGTTGTTTCTTTATCAACAAGGAGATGATTTTACTCTGTCCGCCATTTTGTACAGAGATGACAGAAACGTTTGCTTTCCCTGATTCTGTTTCCATTTAACAGGCTCCCTACTTCATTCTTTTCTTTTTTGGGGTTTGACAAGGAAGCTGCTACGTCCTCGGTTGTGTCCTTCCTCACAAAGCCAGGCAAGAAAGCAGAGAAAAACCATTTCAGAGGTTACAAAGGTATTGCTCAGTCAAGGCCCTTAAACAGAAAATGTGATGTTTTATTTGTGCTCACATGAAAATGGTGAATATTCTATGCAATCCAAGTCATCAGACCTTTTTAGTGAAAAGTCCAAACACCAATAAATAAAAGTCCAAACACCAAAAACAGAATAAATAAATTATTAGCTG
The DNA here is from genome assembly GCA_029718625.1 of Synaphobranchus kaupii. Lineage (NCBI taxonomy): Eukaryota > Metazoa > Chordata > Actinopteri > Anguilliformes > Synaphobranchidae > Synaphobranchus > Synaphobranchus kaupii. Next base: position 14,428,709 of record CM056380.1, on the reverse strand, counting down.
TTATTGCACAAACAATACAATTTCTACAAAAATCTGTAAAACTCCAAGTCATAAATACGTGCACAGTGTATGGGTGCAACAAGCAGGCATTTTTTCAGTTACAGCATGTTTGTCTTCACTGATCATGTGATGCTGACAGTGACAGAGGCACTTTGTTCACAGCATGTGAAATAGCCAGGAGCTGTCGCTAGCAGTCGTTATATTCATTTTCCCTCTGTAACTGATCAAGTAATGCTAACAGTGACAGAGGCACTTTGTTAGCACGTTAGCAGAATGTGAAATAGCCAGGAGCGGTAGCTAGCAGTGGGTATACTCATTTTCCCTCTGTAACTGATCATACAATGCTAACAGTGACAGAGGCACTTTGTTTGCAGCATGTGAAATAGCCGCGATGCTAACAGTGGCACAGGCTTTGTTGGCACATTAGCAGCATGTGGAATAGCTGGGTGCTGTAGCTAGCAGTGGGTATACTCATTTTCCCTCTAACTGATCATTCAATGCTAACAGTGGCACAGGCTCTTTGTTAGCACGTTAGCAGAATGTGAAATAGCCGGGAGCGGTAGCAAGCAGCGAGGATACTCACTTTCCCTCTGAGCCGTAGCTGTTCATGCTGTCCTCGATGGACTCGTGGCTGGCCTGGCGGATGGTCCGGCTCGGCATCTCCACCGCAAGGCCCGTTTCAGTGCTGCGCTGGATCGTCCCCTTCAATCGCCGTCCCTCTGAGTCTGCGGGTCAAAGGTCAGACCAGGCAATGTAAACCGCCAATATAAGCAAAGATGTGATTTCTCCTGATCAATTGGGATGTACTGACTTTCAAATGTCTCTGGGGCCTATGAGTATATGGCTTTATTAGCAAATATTCTCTCTTGCTATCATCTGTCCGAGAGCGTAAAAGCTATTGGTGTGTGTGTGTGTGTGTGTGTGCTCATGCTCATGACATACCGAAGTCCTCTGCCTTGGGTTGAGACAAATGCGTATATGAAATACCTCTAAAATAAATATCTTTATAAACCACAATCAAACGTATTCGGAGGTGTAGGCTGCGTCTCAGATGGCAAAATCGTACAAAACGAGAGGGGGGGCGGAACCTATATTGCATATGAAATACGCACACGTGCAAATGCATATTTCATATAGACATACAGTATCTGAAACAGTGAAATGATCTGAACCTGCCACCTCCCCGAACCCCTTAATTTCCTATTTCTAGTGCTTTCTGCATCTGGAGCTCCGTGCACGCAGAGTCCTGTTTGATGGGTAGCCCGTCGCCCAGTCTTTTGTGGAGCTCAGCTGTATACGGTGAATGATCGGCACACAAGCACTCCAAGCCGATGGTCTACAAAAATGTACATGCATGGCACCAGCAGCCATTCCAGGTTTTCCAGATAATCCGTTATGACCTGCGTTGGGCTTGTGGACTGACGTGGATGCAAACTGTCTCCAGCGTGTCGGCACAAATTTGTTTTGGAAAATGTATTTTGATTGACACGTTAGCATGCAGCCTCGTTAGCATGTGTAACCTCCATTATTGAGCATTTATTTTTATTAATATCCATCCATCCATTATCTAACCTTCTTTTTCTGGGTTGGGGGGGGGTTGGGGTTGCAGTGGGGCTGGAGCCTATCCCAGCATGCATTGGGTGAAAGTTTTCATTATTTTCATTTATTAAGTGAGGATCAAATACAGTGCTAAAGAGACAAGTCAGTACTGGCAATAAATCTCAATGTTTAAGAAGTTAACAGACAAAAATCCTGTTGATGACAAAGATGGCTCACGTTTGACATTGCAACAATTGCTTTCCTGTCATAATATTACAGAAGAGACTTCTCGTTAATTTACTTGTTTGTTTCGTGATTTACAGCCCCAGAATCCGAACAGGTATTTAATAACAGATTGACCACGCTCTTGAGTGATATCAAGCTCTTTCAGATATCGATAAACCTCATGATGCTTTTTCAGTGCACCGCAGACCTCTTGCAGGGTGGTCTAATTGAATGCTCCAGAAGGCAGCAGGCCTTGAAATCGCCCATCTATCTTACGATAACTGGAGTGATTATGTGAGCTCCTTCCACAACGTCCAATCTCCTTCACTATCCATCTGCAAGCAACCCTTCAGGAGGGCCTGCTGATTTTTGATTTCCTTTATACATTTTTGCAAGTAGGATTGTATACTTTTAAATCTCCAAATTGCCCATGTAAAGCACTTTGAGATTTTTACTGTAAAATGAAAAACATTACGTAAATAAACATATTATTATTAACTGCTAATTATCTTGGGCGTTTAAAAAAAAAAAAAAAAAAAAATGTAATTACTTTAACAATATTTAGAAAGGTCATTCTCTTGCATCTATTACAATGTCATTTAAAAAAAAAAAAAAAAATAAATCTGATATCCCATTTTTGATGACTCAAGAGGTGATACAGTGTCCATTGTTTATCGATGGATACTTCCAACACCTGTGAAGAGCCATACTCGATTTCTCCAGAAGGGGGAGTAAGAATTTAAGGATCCACATTCACAAAATCTGAACTTGACCAGATTACTTAATGGTCTATCAAGGATGCTTTAGGCCACAGATGACTAAACATGACCTTGTTTCAAATCACCACCAGCAAACTCAAAAATAATATGTCTAAAAGGTTTTTCACAATGAAAATCCTCACTCATTCACCAAGTAAGTGTATAGCCTGGTTTCCTGTTCCTGTGGTCAAGATTATGATTTTCGGGGCTGTGTTCAGGCAAAACTATTGTAGAAAACATGGGTATTAATCCGTGGGTACAAAATGGACATGGGTACAAAATGGACATAATACCAGAAGGACTGAAAATGGCAAGTTGTTGCCATGGGAGACCGTTCAATGAAAGTCCGAGAGCAATGCTGTCTGTGGCTTTAAAATGGCTGCAAACCAGCCACTGTGAAGGCCTTTGGGCTGCAGGAGTTGCTTTTGCTAGTGTGTCTCACAGAGCTAAACTGAACACTGCTTTCCATGTGCCAGGGAGGAGCATTCTTACAGTTGCCAGGAACTGTGGAGTTACAGTTTCCATTAGGAATTAAAAAATTTTGGCTACCGGCGATTTCATATGCATGTCAAACACATATTAGCCACCTGTGCTGCCCTCAGTGCCTTGCCATTATTGCATTTTCATATCATCAAGGTGATTCATAAACTGAAAGCAGGGTGGTATAAATATCCATCAGCCCCTGGGTGATGGTATGGGGCAAGGCACACTGACTATGAATCAGCGTGGAGCCATTTTACGCAGCTGTACTGAAAGACGTTTGATGAATCACGGCGTGACATCGCACTCGGTACGCTATTCACAAACGCATTTAAACGGTAAACATCAATGTGCACTGGTCCTTCATGACTTGACTGTGAGTATCCATAGTTCTTGTACACGTGTGTGTGTGTGTGTGTGTGTGTGTGTGTGTGTGTGTGTGTGTGTGTGTGTGTGTGTGTGTGTGTGTGTGTGTGTGTGTGTGTGTGTGTGTGTGTGTGTGTGTGTGTGTGTTACTCAAAACTTTATTGATCAATTATAGCAGTTGGTTGCACATCATCTTACCTGGGTTCTTGGGTCTAAATAAGTTTCTGATTTTTAAGATAGCTAAAAACCTGCAGATGTGAATTACAATAACGTAAGAATGCTGGAAAAACATGATCAGGCCATTCAATAATACAGTCTGGAGAGGATCTCATCTGATCTTGAGCACCCCAAGGATTTTTGCTTCTACGACATGACCTGACAAGCTGTTCCAACTGTTAACATGTTTTATTTAGTTTTTATTTTATTAGTATCTAACTTAATTTAACTAATTTCCACCTACAGCCCTTTATTTGCTGACCGAACTTGACCTGAAATATCTTTTGTAATCCTTGGTATTAATCGCTTTTAAAAAATTTTAAAACCTCAGTAAAAATCCTTCCCCAACCCAGTCTCATTTGGCTAAGCCTCAAGAGATTAAGGCCCAAATTCAAACTGTTAATCTGCATTTTTCTGTGCTCGAGTATTTTTTTTATTTTATTTTTTATTTTTTACTTACACACACAGACTCAAGATAATTTCTATTATTTCTGGTACCCTCTGTGTTCAGTGACCTTGATCCCAGTAAAATTAAATGGCATTTCATAAATGAGTGAATAGCTGCTATTATCAGCCGTGTGAAATGAACAAAAGGACATAATGAGAACGGCTGTGAGCCGGCGAGAATGCATAAGTGCATTACCCACAAACCTGCGTAATCCGAACCGTTAGTGTGGTGTGTGTACGCTAGTTACTTTATAGAAATAACACTGGCACCGGGACCAAACTGTACAACGTGCGAGATCTTTTTACGTCTTATTTCCAACATATTGAACCAGTTTGCTAAATTAGACGCGGGCACAGGCAGAAGTAGGACTCATTAAGAAAGTCTCCAGAGAATAGATAAAAATGTCCCAAGAGCGCCGCGCGTTCATTAATATTGCCTGAATTCATTCATCAAGATGACAGTGACAAATATGGAGCAATACGGAATATAATTTTAAAAAGGCTGGCACAATTCCCAAATTATCCTATGGAACATGGCCCCGCGCGCTGGCTTTGCACAGCAGGATATTTCTCTGTGCCGTTCTCTATGCTAGCGGTAACTGATAACCGTAATGACAGTGGTACTTGACTGCGCAGTGTAAGACCTATTATACGCGCAATAATTGCATGCACTTCATTGACAGCTGAACTGCAATAGAAAACTCTCTCCAATGAGGACGACTGATAATAACAACCAAACAGACGGGTGCAGAAAACCCACCGGACTCAGTAACTCCTCTATTTCAGTGGTGAATGTGACTGTAAAATCTTAAGGCGCGTCATTCATTTTGAAAATGCATACATCCGCAGACCATTACATGCCAGACTACTTGCATATTCAGACATTATAAAAAAAGGAACGAGACAAAGGTGATGACAGAGACACGTGATTGTAAGCTTGAATGGGTTGTTGTGTGGAGAAATACATCTATACATTGGGTCTGAAGAGCAAAGCAAATGTGCAGTTACAGGTGGCAGGAAGAGCAGAGAGCCGTTATACGCCACACTTGACAGCTCAGTAATGCGGCTGAATTCAGATGGACACTCCTCCTCCATGTTGAAAAATGTATGACTGCAGCTGGCTGTGAAGCTTCAGGGCATGTCGTTATTTATCTGGACTGGAAACCTGCCTAATAATATTATTATGATTAGAGCAACTCTCAATGGCAATTAAATTTTTTTTTAATTTTTTTAAATTAAATTGTTACACTGATACTGTGACCCAGTACCCAAAGATGTATAGTAACTAAACAGGTTCCTGGCCATTGTAAGAATTTGACATCCATATTATGGTAAAATCGCAGCATGCGTGTGAAAGCGTATCATCCTTTCTTTCTCCAAGGGCTTTCTGCTACAATGCAGGCATTTCACCATTTAGTTAGCTGATAGTGAAAACAGGAAGTCCAATGAGCGCGATTCAAAGCGGCACCAATCATACTTGTTACCGCGTGTTTTATTAAAATAAAAAGACGAAATGGCAATCGCCAAGGGTTTTATTGATCTGCAGGAGAGCAGTCCGTGGTCTGGCCACTCCTGAGAATAGATTGATCCCTGGCATTGAGGTTTGAGGAGTCTCTCCCGCATTAATAATGTCTTAACCGTTTGATATACTGGCAGTGCCAGGGGCTCATTGATCAAAAGTGTAGAAATTTCTGGAAAAGTCCTGACAGGCACTGAGCCTGAACCCACAGTCCCGGATCGATTCCCCCCCCTTCAGAAGCCCTGTCACAGGCCCGGTCCACTCATCACCGGGGAAGTTCATTTTGAGGATAAAATCGGCCTCGAAAAACTCCACTGCAGAATATCCATATTCTATAGACCGTGACAGTAGAGTCCAGTTCATGCCTTCTATAATTTTTAATAACCTTCTGTTTCTTGTAAAGTGCTACTGATGGCACAAATTCATTTCTCTCTGAGAAGTGCTGAAGAAACCCAGTGCTGTATAGGTACGGGGCGGCAGTGTAGTATAATGGTTAAGGTTTTGGCCTTGTAACCGAAAGGTTGCAGGTTCGATTCCCATGTAGGGCACTGCCGTTGTACCCTTGAGAAAGGTACTTAACCTGAATCCCTTCAGTATATATCCAGCTGTATAAATAGTTAATATGTATTAAAAAAAATTTAAAAAAGGACAAATGCAAAAAAGTTGTGTAAGTCGCTCCGGATAAGAGCGTCTGCTAAATACCTGTAATGTAATGTATGGAGTGTGCCACCCGTATACATAGCTTGGACGAATAGCATACCTGCCTTCCCAATTTTACATGAAAAAGGAATCTCAAAATAAGAAGGGCAAAAAAAGTTAGACAAGAAATGACCTCCTTAGAGTGGTCCAGTTACATTTAAACCGTATATAAATATACCACAGCTATTTGGGCTAATGGTAGGGGATTTATTGGAGCACAGAACTATGTCTCCAGTGGCAAACTAATGGTACCACTGATTTTAATGACTCAAGGAATTAGGTTGTGGTTTAGTTTTAGCAGGTTCACTTGTCCTAGCTTTGTGTGTCAGGCTTACAGCTCTCAGCTATGAGCCTGGCGAAAGTAGTGCACTTCAGAGCAGTAAACCCTCCCACTTGGGCCCATTGGACGCAACCGATATTTCCTAACCAATCACATCGACTGAAGGCGGTGATACAAACTAGCTATTCAAACTAGTCGAGACGGTCTTTGCTGAATAACGGAGATAACGGATGTGGCCTGAGATTCCCGCCTCCGGTTCCGCTTCCCTGATTTCCACCTCCACTTTGTTTCTCTATTTACATTCATTCCCCGGTGAAACAAAAAGACAAAAACTGTTTTACTAAGAAAAATTTATATATCTGGGTAGATATTTTAAGAAGTAATTAGAGACGTGCATCATTCACAAAATTGCGTCTTTGAAGCCAATGCAGCGCCTTTGCATAAAAAATGTAATTGCCGAAAGAGACGTTCTCGCCTGCAACACTTTCCCCGTTGCCGAACACCTGCTGTCCTACAATTGGTCGATTGAAGCAGCTGATCAAAAAGCACCGCCCCCGAGCTGTTGCAAACGTATCTCCGTTTTTCGAGTGATTGTTTGCCAGGCTTTCCTCTTTTTGGAGGAAAGGCTGAGCTCGAGAGGTTAATTGAAACACAAACAAGGCACAGGGGGGGGAAGTGGTTGAATAGCGAGAGGAGGCGTGTATAAAATATGTCGCCACTGTTCTGAGTTCCGTCCACTCAGAATCTGACCAATGTCTAAGCTGGCGTGTCCCTGGAGTGGCCAGTGATTGCTACAGTAAGTGCTGTTTCCAGATGGTCTTGAGTTCTCTCCAGGTCTGAGTGCCTGGGTTCTGGGACTACAGTTGAACGTGTAGTACGGTGTCCATTCTCTATCTCCCCCCCCATCCATCTAGTGCCCTAACAAGTGCCATAACAAGTGCCCTAACTAGCCGGGTTTGATGATTCTTACAGTTCCCTAGCGTAAGAACCACATTAATCATTAGTACGCGGCTGACAAAATTGATTGAACTCTCAGGTTCCGATAACTCACAGATTCAGGTAACTTGAGGACTCGGCTCCCGATTTCTTTTGAAGTTCCAATATTGTAGAATTCTAGTGAGTCGCAAATGAGGGGAAAAGTCGCCGGGCAGAAGGACGCGCGGTCCTTAACTGTGAGGTTTAAAAAAAGGGAGGGACGGTTGAGGAAAGACAGAGGAGCAGCGAGTTAGCGAGCGGGGAGCAGCGTGTGCCGACTGTTCCTGACTAGCCAGCTCCACTTCAGCTGCACCTTTAGCACTGCCTCGGAGTAAACACGTCCATTAGCATGTCAGACTGCGCACTAAAACGTGTTTTATTGTGCCCCGGTAAATTTCCAGCGGTATACTGTAAACGGACAATACTGCCCATAAAACATCAGACCTCTCGGAGAGTTTGCTCTGATAAGCAAATAACGTAAATTAATGTAAATTATGCACGTTATGGAGCAGTAAAGTAAATATTTCCATAGAACAGAAGAACAAATATTCAGTACAGAGACGATCAGGAAGACCATCAAAACCTTGCTGCCATCACAACTGGCTATATAAATACCAGAACCAGCAATCTCAGGGTAAGAAGAACGAAACAAAATGGTTGCAGTGTCTGTAATTGGATAAAAATATTTCCTCCTTTGAGTGGTCAAGTTGCATTTAAACTATATATAAATATGTTAAAACATGCCTCTTACACAAGTAGGGACCCTTGTTTATGTTTAATTCATACGGCTCCTTCCCTCACAAAATCTTTCTGATTATAAACAGACCCCGACCCATGCAAATTATCCAGGGGGAGGTGTATATTTAACTGTTGGCACGCACTTTCTAACCTTTGAGACTTGGGTGTCTAGCTCGGTACTTTCTTGTCTGTGACCTACTGTCTGGCACCAGTAAAACAGACTAAAGTAAAACTAAAACTTGACTGCAGTGATTTGACACATTTTCTAAACCTCTAAAGTTATTAATATATGTTCTGCCAGGCCATCACTAATGTGTTATTTTAGAAACAATACAATTTAACATTATTTTATATCATTTTTAATTCTTCTGCAATATATAAATATTTTATATCATATACAAATGTATAGGAACAGTCTTTAGGTCATTAATTCACAAACATTATTTAACATTGTACAAAGCAGAGCGTGGCCTGTTGGCTGACAACGCTTCCCCACGGCAGCCCTTCATAGCAGCTGTATTTTAAACGGATAAAGCGCAGAATCTCTCTCATCCTCAGATCTCTGCTTCACTTTAATCAGGGCCCTGCTGCCTGTTGTCAAGCAACAGACCGATACCAGGCGCTGGCCTACAGGTACCACAATGGAGCGAGACTGATCCCCTCTTTAGAGCACTCGGATGGCGTGTGTACACTTGACAGACTCAAAATAAAGGTTTTTATTTTTTGTATTTTTTTTATTTTTTTTTTCCACGGCATAGCAAGCTGGCTCTAGTGCGAACCCTGTCTGTGTTGGGTAATTTGGAGCATCGCACACGCAGTCATTTCCGTCTAAGGGGCCTAACCAATCGGCCACCAGAATCCTGTGCTTTGCTTCTAGAGCGAAAGCGTGGCGCGTCAAACGTTAGCGCGGTTTAGCAGACGGAGAGCATGGAGTTATAGGGTGCAACACGCGTGACGCCAAACACTATTATCGTGAGGGAAACGAAAATTAATGACACTACGTGCAGAATGAACCCCGTATTCCGAAGCTCTGGAGATCGCACGATGCGACCTCCTGTTTAAAGCAAAAGTGGAAAGATCGCTTGGCGTACGTCGCAGTTTTAACTCATTACATGCTGACTCCCCACCTGCCTGCACTGTGGGTGTTGCAAGGCTAAAATGGATGCGGACACACCTCTTTTTCAACCTTAGTTTAATGAAAGCTCTTACCCACTTATTATGTCTAATGAGGCATAACATTCTCTATAAAGGCCATAATATGTCGGAAGTAGCTATGCTTGCCATGCAGAATGAACGTCCCATATTCGCACCCCATGACATTTTATCGGTCAGATCTGTTCAAAGACAAAGCAAATGAAACAAACCCACATTGTGTTCAAATAAGTTTAAGGACAAAATGATGTAAGAAATTATGTATTCTTATGTTCTAGATGGGCTGAATGGTCTGTTCTCCTCATTATGTATTCTTATGTTCTTATGTTCTATATGGGCTGGATGGCCTGTTCTCCTCATTATGTATTGTTATGTTCTAGATGGGCTGAATAGCCTGTTCTTGAGTTATAAAGGGCTGAGAGCCTTGTTTCCCTCACTATGTATGATTATGGTCTTATGGAACAACCTTAATTGACCAAGAGATCAGCTGTAAGAAGAACTGGCATTCAGCGGGAGGCGTAAGGTCTGCGTTTGAGAACCCCATCTTAGAATACGTAACGGTTCATATCCGGACATATCTACGTAAAGAACCGTCCTCAGAAAACATGATGTACGCGTGTTTCAGCACGGACGTGCTCTGGAACACATTCACCGTCACATCCCAGTTTCTCTCCTGAATCACCACTGTGTGACACAACGGAGATCACAAGTACAGTAACATGCAGTCATTTCCCTCCTATCTCACTAGTATGTCCAGAGCTCAAAAGGGACGTCAGCACGGGAGACAGCTGTGTAGGAGGAGTGGCCAGCTAATTAAGCATGCAAAGTTCTCTCTCTCTTTCTGTGTGTGTGTGTGTGTGTGTGTGTGTGTGTGTGTGCGTGTGCGTGTGCATGCGTATGTGTGCGTGTGTATGTGCATGTGTGTCTGTGTGTGTTTTCAAGGGGTGAAATTAGGCTTCTTGTGCACATAGCTAATCCCTGCGAGAACATTAAACAGAAATGAGCGTCTGACGTCGTTTGAAAGCAGCGACCTTGCTGAACAGACTCGGTGTCAGCGTGATTATGGAACTGAACCAAATGAACCAAATCAAGGTGCTTAATATGCAGTAAATATCCAGTTGTATAAATGGATAATACTGCCCGTAAAATATAGGATGTAAGAACTCTTGGAGAATTTGCTTTGATGTAATTTAATAGGTCACATTTCTGTTTATGCTGGTTTTAGAATATGTACCAAATATATAATATATGCACACATACTGCTTATACGCATATATAAATACAGAGTATCTGAAAATCTGAAAGTTCTTTATGACACACGTCCTGAGCACACACAAATGTCCCAGGTTTCCTCCTTGGTATGCTCGTAATGAGGCAATACTGTTTTGTTTTTGGTCAGACCCTAAATTTCTCAACCAGAGGTGGAGCACTTGGGCCTGTCACAAGCATGTACATTTTACACACTGTCTGACGGCTAATAGCAGGAGATAATGTCCATCATTAAAGCCAAATACTAGTGGCCCCCAGAGACATTTACGGTCTGGGCATTTGGATGAATCGGAAAAACTAGCATCTCTGTTTCATACAGTGAAATGGTAACAAAGGTAAAGTTCTTAAAAGGAAGACCCCCTATCCCTCAAGATTCATTATTCAGCCACATTAAAGGTTGTATCAGCGATTTTGGGTGGAAACATAAATGATCACATTCATCTGATTTTTCCTCACGATCCGCTAGCTGCCCGCCCCATAAGCAGGCCGTCAAAAAACCGCGTCTCTGTAGGCAGCCTATGCTCCGAGATCGTACACAAAAACAAATGGTACTACCAACCACTCAAAACCAAAATAAACAGTATTCCAACCAATCACAATGATCTGCACAAACGCTAATACTCTTATCTCGCTGAAATCTTGACGGATTTACAAACGGTTTGGTTTCTTACAAACGTTATTAACGTGGTTATAATTCTGGATGCTTGAACACTATTTTTTAAAACATAACATAATTATTCATAAGTATGTTTGTTTGGGATTTCGCTTCAGAAGTGACGTCACCCAAAAATCGCTGATACAACCTTTAACTAGGTTGGATGGTAGATTTACCAACAAACAAAACAATTGTGACGCTTTTTCCCCTTTCTCTCCCAAATTCGGAATTCCCAATTATATTTATCAGGGGCCCCTGCCACACCCTTCCCTATGGATTCAGGATTCAGATTCAGAATTCAGATTCAGATTCAGGAGAGCGCAGGCAAGCATGTGTTCTCCTCTGAAACATGCGATATCAGGCCACCGTCGGCCTCTTATCACACTGCAGTTTGCAAGTCAGGCTCACGCACAGGAGTCGGAGAAAAGTTCTTGTGAAGTTTAACAGATTAACCTGTGGGCGCCTTATCAATCAGCGGGGGTCACTGGTGAACAATGACACCCGAGCATTCCAGCCAGCCCAAAGCGTCCCATTTCAACAGCTTCCAGCATCTCTCAGCGGTACTGCCATGGTTTTGATTCGATACCAGACCGTGAGGCCCATCCACACACTGGAACAGTACCTTAACAGATACCAGACCATGGGGCTCATCCACACACTTGAAAATTGCCTTAACAGATACCAGACCATGGGGCCCATCCACACACTGGAACAGTGCCTTAACAGATACCAGACCATGGGGCCCATCCACACACTGGAACAGTGCCTTAACAGATACCAGACAGTGGGGCCCCACCACACACTGGAACAGTGCCTTAACAGATACCAGACCGTGGGGCCCATCCATACACTGGAACAGTGTCTTAACAGATACCAGACAGTGGGGCCCATCCACACACTGGAACAGTGCCCTAACAGATACCAGACTGTGGGGCCCATCCACACACTGGAACAGTGCCCTAACAGATACCAGACTGTGGGGCCCATCCACACACTGGAACAGTGTCTTAACAGATACCAGACAGTGGGGCCCATCCACACACTGGAACAGTGCCCTAACAGATACCAGACCGTGGGGCCCATCCACACACTGGAACAGTGCCCTAACAGATACCAGACTGTGGGGCCCATCTACACACTGGAACAGTGCCCTAACAGATACCAGACTGTGGGGCCCATCCACACACTGGAACAGTGCCTTCCTGAGCCACCCAGCATCCAACAGTAGATTTTATTGATTCATAAGTCATAACAGTAGTGTCCGAATAATTACTGCAATGGCTTTCCGCTGACTTATTCTAGGCAGTCTAATAATGAGCACCTGACAACCAATCAAAATCATGTATGCAAATGTGCTTTCACTGCATTAGAGCAGTGTGGCATAAAATGGCTTCCCAAATTAAATGGGGTGATTTTTGATTTTGAGTGGCAGAACACACGTGGAGCACTGCGAGGGGCTTGGGACTATTAAGTCTTGAGGGAGCACCACAGAAGCCGAAATTCTCTTATTTCTTCTCTTATTTTAAACACGTAAATCATTAAGAATGACTGTCTGTCAGGACAACTCAGGTTTTTCGAATAACAGGTTTCAACGAATGAATGTGCTGTGTAATTATTTTGGTTTGGCACTGAATGGATCTGCTTTAGGTACTACTCTGGAGCACAGGCATCTCCCTGCTAAACATGAGATGACCAGAGACCCCCCCGTACCAAAGGACAACAATACAGTGGGGCTGGTGGAGGGTGATTATTTGGAGGCAAATTTTAACGCGGAAACGCAAAACAGACGAGCAGCAAAGGGAGGCCTGATTCTTGGTTTAAAAAAGGGGCGGTCCATTAGAAGTGCGTGCATTTGATTGGTTGAGTATGACACGTGTGGTTGCTAGCCGACCAGCAGGAGTTTCCTGACAGAACTTGCTATGCGAACTTCATTCGCGACGCTCATATATCACCTCTCTGTTTTTAACATTAAAAACACAGAGATCCACAGGGACGCGCTACTGCATCATAGTCACAATGTACAATTTATTTTATGATTGTGGCTTGCCCAAAAAAAAAGGGAAAAACTCTCGACACATATTTAGAAACAATGACTTTGGAAATGTACCAAATAGTAATCAAAAAGTACATGTCTTCACATTTGTTTAATGAAATGTTGGTAATGTACCACCTGTATTTGACCTGCGAGACGCAGGAGGTAAAAAAAAAAACACGTTACCATGAGCATATACTGTACACCCGAGTCATTTCCAACAGAAATACTAAGTAAGACTAAACACACGCTAGTGATAAACCGTGTTTATGAGTCAGAAATATTCTTAACAGGATGACATCACCACCTGTCAAGGCAGTCTACGCATACACAAATATATAAATGGAGGGGGCCATTTTAAACAAGCCCTTCTGGAAACTCTCCTTACACACACACGTACAACTTCTCCCCCATACACAATGGCTCTTTGGAATTACAATATTTGTCATTTATAACTGTAAATGGCTAAAGTTCCAGTGTAAGGAGGTGTATTTAGATGTGACAGTATATTATACTGTCGTCTGCCAGAGTGTGTGTGTGTGTGTGTGTGTGTGTGTGTGTGTGTGTGTGTGTGTGTGTGTGTGTGTGTGTGTGTGTGTGTGTGTGTGTGTGTGTGTGTGTGTGTGCGCGCGCGCGCAGTTGAATTAGCATGTTTTATATACAGAAATCTCTTGCAGACGTGAGAAATCTTTCAGCTTTTCCAGCTCTCCTACTGTAATGTATTATTCCCAAAGTTCAGCACCAGATACATTTTCCTGGATACCAAATGCAGCAGCGTGCACTGCCTTTCAGTTGCATTCTTTTGACCGCCCGCCACACAAGAAGCAGCATTGCTTCCTCTGAGAGAACTTCGAAATCCAACTAACCAAAAACTGCAGTTACTACAGCGATTTAAAAAAAGGCAAACGTCCCCAAGCTGTTTACACTAGTGTGCGCCCGCACAATCACCCGACACTTCAGTGAGTGTGTCTTTTCAAGCATTTAATTGTTTGTGAAGGTTCAAAGGTTCTATGTAATTATTTATTTTGTCATGTGGATTTCTAAAAAGTATGCATTGCCTTTTCTGTGATTTTCAGTACCTATATTTCCCCCCCCCATAAAATCCCAGGACAGTTTTCCTTTTTTATTTGTGCTGTTGGAAACTGAGTCATAAACACATTGACTGATCCTCCTCACTTTACATCCAGGGCAACTCAAAAGAAATTAGTTCTCACTTTTAAATTTGGTTTCTCAGATTCTGGTGTTTTCTATTTTTAAAAACAGATTTAGTAGGGCTTCTGATAAAGCCCTCGTGGGAAGGTTCCCTAAAGTGCTTTCTTAATGATTTCATTACACCTTAATGTGAATCTACACATCATTGTGCAAATATGGAAGGGCATATTTGGCGGTCAGAAGAACATTGCATACTTTTTAATGATTGGTTTTTTCATTAAATATGGGGCTATTAAATATAAACAGCAACAAGATCAACACATCTGTCAACTTCAGGAGTGGCTATTGGCGTTGATGTAGCGGTTTAAGCATGTGGGCACAATATTTGACCAACCTAAATACATTTACTCACTTGCGCTATTCACCAGAATGCCAGGAACCACATATACTTATGCATATAGACTTATAATGATTCAAAATGTTTCAAAGGCCCCAATTCGAAGGTAAATTCTGCTCAATATTTTTTTGGAGAACAAAGCTACAATTTGCTACCTGTGATTTTACAGGCAATAAGCATGATGACATTATATGCTTCACAGCCAAACACAGATTTTTACTTAGCTTAGGCTTTCTTCACGGTACATTTGGACTCTTTTTTTCCTGTCAGGTTCTTTTCGCTCAAATGGATGTCAACATTAGCCATGAATAAAAAAATAGTACATGGGAACATCATTAGGGGTGGAGACGCATCCTGGGTTAGCTGCTCTGTAAGGGACAGTCACAGCTGGGAGTCAGTACATTTCCCAACAGGTAATAATCCTGCATCCTCACCTGCAGGGATCACAGTGTGTCTGTGCCAGCACTTTAGCATTAGCATCAACGGTATCACCAGTCTCTGCTTTTATTAGTGGCCTCGTTGGACACTGCTGATCAGCAACATAATCACATTTGCATATTTCAATATTATCAATGCTGATGTAGAGTATTCTGGGGGGCAATTGTAACAGGGGGCAATTGCAACACCATAAAATTGCACCAGTCTGAAACAAGCTAGAGCTGAGATTCTATCCAGCTAGTTTCATGTGTTCAGGGTCGGGGGCAATTGTAACAAAAAATTGTGTTACAATTGACCCCGGTTGCAATTGCCCCCAGAATACTCTACTTCAGGTAAGACATTATTATCAGGGGTGTCTCGTGTAGCCTGTAGATCACCGTCCACAAGCTCATTGCAAGCCGCGACGTCGGTGGTTCGAATCCGGCCGCGCGACCTTTGTCGCATGTCTCTCCCTCTCTCTCACTCCCCATTCTTCCTGTCTCTCTACGCTGTGCTGTCCAATAAAGCTGAAAAGGCCCTAAAAGAATAGTAATATAATTATTATCGTTATAATTTTTATTATTAATTATTATTATTTTGCAGAAATCCTTCTCCAGGGGGTACATATTAAACCAAAATATTTTGTCATTCTAGAAGAAATGCTAACAGTCACGCGGTCATGCAAATAAACAGACACACGGTATTATTTTAGCTTGTCTGAGGTTTGCTGAGTGAGACGTGATGTCTGGACTCCAGGTGTTACTGTGTTCTGTCTCTAAGGCCTTGCAGGCAGAGGGAAGGAGAGAGAGAGAGAGAGGGGGGGGGGGGCGAAGGGGAAGAGAGTGAGAGAGAGAGAGAGGGGGAAGACAGAGAGAGAGAGAAACCATTGGTGCTAGTGCTGCTGCTGCTGCAGCTGGTTCTCTCTAATGGGATTGAGAGGATAAATCATTTTCTCAGAAATCTGAATTAGTTTAGTGCTCTAAGTATTCCAAATTAAAATGGCTGCATTGCAATAAATGTCATTTGATGGGGTTAGAACCTGTGCCAGTCTCTTAAGAGATTGTGAAAATTATATACGATGTCTGAGGAGATTGTGAAAATTATTTACTATGTCTGTGTGTGTGTGTGTGTGTGTGTATATAATACATATAAATAATCTAGTATTATTGATTGAATCTGACTTTGAACTAAGACTAAGAAATAAAGCTTTTCATATTGAGAACAATGACCCACAGAAATGCTATTAGAATTTTGACCCCCCCTTAGTTTACAACTAGTTTACACTTAGTTATTCCATATCCTCTGCTAATACGATACATTCCCCCCAGGGGAGACGGGACCCAACACAAGGACCTCAATTAAACCTCCCTACCTCCAAAAAACAGCCACCTTTATCGCCAACTTCCACCCCGTAACTTCCGCGTACGACTCGCCACACGGATCACCGAGGATGTGATTTTTCGCCTCATTAATCCGGAAATACACATTTGCAGACCCTGCATGTCGCTGAGTGGGGGCCGCTAGCATTTCATCTTACTGCTGAACGTTCTCTCTCCTGCTGTCAGCTTGTCAGAGAGTGTAAAAGCTCTCGATGTGTGCGCACGCTATTGACATACCCAAGTCCTCTGCCACTGGTTGACACGTTTATGGTCTGAAATATCGGGGGGGAAAAAACCAGGAGCGATCGTAACCCCCGCTAACCGTAACGTTCCACGAGACCGCGGTCTGACCGCGATCCCGAACCTAACGCCGGCCCCGCAGGCCGCCGAGAAAGAAGGCGCGCTTACCGACATCATCCTCGTCGAAGGAGTTCATGCAGGGGAAGTAGATGGCCAGGGCTTCGAAGGAGGCCGACAGGCTGATTCGGCTCTGCGAGCGCTGCATGTACAGCCCGGCGGTCGCCGGGTCTGCCGCCGGCTTGGCCAGCCTCGTCTGGGCATTTTTCACGCGTAGCACGGCACGCGGCGTCTTGGCGCGCTTTCACGGGACACGCGCGAAGGGAAGGGGAACTCCCGCTCGCTCCGCCGTCGGCTCCGAAAACGCCGCGACGCGCCCTCCTATTCCGCTTCCCTTTCCCCAAACTTTCCCAAATTCCAACTTCCTCCTTTTTTAAATGGATTTGAGGGTGGCAAATATTTCTTTTTTTATTATTATAACTCCTGAGGTAGTTGGTCAAGAAAAGATTTCTTAAAAAATGTTAAAAAAATAAATAAAATAGTCACAAAAAAATAATAACAATACTATATAGAAATGAAATATTTTGCATCACGGTTCAGACGGCGTTCTTCAGCGTTTCATGCATTATTTTGATGGCGGGGCTTGATCCAGGAGATTTGAGCGAGGCTTCTGTGCGATGTAAAGCGCTACGGTCTAGCGCCAGGTCCTTCTGGTGAGGCAGAAAAGGCAGAGATGGTCTCTTACTACATCTCAGGCTTGCGTTCGGTGTGGTTCATTCACGGCTGAGTCCTTTGTGGAGACACAGGGGGTGGGGGGGGGAGGAGGCAGAGGGAACAGTTCTAGGGAATTGGCAGATGCACCAATGGGAGGGCGGGTGCGGATGAGTGGGCGGAGCTAAAAGGGAGGCTGTGTCACGGCAGGCTCTGGCAGTTCTGTCTGCCCTTCCCTCCTCTCTCTCTCCATCTCTCTCTCCATCTCTCTCTCCTTCGCTCCTGTCTCTCTCTCTCTCACTCGCTCCATCTCATCCTCCTTCACTTCTCTCTCTTCCTCTCTTTCCCTTTCTTGTTCACCCCTTCCGTCCCTGCCATACAGACACACAAAGACAAGTGACGACAGTATGAACTCAACATGTTTTGATTAAGCGTGTCTTCAGCACAAAGGGGGGAATTTAGTAATTAATCTTTTGCTGACAGAACTCATTTTCAGGAAGGCGACTGGTTCTGTGCCTCCTGTCAAACTGATATTTATCAAGGGAGCGAATTGCATCGGTAGAATTAGCATTTTGGAGTTGGTTGGGGGGGGGGGGGGGGGGCAGGGATGGTGAACCAAGACTGATAAAACTGTTTTGGGGAAG
This sequence comes from Synaphobranchus kaupii, assembly GCA_029718625.1. NCBI lineage: Eukaryota > Metazoa > Chordata > Actinopteri > Anguilliformes > Synaphobranchidae > Synaphobranchus > Synaphobranchus kaupii. The sequence continues at coordinate 14,410,362 of CM056380.1, read as the reverse complement.
AAAAAGAAGTCAGTCAGCCTGGAATACTGGATAATAACCTCATGAAACCGATTAAACTGCGATCAATTCATACAATATTTTCCTTCAGTGATTTGGAAAAACGGCCGCACTTCACCTCTTAGTTTAATATCTATATGACATTATATTACAGGGCAATATTGTAATCATATCACTGGCTTGTTGTTTATCCTGGTATTTTTACCATACATCATTTATTTGGGACATGCATTTGCTATGAAAATAATGGAATATTTTGGAATCTCTGGAATATATTTTAAATATTTTCTCAATTGAAGATTGAAGAAACTGTGAAACCGCACATGTTATGTGGACATTTGGCACTATAATTTGACATACGCACATCACATAGAAAGACGCTGCATTTCCCCCCTTTATGTAATAAACTAATGGCAATAATCCAACACAATTACATAACTGAGAGTGGAAATTAGATTGAAGGCTATTTTAAACATCAAAACTGTAGAATATTTTTTTTTCATTTTTCAGTCGTTGTGTTTAAAGCTGTATAATACGATGCAAGGCTTTTTAAATGAAGCTATTGGAAAAATACTGAGCAATTTTCTTTTAAAACTATGGTAAATGAAAGGTTGCCATCGCTCACCAGGTTGAATAAAATAATAATTTTACTTTATGTAGGTACAGTACATTTGCATGAAAGATGGCTATCTAATATAGCTGTGTTTTCATTATAATGGCATCTGCATTTAAAACATGACAAATTGTTAAAATCCATTGTACTGGGTGTACTAACTAGAGTGTTGTGAAACCAGCTTGCATTCATTTTATGTTAATATGACTGGCTTCTCTTTGACTGATAAAGTCATCGCATTTATTGTAACATTCACGGGTTATTGTACATTATGCATGAAGAATGCTTTGATCGCCACCAATTTACCCTTATAATGATCTAAAAAAGTCTTATCTGCTGTTCAAAACTGCCAAAACACTTTGTGTCTGACTGATATCAAGCAGCTAATACGGATTGCGGCTACATGACTGTTTTATACCTTTGCATGCTTGCCCATGTTCCTCCCTCCTCATCACAGTCACTGGCCCCTTGTTACAGTTCATGTCACATTTAAAACCTCATTGGCTATCTTCCAATGCAGACCAAAGACCCACCTCTTTAGACGCCATCTTGGCTCAACCCCAACCGTCTAGCACTTCCACCTATTTTACTAATTCAGATAATGCTATTTGTAATGATATAAGGTGATATTTTTGCCGATAGCTAATGCCAACATTCATATGTAGGTAAGGTAAAGTAAGGCTGGGGAAAAAAGATAAAAAGATTAAAAAGAACCACACAATTACCTCCAAAAAAATAAATGCATTTTCGAAAAATACAGGACGGAGGTATACACAGTACAAAAAAAGAGGTGAGCGACCCATATTACACATTACACAAACACATTATTTTAAATACTGCCCATCCTCAACAGTATTGTCTGCAGGCAGGGTATATTCATAAGGGCATGCATTCAGGATTATCAAAAAAAATTAGTAAATGAATAAATACGAGCCCTGAAGGTTCATAAACCCGGACCTGTCTGCGAGCGCTGCATGTACAGCCCGGAGGCCGCTGGGTCGTTCCCCTCACTGATTGATGTGAGACGTTGCGCGGTTATTGTGCGGCTAAGAAATGCGCTATGATTGAAGTGCTCGGGAGGAGTGATGGACCGTGCTGTGGAGCCGCAGTGCTTCCACAGAGTCACAGTAAAGCAGTGATCAGGGTCTTGTGAGTGCGCGGTTTTGTTTTTCCACATCGCTGATTAAGGTCCCCCCTCCTGCTATCTCTGGCCTCTCGTGAAATCTGCTCGGTTTTGCCCCGAACTGATTCTGCGTTATATCAAATCCTATTGATTTCTCCCTCTTATTCCAGCTCTCCCACCATATTATTTAGGAAAAACATACTGTTTTTAACCATTGAAACTGTAATTGACGAGGCCTGATTACATGATTAACTGATAGGGTAAACCTGGCACGGAGGACAAATGTTTTGTTAATTCTGTTTGCTATCAATTCTACAGAAAACATTACAGGATGTGAAGGTTATGAAAAAAGGTGTTCACTACTTCCGGTTTCTTAAATACATAATGATATCGATGTTATGATAGCCTACCTAGTCTGCCCCCCCTTCCCCCAACACACACACAAACTAAACAAATAAATAACCTTTCAGAACGCCTTCTGAGCACATAAAAAAAACATTATTCTATTCAGATCTCTTGGTCCTTCAGAAATGTTCTGAAATGCAGCTGCATCACTATGTGTGATATTCTAATGGGCCGAATCGATCAATGGACGTAGCTCTCTGTAATCCCAGACATGGCACAGTACCCCCGGTCAAAGCCATAAACCACTGCCCTTCCTGCTGAACAACGAAAATCACCAACATCAACCAGACAAGGATTTACAAACACAAGGATAAATAAAATGTGTGCCCTAAAGACTATTGGACTGAAAATGGGCTATTCTATCTTGTTTGTCATTTGTTTGAATGTATTCACTTACCGCCTAATGTGTAGAACATATTCATTTTAAACTATTGACACTGGCTAAGTCAGTGCCTCATTGCAGTCAGGTAAAATAAATAAATAAATAAATTCCCCTGTTTGACCACTAGGGGTGCTGGAGAGCTATTAGTCATTTTGGATGTTTTGGTTAGCAGCACACGTTAACATCCTCTCGTGACACCCCCAAAATCCGGAGACCGACAGAGCACCCCTCTCTGGGGGTGGGAGTTAAAGAATTTAAGCCATTCAGAGAATAATTTTACTTGTAAAGTTGTGATTCCTGCCTCTCCTGGGACTCCTGCCCCACCCCTGTACCCCTAACTCCTCAATCCACAAAGCTGTTGTCTGAAGCAGAATAAAATGTGAAGCCTCGAGCAACATTTTCTGTAAAATGGTCTAGATCTAGCTTTCCAAAATGGTTTGTTTAAGCAGTTCTACTAAATACCACTGTATATATACATAATAATGATAACCATTTGTTTGGGAACCTGACTATCAGTTGTTTATCCCAAGTTGCGGAGATTTTGGCAACTCACTGAATTTAGCACTAGTGCTTCTAGAATTCTGTGGTGGAATCTGACTTTTGTCTCATTCCCCTCTGCCACCATGATGCATGTCATGCAGAATTAACCAGGCGGTTTTTTTTTCATAGTACGGATATGTTTTGATTGACTGTAAGTGTGTGGGTTGCAGTTTTGTAGGGCTTCTGCCAACATCCAATAAGCAGACTGCTAAGTGGGGAGCTTTTTAAAAAAAACAAAAAAACATATGTAGCTGGCACAGCATATGCAGGCTGGAGGACCTTTAAACCAGATGATTGATCTCAGACAAATCACTTGATTAACAACCGTCACAACTTGCCAGTTAGCAGGTCATTCAACAGACTGTAATGACCCAATTGATTGTAGCAAATTTAAATGTAATGTAATGTAATTCACATGAACTCGTTGGGCCCTATCTTGGCGATCTTGGCGCTTAGTCTAAGCGCATGGCGCTAAGTCCATTTAGGGCGTGTCCAAGTCCACTTTTGCTATTTTAACGGCGTGTTTTTTTGGCGCTAAGCACGGCGCATGGCGCAACTGGGCTGAACCTAGTCGCTTCATTAATTATAGGTGTGTCTTGGGCGTGACATTCAATAAACCAATCAAAATGTCATATCCCATTCCCTTTAAAAGCCTGCTTTTCCACCTTGGCGGATTGCTTATGATGGCGAAACAGACATGCTCGTGCGTGTTTAGTGTGATCAAGGAATAGGCTAAATGGAGTATGATCAATATTATTCGGACTAACCATTAGCCTATGAGTTCCCGGTAATTCCAGACAGGGCTGTTATTTTACAAAATATGTGCGGTTAAATTTCGTTAAAAGGACCTGCAACAGCTGAGAATAAGCTATCAATGGCTTCAGTCTCACCTTAGAAAACGCCAAATTAGCCTGCTTGTTCAGCGGATTGCGTTTGATTATGGAATGAAAGTGTCAAACATCAATTCCAAGAGGCTGTTCTCATGGAGTTCTCGAAGTTCAAGCTTCATCCAAAGTTCATTAGGCTACCTGCATAGTAGGCTAATATTGATTAATAACATACATACCGTTATTTTGCCTTAATGGTGACACTAAATAGCCATACAATAAAGCTGTCAGGTTCGCAGCCCATAAATTCACGCATATTTCCCCTTGTTTAATAATGTCCTGTTTATGGAAATGTGACCAACCTGTTTTACTCGTAGCGTAATCCTTTAAAACAATCCACTTTCCCAGGAAGACCGTTAAACGTGCGACTTACAGCAGGGGAAACAGAACATGCAGCTCACGTGCAGAGAATGGCATTAAAATTAATTGTGAATTAATTGTGTAACGTGCTGCAAATTTGTTTTAGTTTCTAATTAGACGCTTAGTTCTCTTTAAAATCGTTTTGTTCAGTTAAGGAATAACGGGTGAAATCAGCTGGGTTTTAAACGGTGAGAGTATGGAAACCTGGTCACTGTAATTTAAAAAAAATATGAAGGACGAAGAATAGCTAAGGTTACAATTTAGTTAACATGGTGACATCTCCGTTTTTTAACCATAGGCTATCGAAAAAAACCTTATGCACAGCGAATTCGCTGTAGCCTAGGCTATTTGAAAAACAATAAATGCAATATTCACTGGACAAGGTTTTGAACTTTTTTCAGTCACAAACCATTCTATTTACTTACAGGCTGTATTCATAGATAAATAGAGCTGTATTGTAATGACATCTGAAGCGCATTTTCAGAACTTAAATGTCCGTCTATTGCCGTGCGCGAGTTTTCCATTGAATGACAATTCACGCATTAGGTGCAAAGACAATTCGCGCATTAGGCTTGATAGCTATAGGTGTTATCAGCTCCTTTTTAATGGATAGCCATTGTCCCGTACCATCGCACATCGCCTGGATGTTGATGGAGTGGGCTGAGAGCAATGTAATGTGGCATTGTTTCCCTTCGCTGAGGAAAAGGTATGTGGACCTATGGAACCTTTTATTATTATGCATTTTTGATATAGCCTACACAATAATAATATTTCACATTGTGATCTAGATATTTTAGTCATGCCTGTGCACGCCCCTGTGTGTAACAGACAGGAGGGTATGCACGTTGTGCACACGCCTATGTAGACGCACTTATATGCGCCGTTAAAATAGCATGTAAACAACTGCGACATGACTTTAGACCAGGTTTGTGGTGGTTCTAGCGCAAGCGCTTTCTGCTGGCTCACGATAGCAATACGCCAAAAAGAATCCTGGCCACTCCTCATCTTAAGACCAACACGCCCAGTTCACTAATGATGGCGCAAGACTAGTTAATGGCGCAATGCTAGCTAAACGGCGTAAGCGTTAGGCGTTATTATGGACCTAGCGCCGGGTGTAAGATAGCAAAGACACTTGCGTTTGCGTTAGCGCCGCTTTGCGCCGGGTGTAAGATAGGGCCCACTGTCTCTTACTAAGTAGCTCCAGCCTCCTCTAGTACAATGTGTGGCCTGTAGGGTTTACAATAGTCACTGGCTCTCCTGTAGTACTGTGTGACCTGTAGGCTATAAAATAGTCACTGGCTCTCCTGTAGAACAGTGTGTGGCCTGTAGGGTGTACAATAGTCACTGGTTCTCCTGTAGTACAGTGTGTGGCCTGTAGGGTGTAAAATAGGCACTGGCTCTTCTATAGTACAGTGTGTGGCCTGTATGGTGTAAAATAGTCACTGGCTCTCCTGTAGTACTGTGTGGCCTGTATGGTGTAAAATAGTCACTGGTTCTCCTGTAGTACCGTGTGACCTGCAGAGTGTACAATAGTTACTGGCTCTCCTGTAGTACTGTGTGTGGCCTGTAGGGTGTACAATAGTCACTGGTTCTCCTGTGGTACTGTATGTGTCCTGTAAAGGATCAAATAGTCACTGGATCTATTCAGTTTATTTTAAGTACAATGTGCTCATTACAAAGACAATACCCTTAACTGGAACAGGAAGCTCTAAGTAGCTCCAGCATCCTCTATATCCAGAATTGTGTCACTGTCTTCATCTTGGACTATCAGTATGAGCTGCTCGGCTCTTGCCAGAGTTATAGCCAAGGGGAAAGTCACATAGCACTGGCTCTCCTGTAGTACTGTGTGTGACCTGTAGGGTGTAAAATAGTCACTGGATCTCCTGTAGTACTGTGTTTGGCCGGTAGGGCGTAAAATAGTCACTGGCTTTCCTGTAGTACAGTATGTGGCCTCACTGGCCTGTAGGGTGTACAATAGTCACTGGTTCTCCTGTAGTACCATGTGTGGCCTGTAGGGTGTAAAATAGGCACTGGCTCTCCTGTAGTACAGTGTGTGGCCTGTATGGTGTAAAATAGGCACTGGCTCTCCTGTAGTACCGTGTGACCAGTAGGGTGTAAAATAGTCACTGGTTCTCCTGTAGTACTGTGTGTGTCCTGTAAAGGGTCAAATAGTCACTGGCTCACCTGTAATGACCAAATTGATTGTAGCTAATTTAAATGTAATGTAATTCACATGAACTCACTCATGGACTCACTGTCTCTTACAGTTTTATGTGGTAACCGTCCCCACATTTAGATTAGTTTAATAATTTTCTATTCAGTATTTTAAGTACAATGTGCTCATTACAAAGACAATACCCTTAACTGGAACAGGAAGTTATAAGTAGCTCCAGCCTCCTCTATATCCAGAATTGTGTCACTGTCTTCATCTTGGACTATCAGTATGAGCTGCTTGGCTCTCGCCAGAGTTATAGCCATGGGGAAAGTCACATAGCACTGGATCTCCTGTAGTACTGTCTGTGACTAAGAGGGTGTACAATAGTCACTGGCTCTCCTGTAGTACTGCGTGTGACCTATAGGGTGTACAATAGTCACTGGCTCTCCTCTAGTACAATGTGTGGCCTATAGGGGGTACAATAGTCACTGGCTCTCCTGTAGTACTGCGGGTGACCTATAGGGTGTACAATAGTCACTGGCTCTCCTCTAGTACAATGTGTGGCCTGTAGGGTTTACAATAGTCACTGGCTCTCCTGTAGTACTGTGTGACCTGTAGGCTGTAAAATAGTCACTGGCTCTCCTGTAGTACAGTGACTGGCATGTAGGGTGTACAATAGTCACTGGCTCTCCTCTAGTACAATGTGTGGCCTGTAGGGTGTACAATAGTCACTGGCTCTCCTTAGTACTGTGTGACCTGTAGGGTGTAAAATAGTCACTGGTTCTCCTGTAGTACAGTGTGTGGCCTGTAGGGTGTAAAATAGTCACTGGCTGTCCTTAGTACTGTGTGACCTGTAGGGTGTAAAATAGTCACTGGTTCTCCTGTAGTACAATGTGTGACCTGTAGGGTGTAAAATAGTCACTGGTTCTCCTGTAGTACAGTGTGTGGCCTGTAGGGTGTAAAATAGTCACTGGCTGTCCTTAGTACTGTGTGACCTGTAGGGTGTAAAATAGTCACTGGTTCTCCTGTAGTACAATGTGTGACCTGTAGGGTGTAAAATAGTCACTGGTTCTCCTGTAGTACTGTGTGTGTCATGTAAAGGGTCAAATAGTCACTGGCTCACCTGTAATGACCCAATTGATTGTAGCTAATTTAAATGTAATGTAATTCACATGAACTCACTCATGGACTCACTGTCTCTTACAGTTTTATGTGGTAACCTTCCCCACATTTAGATTAGTTTAATAATTTTCTATTCAGTTTATTTTAAGTACAATGTGCTCATTACAAAGACAATACCCTTAACTGGAACAGGAAGCTCTAAGTAGCTCCAGCCTCCTCTATATCCAGAATTGTGTCACTGTCTTCATCTTGGACTATCAGTATGAGCTGCTCGGCTCTCGCCAGAGTTATAGCCAAGGGGAAAGTCACATAGCACTGGCTCTCCTGTAGTACTGTGTGTGACCTGTAGGGTGTAAAATAGTCACTGGATCTCCTGTAGTACTGTGTGACCTGTAGGGTGTAAAATAGTCACTGGCTCTCCTGTAGTACAGTGTGTGGCCTGTAGGGTGTAAAATAGTCACTGGCTCTCCTGTAGTACAGTGTGTGGCCTGTAGGGCGTAAAATAGTCACTGGCTCTCCTGTAGCACAGTGTGTGGCCTGTAGGGCATAAAATAGTCACTGGTTCTCCTGTAGTACTGTGTGATCTGTATAGTGCAAAATAGTCACTGGCTCTCCTGTAGTACTGTGTGGCTTGTAGGGGGTAGAATAGTCACTGGGCCTGCTGTAATACTGTGTGTGGCCTGTAGTGTGTAAATAGACCATTTTGAATCTTTTATACGGCAAGGGAGAAACTGAAGACAGCACTTGATAATTTAAAATAAGGTTTTGCACGATGAAAACACCTGTTATATCATAATGTGTTTCTATATCTTAGCATGGTAAGTAAATTCTAAAATCATATAGTTAAATCCTACTGCTTAACCACAGGCCTTGTTCATTTTGGCCTTAAACTACATTAAGTGCATGCCATTTTAATTAAATACATGGATTGTAATAAGAAGGTGGCTCATTTTAAATGACAGCATCTTGTAACCAAATGGCAAATTGATTAGTCCTATCAACAGTTTATGTTAGAAATCTTACGTAGATATTGCTAATAATATTTTGTGAAATGCTACAAATGCCTATTGGGATACACAGCGTAAATATCTTACATAAATAAGTATAAAAGAAATAAATAAAAAAGCTGGATCAAGAATAAAAATATCTTCAATGAGCTCTGTAGCTGTTGTCATGGATACTGAGCGTATTCAGCAGCGACTGGTGACAGAATCAGAGAGCGCTTTGATGTGATGCCTCTCTCGGCAGACAAAATGGAGGAAAACTTTAAAAGCAACTCCCACTGCTTCCTTTTTTCCGTGTCGAGGCCATGACTGCGCAATTAATCTCAAGAGATTATACGCATTCAACCCGACGGCTGGATCGCATAGCCGCTGCTATCAAAGCAGGTGTGATACTGTTCTTCAAATGCTGCTCTTCATATATTTGAAATATCGAATTAACCCAGGTCTTTATTTGCGTTTACTTGTTTCGAACAATTACGGGAACGGCATGAATAGAATAGCTGTGATATGATGTGACGTGTACGTCATCTTTCGTGTTTTTTATTTTTAATTTATTTTACTTTTATTTATACAGGGTAGGTTGACTGAGCACACATGCTCTTTGCAGCCATGCCCTGTTAACGCCCATAATTAGCCTAACCTGCATGTTTTTTGTTTTTTGGATTGTGGGAGGAAACCTGAGTACTCGGAGCAAACCCACGCGGACACGGGGAGAACATGCAAGCTCCACACAGAAAGGTCCCGTCTGGGATTTGAACCCGGGACCTTCTTGCTGTGAGGTGCCTCATGTAATTCAAATGTAGTTCATGTAGTTCAAATCCCAGACGGGACCTTCTTGCTGTGAGGCGACAGTGCTATCCACTGCACCACCGTGCCGCCCAGTGTTAAACAATGAAAGTGTTCTTTATATTGTTGGGTTTATTTGGAAATTCCCCCTTTCCACTCTCAGGTCCAAAGGATTATTGTAAATCCATAAATCCAACAAATGCCTAAATAACATTTACTCCCCAAACTTTCTTCAGGACAGCTATATTTTTTTGATTACGTAACACATCTGGCTTTACGTTTCATACAGCACCTTTTGGATTGTTGGTTTATTGTCTCTCTTGACAGATCCTGTCTCCTTAAATGATAATTCTACATGAATGGGAGAAAATGGAGTGTGTTGGGCGATCTCCCTGCACAGATGTAAAAGTGTTTCATAAACATGGCTGCACTAAGACCACACTCCTGGACCAGGTGTCTTAAGTTCTCATATTGAGTCGACAAGTACACTGGTTTCCCAAGTACACTGGTTTCCCAAGTACACTGGTTTCCCAAGTACACTGGTTTCCCAAGTACACTGGTTTCCCAAGTACACTGGTTTCCCAAGTACACTGGTTTCCTGCTCTGCTGCTGCTGTGTCTGTATCACATATTCATTGACCTTTACACACTGTGTGTGTGTGTGTGTGTGTGTGTGTGTGTGTGTGTGTGTGTGTGTGTGTGTGTGTGTGTGTGTGTGTGTGTGTGTGTGTGTGTGTGTGTGTGTGTGTGTGTGTGTGTGTGTGTGAGAGAGAGAGAGAGAGAGAGAGAGAGTGAGAGAGTGAGAGAGTGAGAGAGTGAGAGAGTGAGAGAGTGAGAGAGTGAGAGAGTGAGAGAGTGAGAGAGTGAGAGAGTGAGAGAGTGAGAGAGTGAGAGAGTGAGAGATCCCCCACTGCAGTGAGTCCAGCCTCCTGTGACCATATCATTCTCTAATAACACACTTAGAGAATGATTACATGTCCTCACAGTATCAGTCTGAAGCGGACATTTTACTTTCCACACATGCCATGCAAGGGCAGAGACAGGGACCCTGTTCACATCTAGTGTTTTCACAGTGCTGGATACCGTTTAGTCTGTTGTAATAGCAAGCCTAGATAGACTGAATGGCCCGTTCCCCTCATTACATTGCATTTCTATGGTGTCTATGCCCGTTATAAATCAGCACAGATTCCAACAAGGTCAGAACATGTGTACAGCTAAAGAAACCTGTTGTGTGATTTACAGATGCTGCTAATGTATATCGATTGTGTTGACCCCAGACAATCCAAATGAATTGTCAACGATCATGGAAAATTCTCAAAAATTGAGTACTGAGTACTTCCTACATTTGTGATAGCTCCTTAAAGGGATATTTCACTTTGGTATAACATAGGTCATTTTGTGGAGCCCTACCCCCATTGTATTTGTATAGCTTGAATACGAGCAACATCAGCTGTCCCTGCTGCCCGTTCTGTCAAGCTCTCATTTCACTCACATTCATTTACGGGACCTCTACGAAATTAGTCAAGTCAAGTTTATTTGTATAGCACCTATTCATACAACTGAATGCAATTCAAAGTGCTTCACAGAATAATGAAAAAAAGAAAGATTGATTTGACAGTACAGTTAAAACTGTATAACTATCATTAAAAAGTAGTAAAAACGTCTGGAAACTTGTCCCTTCTTCCACCCTCTGCAAGTTCCAGAAAAGATTAAGAGCCGACTAAAGAAGCAGTTTAAAATAAGTTTAAAAAAAGATTTAAAAAAAGAAATTAAGTGTTTTACAGCACAAACAAACTACAGAGGATAATACATCAATGTAATGTTTTTTTCTTCATCAAAGGTATCTGTTTTGTGAGCTGATAAACAGTTTTCAGGTTTAGGTTAGCTATAAATTGAACTATTTTCAGAGAGGCATAGAAATACAACAAGCCTGATTTTGATTTATTTTGCTATCGTGCATAAGGGTACAGCACTTTTAAAATGACAAAACTTTTTGCCCAATCTTCTTTTTATTTTTATAAGGCAATAGCACATTGAAATACATCAGATATCAAAACAAACAGATACATTTTCACTTTAATGCTCTCTTTTATTCACCTATTATCCTCCATAGTTAGTTTACGCAGATAAAATTGTACCCCAGCAAGCAATACATACATGTGTACTTTTTTTTCTTTTGCTTTTAAAAAGGTACTTAATAGTACCGAAATAGAACATTATTGTATTTTCAGGGTATATTTGGGAAATTTGTTCCTTAAACAACAAAAATGTATGTCCACTGTACCTTTATTTCTGAGAGTGTATTATTTTTGATAATTTTATTTCCCAGGATGCATGCAACCTCATTCCACTGCAGCCAAGGAAATACTGTATCTACCAGCCAAATATGAAAACTGATATTTATGTTTATAATTGTGAATAAATGCTATAAGATGAAATATGTTCGTATGTACAGCCTTTTCTTGACAAACCAAATCTAAAATACCCTTCATTTTCTTTAAAAACCCAGAAAGTGGACTGCCCCTTTAAAAGCTCTGGTCATAAAGATACAGTAGGACAGTGTCCATAGAGGGAAGCGAGGATGGCACATCGGCTTTAACTAGGGGCGCACATTACACCCAATAACCTCACACATACTGTGGCTCCTAGTGCTCTGCTTTTTATTGGCACTGTGAAATCAATACTGTGAATCAATATTTTCCATATACCTGTTGTCTATGCCTGCACTACATAAATTGTTTTGATAGCCAATTAATGGTGAATGCAAGGATGTGTACCGTCTAGACGTTGTCTGTCCAGACTCATCTGACATCAGCCTGACAATTTGTGCCCATTCTTTTATTAAATGTCTACGTGTTAGAAATTTAAAATGGTCTAGATTTTTCACCCAGATGGTCACACCCATTGGAGTGGTGGTCTTGGCTATAGGGAAAATATTGACAACATACCAGGGGTTTTCAACCTTTTCAGATCCAGGGACCCCCCACCCAGGCTCAAAAGCATCCAGGGGACCCCCATCAGAAGTTAAAAAGGGTTATTTAAAAAAAAAATTTTAAAAGTATATTTTGAAATACACTGCCTGGCCAACAAAAAAAGTTGCACACTGTAATATTTAGTTGGACCACCTTTAGCTTTGTTTACGGCATGCATTCGTCGTGGCATTGTTTTGACAACCTTATGCAATGTCACAACATTTATTTCCATCCAGAGTTGCATTCATTTTTGGCCGAGATCTTGTATTGATGATGGGAGAGTCGAACCACTCTGTAAAGCCTACTCCAGCACATCCCAAAGACTTTCAGTGGGGTTAAGGTCAGGACTCATGCGTGAAAATGATTCCTCATGCTCCCTGAACCACTCTTTCACAATTTGAGCTCGATGAATCTTGGCATTGTCGTCCTGCAATATGCCCATTGATGGGATAACCTGGTCATTCAGGTCATTCAGGTACTCAGCTGACTTCATTTTATTGCTGCATAATATTGATGAGCCTAGACCTGACCAATTGAAGCAACCCCAGATCACTGCAAGCAACCCCAGAACACTGCCTCCAGAGGCTTGTACAGTGGGCACTATGCATCGCGGGTGCAACAGCGACTTTTTTTTTGGCCAGGCAGTGTACCTTCCCAATAATAAAAATACGAACATATCTATTTCTCTGGCAGATCTATCATCTTTTTTTCAAGGATGACAACAAAAGTGTTACGAGGGGGGGAAATCACTACAACTCCAGTCATGTGGAGAAATGTTTCTTCAGTGCAACTAACTGATGTTGTTAAGCTATGAACAGAAGGGCAGAGTCTATGGTGGTCTGATACTCTGGGCCATGCTGACAAGGACACATTTTTTAATCCGTAATTTAATATAAACGCAATGCAGTTATTCCTTCCTTAACAAACAGTGCCACTGTCTTATTTTAACTCTGTTCAAGGGGAATCTGTAAAACTTGCAGTCAACCACGCGCGTCACCAGTTACATTACTGCCCCCGGGAACAAAGCAGCCCACCATTGCGGCTAGTCAAAGTAATTTAAAGAAACTACTTGAATAACAGAAGGACTTTACTAAGGAGAACAGCAACAATAACAACAATAGCAACAAATAAGATATTTACAACTGTACAAAATAGAAAAATGTATCTTTAATGACACTAACGGGTAACGGCAAACGGTTTACGCATGTGAATGGTAGCTCGAAATATAGCCCTGTGTGTGATTGTGTTGTAATTGTGCGACGGGTCGTCACAGGTGGGCTAACCACTTATCCGTTAGCAGTTAGCTTATTAAAATGAGACAGATTTTTTTTTTTAGATTATAAAAAATGCGCATACTTTTTTTTCATATACAAATAAATGTTCAAGTGTCCCATTATTTTGTAGGAATTCGGAAAACCCCATTCATTTCTCAATTTTTTGATCCGAAATGACGACAACTTCCGAGGCCTATACACTTATGCATTATGTAACAGCTACTTGTTTTCAACAACTGTCATTAAATCAAACATGTACTTCATTCTGTACTGTTGGTCTGATTATTAATATTTCTAATCTGGCCGCATTTGCGCTTTAGACTCATGGCTGCAACGGGATTTAAGGTAGCAGTGTGATAATCGCACCACCGTCACATGACTTTTCCCACAGATGTAATGCCGAAGCACTGCAGTGTGATAATCGCACCACCGTCACATGGCTTTTCCCACAGATGTAATGCCGAAGCACTGCGTCTGGTTAGTCCGGGAAACATGGCATTCCCTGGAACCTGAAAATGGGATTAAATGATTGAATTCCCCGCTGATAGTGTGCCAGTTCCCCACAAAAGTGTCCAGCCTTTATGTTAGTGTATTAATGATTACAGTGTTTTATGCTAGCTTATTAATATTAATTAATTAATAACAGAGTTGTATTTTAATATGTCAACGATCACAGTTTTGTGCTAGCATATAAACGATGAATGTCATGCATTCATTTTCTTACATCCATTAATGACCAAACACTGACTGCATTTTTTATTTTTTATTTTATTTTTTTTCAGCTTTGATTCACCATCAGAAATACTTCTAAAAAGTCTGTGGAGGACGGAAATCCAGCAATGGCTCTGCTTTAAAATCTCTTAGAAATACCAAAGAATAAGAAAAAAGGACAAAGATCATGGATTATATGTATGTGTAATTACAGCCGACAGGCATATCCATACAGCTATCTTCCTGAGGACAAACTACATTCCTTGGGGTCAGAAAAGTAAAAGGAATAACAGTCATTCTCATTTTTTAGACTAATTAACGCTAATAGACTGATTATAAACTTCTCTCTCTGAGAGTATGATGTCATTGCCCAGTTACCTCATTAGGAAATTGACTGTATTATTCTGTGTTAGCGGGCGGGCAGCTTGATTTATTTTTCAGAATCTGATAATTTAACTAATTTCATTATGCATTTCCTTCCAAAGTCAGCGAGGCCTCCTTTGCTTCCAGCTCTTTCAGTGGCTCAGTGAGTGATTAAATTGCACTGTCATTATATCGGAAATGTTTTTATAACATCGCTGCCAGTGACCTCCCTCCCTCTCACACACGTACTTTGAGGATCCAGCTGCTTAGCCCCCAGTTTCTGGAGCTCATACCCACTTCACATCACAAATTCTGACACAACAACTAAACTCACTCTGTTTTAACCTGTCTCTCTCTCACTTCCCGCTGACTCAGGTCCTGTTTTAACCCGTCTCTCTCTCTCACTTCCTGCTGTCTCAGGTCCTGTTTTAACCCGTCTCTCTCTCTCACTTCCTGCTGACTCAGGTCCTGTTTTAACCCGTCTCTCTCTCTCACTTCCTGCTGACTCAGGTCCTGTTTTAACCCGTCTCTCTCTCTCTCTCACTTCCTGCTGACTCAGGTCCTGTTTTAACCCGTCTCTCTCTCTCTCACACTTCCTGCTGACTCAGGTCCTGTTTTAACCCGTCTCTCTCTCTCTCTCACTTCCTGCTGACTCAGGTCCTGTTTTAACCCGTCTCTCTCTCTCTCTCACTTCCTGCTGACTCGGGTCCTGTTTTAACCCGTCTCTCTCTCTCTCTCTCTCACTTCCTGCTGACTCAGGTCCTGTTTTAACCCGTCTCTCTCTCTCTCTCACTTCCTGCTGACTCAGGTCCTGTTTTAACCCGTCTCTCTCTCTCTCTCTCACTTCCTGCTGACTCAGGTCCTGTTTTAACCCGTCTCTCTCTCTCACTTCCTGCTGACTCAGGTCCTGTTTTAACCCGTCTCTCTCTCTCTCTCACTTCCTGCTGACTCAGGTCCTGTTTTAACCTGTCTCTCTCTCTCACTTCCTGCTAATCAGGGCCCTGTTTTAACCCATCTCTCTCTCACTTCCTGCTGACTCAGGTCCTGTTCTAACCTGTCTCTCCCATTTCCAGCTGACCCAGGCCCTATTCTAACCTGTCTCTATCTCACTTCCTGCTGGCCGGGGCCCTGTGTTAACCCTTCTCTCTCTCACTTCCTGCTGGCTCAGGTCCTGTTTTAACCCGTCTCTCACACTTCCTGCTGACTCAGGTCCTGTTCTAACCCGTTACTGTCAACCTGTCTATTAACCCAGCGTATTGCTTATCAGTGGTTAGCATTTTTTTTTTTTTTTAAACAAATCAATCAAATCATCTGGCTCAGTTGTACTGACTCATTTCTGAGGTGTAATTTGCAAGCCAGCAGTGCCCGTGGTGCATCCGGCTTATTGAATATGCTCGTGCCAGCAGTGCAGAGCTATCTGCCAGCAGGCCATCAGAGACCTGGGCTGCATTCAAGATAAGAAACCCACTGCTGATACAGTGCTGTCGCCGAATAGCCAATTGTAGAGAGCTAACAACGCTACCCATTAAACGTCAAAAAAAAAAAAAAACACTTACTGTAGTTACCAGTAAGTTTGTGTGCAACAACTGCTTTGACAGTTTGTGCAAAGTTTTTATGATACATATTAGCCAAATTGCACACATTTGCAGGTATTTGAGACATTTCCTTTAGCTTCTGCGGTCTGCACGCTCAGAAGTTTCTAAATGCCAAGGCTTGTGTTCAAAGATGCATGATAGAATCGGCTCCACATTAGCATTCACGCACGACATACTGTTCTCCCCACTGCGCTAAGACCCACTGCGCTACCCGACAACAAAGAAAACGTGCGGAGCCTCACGCGTAAGCAATGACGTCACCTGGGTATAACTCCTCCCTAAGGCTTCAGTTCAGATCAAACTAAAACAAGACTCCAAAACTTTATTCATGTTTTAAATATTGTGATCGTTACTTCAGCAATGCAGAGAAAACAATAAATTGTTTACCATAACACAGTATTCTCCATTTCAAAAGACACCTCGATTAACTTAAATAATACAAACAGGAGGAGTTAGCCCAGAGATATAATCAATTCAGCTGCTGTTGCAGAGACAAATGAAAGGTTTCACAGCCCTGCATTGGGTGAGAAATAATTTTAAAAAGTGAAAGGTTTGAGTTTGACACATGATACATCAACGGGACCTAAAGGTATATGCACACTAAATAGTGGCCTGGGGGGTTTCTCCAGAGAGACACAATTTTCCTTGGTCCACATTGAGCTTTACATTTAGTATTTTTCAGAATTTTCAAGTTATACTTTACTCTATTATCGCGGGTGTAACAGGGTCGCAACCCGAAACCGCGCGTGACGTGTTTAAGGATCGCTGCCACACCGTACACAATCACCTCATCCGCAACCATAACGGTAACGGCACTCTGCAGCTGGATGTTCAATACAACAGTGCATCAGTTGGTAAAATAGCTTGCAACGTTCTCATTCTCTTAAGCACAGCCCTGCTATTAAGCAGTAATTCAGTAGCACACACATTGCTGATGGACCACAGACACACACACACACACACACACACACACACACACACACACACACACACACACACTGGGATAGATTGGCTGGAGAAAGCCTTTGAGATAATGGAAGACCATGATAATGAGTTGATCACTAAGGCTCATTTATAAAGCAGGAGTTTTCTTCCCTTTTTTTTTTTTCCCTTCAACACTTATTACCCCCCCCAAGAAGAAACCATTCATATTCTTTATATTATGCATATGCTATTGTTTCAGTGATATCTTATATCATTAATCGCTCGTATGAAATGAGAGCCGTGTAATGTTCTGAGATCATTCGGAACAATAAAGTGCAAGTAAAGGTGATTAATAGATGATTCGTCCAGGTGAAAGGGGCTGCCGCAGATAAGCCACGGTCGTTTAGCTGGAGGGTGCAGGATATCCAAGCAAAGGGGAAAGATTTACAACGTGGGGGCTACGCCATTGGCTGTAAAGAACGTAATAAGTAATTTTGCCCGAGGGTGAAGCATGTGAGAAATGGCTAAAGGTTAAAGTGGTCAAGGGGTTAGCTTGCCTGTGCATTGCAATCATAAGCGACTGAGTCAGGAGGACCTTTCATTTGATCCTCCGTGAGACAGTGGGCAATCTGTCATCCCGCGCTGCCATACTCCGTCCTCCGAGCAGGTGAATGCCGGCCTGTGTCATTCACAGTCGCGGGACTGCAGGGCGGCCCCGCGGTCTTGTACCGAATCCGGACTGTGTCGGTGCCGAATGTGGCCCCCGTCCCCCCACGGGGAGATGTGCAGTTGGTGCTATGCCGGTCGATCCGACGCCTGCACGTCCACCCGTTAACCTGCACATGAAGTGCCTTCCTCTAGCTCATGTCTGTGCGAACATGGCGTGTAGACCGAATGAAATCGACCACAGTTTTTATGTTTAATTTTACTCCGCTACACCGGTAAAGAATTCTGGATTTGAGTCGGGGAAAAATGAAATGATGACCAATTTACAATTACGTTCTTTTACCCGGATTTGCTTTTTAAAATTATTATTTTTTTTTTAAACATGGAAATATTTGAAGTTTTATTTATGCCATGTTTAAAAAAAAAAGCCTAACCATCTGAACCAACATCGGAGCGTGGGAATAACGCATCCCCATCAATTTGTACCGACACGTTTCTGCGCCTGTAAGGGGGGTCGGGTAGGAGGATCAGACGTGACCAGAAAAGTATACGAAAAATTACCCACGCAAGTGAGCAATCACTAGAAAAAAAAAATACAAAGAAAGATGGGACAAAAACTCCCAAACAAACAAACGAAATGAAACGTCCTTAATCAAACAGGACGATACTCAAAACTTGAGTAGAGAGATACACTGAGAGAGAAAATTATCTCGTAAAGTACGGAAAACAGAAATAACCCCAATAGCTCTGGGCGAACTTGAATAACGAGCAGATGCAAAAATAAAGGGAGAATAATCCCGGCGTGAGCCAAAAATAAAACAACCCACAGAATGGTCGAACTCGCAGAATTAAGCAACGCGAGAAAAATAAACTGGTAGCGAACCTCTAGCTCTGATAAAACGTCAAAGACAAAACAAGAGGCGAAGAACTAAAGCACAACGGTAAAAGAAACCGAAACTACAGAAAATAGGAATCTAACCTAACTCTAGGAAGTTCCTGAATGTTTGTCAAAGACAAAAATCCAGTCCTCCGGCTATACCTTTTTACCTGGCTTGGTGAAACATGGCAACAAAGACACACAAGCACCGAAAGGCAGAAACAGCGTGCTTAAATAGCACAAAGGAAACCAGGAAATGAGCGGAAGATGGGAAAACATGGAGCGGTTGGCGAAAAAGAAATCGGAACGCCAGCTCACGGCTGCAGAGAACCATAAACACAGAGATGGAATGAATGATGGAATGAAGCGCCAGTGACCAAGAATATGAAGAAATTGAACGCAATCAAGTGGAAAATATAATAAACTAGACAACTGCTATGCTACTGTCTCAGTAACGGGAGAAAATGACTCCCCAAGCTTTCAGTCGTTCGACGATCGTCTGGCAAACGTTTGAGTCACGGACAGTAGCCTACCATCAATGAGTTTTATAACAGCGCTCCCGACTTATATTTAATAATTCTCTGATTTCCACTTCTCTCCAAATATTTCCCATATCTCCTCCAGTGACCATCGTTTTGTTGGTTCCGTTTTGAATTTGAACAGATGTTATTTTTGCCTCAGGATAACTGTTTCTGTTTGAAACAGCTCATTTGTACATATCTATAGTTATGTCAGAGCTGATTTTTATGGAAAACTCTTTTCACTAATGTAAGAGTCATGTTAACCACATGTTAAGCACTGAAGATAAATTATCCATCAATATTGTTTGACATTGTTCTAATAGTGAACTGAACCAGAAGGTGTGCTATTTTGCGCCATCTATCCTCATTAACAAAAAAATATGTTGGAATAGGTAAAATAATGTGTTTTATTAGAAGATGGTACATTGACAGGATCAATCAAAAAAATTTTAATGTCGGCAGCCATATTGGCTCGGCACTGCTGAGGCTTACGCTGCAAATTCGGTCGCCCAGTTGCCCGGAAGTCCATTCATTTTCTATGAAGCTGAGTGACGGTCAGCGACCTGAGCAACTAGGCAACTGAGCGACCAAAATCGGCCGATAAATGTTGCCCGTATTTTAACTTTTCACGGCCATCGGCCGGAACAGCCAATCAGAGTTCCACGCTTCATATTTCTCCAACCGACACAAAACCATTTCGTGAAGAATTGTTCCCCCAGATTTCACTCAAATTGCAGCAATGGAGGATAATTATATAGTTATAATGATCAGTATCATAACATAACCTTAAAGGATATATGTGGCTTGTTCCAATATCAAATTGAGCCCAAACTACATGTTGAGTTTTATACATAAATATATCTATCTATCTATCTAGATAGATAGATAAAGATCGCTAGCTCGCGACGAAGATAGATATAGCCTATCGCTAGCTAGCGAGAACACATAATTATCAATGTCATGACATAACTATAAAGAATAGTATGCATCGCAAATATGTCTTTGTTATATGTAGGCTACTGCCATTACTGTGGTAGTGAGTAGGGTGGCCATTTCCATAACACCAAAAAGGAGGACACAGATTTGATTGGCTAAGTAGCGTCACGTGAGATGATTTACAACACATGCAATTGGTCCTGGGCCGCTAAAGGCTAGAAAACCGGACTGTCCGACCTAAAACCGGACGGATGGCCACCCTAGTAGTGAGTACGGCTGGTGAATATGATTGGACACTCTAAACTGGGAGAAAAAGGGAGGGAAAATCACTTAAAATGCATAGTTCAGATCAAAACAGCAACCGCAAACAGGAAAGATGAGTTTTAAATGGAAAAATGCTTGATTGTCACTCAGTAAGTGATACACGGTCCACCTGAAAATGGAAGTTAACAAATTAAATGACTGTTTCCATGACAATGAGTTACAGGTTGACACAACGGATCCATCTTTTCTTTAGCTCTGTGCGTAAGATTTGTCGTGTTGAATCTCGGAACAGGCCTACCAAAATTGGGCTGTTCATAACGAACAAAACTTCACTTGAAAACATTTCGAAACTGCCCGGTCAGCCGATGAGCTGATCTCTGAGCAAATGTCCAGGTTTTGATTGGATGGAGAGTGAAGGGGAGGGCCATGTTTCCATGGAGCTCCATGATGGACAGCTCTTTAGACAAAGGAGACACAGGAGAGGCAGATTCATTCAGATCACAAAAGCGGATTACGTCACCGCTCACGTCAAGATGGCCGTGGGTGGGTTGAAGAGGAACATAAGGTCAAGTTCATTTTTCTCTTAAATGCCAGTAAATTAATCATCCTCTTTGGAATGGTTGACTTTTAATTCAAGCTTACCAATGCAGAAATAAAACAGGCCATGTCAAAATATGCAATTACATGTTTGTAAGGTAAAAATATTAAGATACAGTATGGTGTTTTTTTGACAATACATTAAATGATCTGAGAAGAAGATCATGATTTCTATAGCAGATGTATAGTATTAAAACATACTCATTTGTCATTTTATCAGACCTTCGCAATTAATTCCCTCATCTATAAACATTTTTGAATGTGTTGTTTTGGATTTTTGGCATTGTCTACATTCATGAAGCTTGTTGACGTTAGGTTTTTTTATGCAAAATGTAACCCTTGATAGCTTTACAATCATACCCCTATGGAAAAATAATATGCTGCAGTATATTGTAAATATATCAAAATTATCTTCACAATATATTTTAAATATACTGCAGTGTATTACATTTCCATAAGGGTACAGATGACAGCGGTCCACATTATTATTGGTGCATGGACAATTTAAAAAGCTGTTACCGGCTGACCTAAGAAGAAGCATTCCTGTAGGCCTGTAGGACTAGTCAGCATCAATCAACTTCTGCCCCTTTACCGAACAATCATCTGGCCTCCAGTACAATTTTCATCCCTATATTTTTCATTCAGTTATGAACCCAATGTGCATGTTGTTCTTCGAGATCGAAAATAACATTAACATGTTAAACGCTTTCGTTAAAAAAAATCTGAGCGAGGGAGCAGAGACCTCGGTTTCAGCTGTGAGGGAAAGTGTTTCATTTGAGGTGCTTAAATTTCAACAGCCCGGGTGACGGTTCCCAGCAATCTCAGAGAAAGAGAGAGAGAGAGAAGGAGGGGAGGGATGGAGATAAATAAGGGGGAGGAGGGAGAGAAGGTGGGAGAGAAAAAAGAGAGAAGGGGGGAGAAAGAGAGAGATAAGGGGAGGTTAGGAGAGAAAGAGAGAGAGAGAGAATGGGAGGTTAGGAGAGAAAGAGAGAGATAAGGGGAGGTTAGGAGAGAAAGAGAGAGAGAGAGAATGGGAGGTTAGGAGAGAAAGAGAGAGAGAAGGGGAGGTTAGGAGAGAAAGAGAGAGAGGGAGAAGGGGGGGTTAGGAGAGAAAGAGAGAGAGAGAAGGGGAGGTTAGGAGAGAGAGAGAAGGGGAGGTTAGGAGAGAAAGAGAGAGAGAGAGAATGGGAGGTTAGGAGAGAAAGAGAGAGAAGGGGAGGTTAGGAGAGAAAGAGAGAGAGAAGGGGGAAGGGACAGAGAGAAAGAGAGAGAGAGAGAATGGGAGGTTAGGAGAGAAAGAGAGAGAGAAGGGGAGGTTAGGAGAGAAAGAGAGAGAGAGAGAAGGGGAGGTTAGGAGAGAAAGAGAGAGAGAGAAGGGGAGGTTAGGAGAGAAAGATAGAGAGAGAATGGGAGGTTAGGAGAGAAAGAGAGAGAAGGGGAGGTTAGGAGAGAAAGAGAGAGAGAGAGAAGGAGGGGAGGGATGGAGATAAATAAGGGGGAGGAGGGAGAGAAGGTGGGAGAGAAAAAAGAGAGAAGGGGGGGAGAAAGAGAGAGATAAGGGGAGGTTAGGAGAGAAAGAGAGAGAGAGAGAATGGGAGGTTAGGAGAGAAAGAGAGATAAGGGGAGGTTAGGAGAGAAAGAGAGAGAGAAGGGGGAAGGGACAGAGAGAAAGAGAGAGAGAGAGAATGGGAGGTTAGGAGAGAAAGAGAGAGAGAAGGGGAGGTTAGGAGAGAAAGAGAGAGAGAGAGAATGGGAGGTTAGGAGAGAAAGAGAGAGAGAAGGGGAGGTTAGGAGAGAAAGAGAGAGAGAAGGGGGAAGGGACAAAGAGAGAGAGAGAGAATGGGAGGTTAGGAGAGAAAGAGAGAAGGGGAGGTTAGAAGAGAAAGAGAGAGAGAGAGAAGGGGAGGTTAGGAGAGAAAGAGAGAGAATGGGAGGTTAGGAGAGAAAGAGAGAGAGAAGGGGGAAGGGACAGAGAGAAAGAGAGAGAGAAGGGGGGAGGGAGGGACAGAAAGCAAGAGAAGGAGAGGAGGGAGGGTAAAAGATAGACAAGGAAAGAGAGAGAATCAAAGCACCCAGGGAATAGGTGCTCCAGCAGCAGGTGCTAAATATAGCTTTCCAAGAGGGCATTCGATTTGAGGATGGCTGAGACACACTGGTCGGCTGTTTTTTTTATTTTAAATTTCACACTGAATTAAATTTCCGTGTCCCATTATGTTTCCCCTCCCTCTGAGTGACCTTCTCAGGTCTCCTCAGATACTTCAGACCTCAGAAACACGGACTGACCGCTCGGCCGAACAGGCTAAACCAAAACCAGTCATAATTTCCATGGGTAAAAATTCTAAACATTCATTTTCAAAGTGGGATTGACATGGCACTGCTGGTGAAAAATACAATTGTGAAATTTAGAAATGTGCTGTAAATTACACTGGAACAGTATGGATCACATGGTTGGCTAAATGGTCACAGACATCAGGAAGTCATGGCATGCAAAGTATATGTGACCAAATATAAAAAATTATTACTTTATTCTACATTATGTTAGACTGCCCAATATTTTTTGATGCCCGAAAATGGGGGGGGGGGGGGGGGGACTATGTGAAAAAAGGTTTGATAATTTCTAAACGGTTCATCCAATATGGATGACAATACCCTCAAATTAAAGCTGACAGTCTGCACTTCAACTTCATTGTCATTGTATCCTTTCAAACCCAAACTGCTAGAGTACAGAACCAAAATAACAAAACATGCGTCACTCTCCAATGAATTATGGTGCTCACTGTAGTGTGTGTGTGTGTGTGTGTGTGTGTGTGTATATATATATATACGTATATACACAGTACTGTGCAAATGTCTTAGGCACCATAGATTTTTTATGTAGATTTTTCTTAGATGTTTATTTTTTGTCTTCTGCATTAGTGTGTCAGTAGAAAAGAGCAAATTGTAGATTTCCAAACATTGATTTTCCAAAAACTTAATTGAACTTTCGTCAGAGAAAAGAAGAACAAGGAGTTCTGCAACAGATGGTATGGTCTCCACAGAGGCCTGTTCTCAACATCACCGAGGCTGTCTGGGATTACCTGGACAGACAGAAGCAAGTGAGACAGCCAAATT
Source organism: Synaphobranchus kaupii (assembly GCA_029718625.1). Classification (NCBI taxonomy): domain Eukaryota; kingdom Metazoa; phylum Chordata; class Actinopteri; order Anguilliformes; family Synaphobranchidae; genus Synaphobranchus; species Synaphobranchus kaupii. The sequence goes on along the minus strand of CM056380.1, from coordinate 14,386,178 downwards.
CTGCAGGAGAACAGTGGCAAGTTCTCCAAAATGCTTGGAACAATCTACCAGCTGATTTTCTTATAAAACTGAACAACAGTGTACCGAAGAGAGTTGATGCTGTTTTAAAGGGAAAGGGTGGTCACACCAAATATTGATTTGATTCTGTTTTTTATTGTTTATTGTTCTTTATAGTGAATTGTTTCATATTTAGAAACTTTTAATTTAATTATTTTTGAAAGGATATTTGCCTTAAGGATTTTCTTTACATGTGCCTACGACTTTTGCACAGTACTGTGTGTATATATACACACGCACACACACACACACACACACACACACACACAAGTATATATATATATATATATATATATATAATTTGGAATGCAAACATTTAAATAATCATTTAATTTGATTGTATTTCTCCTTTTGCATTTTTGCTACATAGCATTTTTAGCTTGACTGTTGTCTGGATGTGAGTTTTATTGTTTTATTGTTGTGTCTAAAATATTTGTACTACTGCCCTTCTTGGCCAGGTCTCTCTTGGAAAAGAGATGTCAGTGGGACTAACCTGGTTAAATAAAGGTTAATAGATAAATAAATAAATAAATAAATAAAATTGAAAAAATAATCTCCTAAAAAATGTCCTAATGAGATTCCAATTGACACTTGGGTTGACAATTGGCTAATTGGCTTTAGGTTTTTAGACAAGGGTAGCCTATTTAGAAAACCCTACAGCATCGTGAGAAACAAGTCAAAATAATAAAGAATCCTGCTTCACAAGGGTGGTTTCAGAATGGTTAAGTTTGGAGAGCTCTGGAATCCAGCTCAGTTACCTCCTGGTCATTAATTTAAGTCATTGATTGCCTAATGAGTCCACACACCTTGATCTTGACGCCTTAATGGTTTTTCATTGTGTATCAGCATGAGTGATTCATTTATTTAGCTGAGAATTGCACACACCTTGTTCACAGGGCTGCTGATAAAATTGAGGCCACAAATAGCCTAGCTGCAGATGCTGCAGCCCTCCAGAACTTGAATTTGACACGCCTAGGGCCCTATCTTACACCTGGCGCTAAGCGGCGCTAAGCGGCGCTAAGCGGCGCTAAGCGGCGCTAAGCGGCGCTAAGCGGCGCTAAGCGGCGCTAAGCGGCGCTAACCGGCGCTAACCCAAACGCAAGTGTCTTTGCTATCTTTCACCCGGCACAGGGGGTCATTATAGCGCCCAGCGCTCACGTTGTTTAACTACCAAGTGAACTGGGCGGGTGGGTCTTAAGATGAGGTGTGGCCAGGATCATTTTTGGCGTATTGCTATCTTGAGCTAAAACCGTCGCAAACCTGGTCTAAAGTCATGTCGCAGTTATTTCTATGTTGTTTTAACGGCACATACAAGTGTGTCTACATAGGCATGTGCACAACCTGCGTACACCCTCCTGTCTGTTACACACAGGGGCGCACACAAGCATGCATACAAGATCTCAAGATTACACTGTGAAATAGGATTCATATTTTTCCCAAAAATAAAAATGTTCTCTCCCGCAATAGTTGTGCCTGTAATCCCTGGGAAATGGGTTTGTTTTAAAGCATTAAAATATCAGTAAAAACACGTTGGTCATATTTCCATAAGCAGGACTGTATTTAGTGTCATCATTAAGCTAAAATAATGCTATTTATGTTATTATTAAGCTTGAACTTCGCTAGCTGAAATGCATTGTCTGTGATCTGACTGCTGTGAGAACATGGAATTCATGTTTGACAATTCTTCATTGTATAATCAAATGAAATTTGTTAAACAAGCAGGCTAATTTGGCGTAAGCTGAGACGGAAGCCAAAGCTATGCAGTGCGGCCAATCTTTTGATGTCACCTGCATAGCAGTGGAATGAAAGGCCAAGATGGTGCCTGCCTGCAGAACTACATGTAAATACAAAAGTAGTTAACTGCAAAAAAGTCTGTCTTATTTATTTTTTTAGTCTTAAGCCTATTCTGTTAGCTTATTCTCATACCAAAATGCGTCCAAATAATATTGTTCTATATAGCTTTACTAAACAAGCACAAGCTGTTTCGCCATCATATAAACAATCTGCCAAGGTGGAAAAGCAGGCTTTTAAAGGGAATGGGATATGACATTTTGATTGGTTTACTGCATGTTATGCCCAAGACACACCTATAATAAAGAGACTAGGTTCAGCCCATTTGCACCTTGCGCCGTACTTAGCGCTCAAATAACACGCCGTCTAACTGGCAAAAGTGGACTTGGACACGCCCTAAATGCACTTGCGCCATGCGTTTTAGACCAGGCGCTAAGATCGTCAAGACAGAGCCCCCTAGATTCCAGGGGTTAGAGCCATTTTAAGAAAGAGAAAATAATAAAGAAAGAAAAATTACAATTAAAGCATCTTCACTGTTTGGGCCCCTAAACAATTACCATAGGAAGAATAAGGAGTGACCTTTGCACCGAAACAAGCGGTTGTTCATTGATTTTCTTACAATTCCTGAAAAGCGTTTCAAAAGGAAGACATTGCTAGTCTGCTACCTGCATTCAGGTATGCACAAAGCATTTTCAGTTCAATCAATAAACACTCTCTGGTAGCAATTCAAAAGCTGCTCCTTTCTATATTTAGAATTAGAGAAAAACTGCTATAAACTGCAGAAAACAAAACACCAGCACCTTTCAAAGACCTTTAAAAAAAAAAAGTATTTCAAGTAGATCATTTTCCAGTCTAATTTTCATTGAATCGCCTGAGTCTATGGCTTTGAGTCTATGGCCCTGACACGGCTTTGGCCCTTTCACCCTTACGCTGCTGTAGTGTTTGAAACGGGGAGCAGACACGTACGCGGACGGACAGTGCGCCAGACTGTCCGCGAACCTTTGCCTTTCATAGCCGAGCGTACCAACCCCCCCTTTGTACGCCGAAGCTGCCCGTGTAGGTGAAACGACAGGTCCGTGCGGACACAAAAAACGACTGCCTAGGCGCACGTCCGCTCAGGGTCTGCAATATGAGGTCCGCGTGGACGTCCATACGCATACTTTTTTTGGCGACCATGAATTGGCCTTTACAGTTGATGCCACTGTGTGGAAGCACCCTATAAAGAGCCTGACAGGCGCGCCGTAAGGCATTCAACGTGCTCGCAGCCGATACTCTCCACCAACAGTGAAGAGTTGGGCAACAAACCCAAAGAACTCCGCAACATTCCCATCATGGTCCACCGATATTTCATCTATGATCTCATTACACTACAGGCACTTTTAGCAGAGCAACTTACATTAGCATGTTTCTTCTTATCCATTTTTACAGCTGGATATATACTGAAGCAATGCAGGTGAAGTACCTTGCTCAAGGGTACAACGGCAGTGTCCTACCTGGGAATCGAACCTGCAACCTTTCGGTTACAAGCCCAGCTCCTTAACCGTTATGCTACATTCTTGGAATGCAGGGGTGGCATCTCTAAACCCTCGAGTTCACGGCAGCCACACTCCAGAAGTGAAGCGACCCCCTGATCTGACACAACCCTGACGCAAACGCTTCCCGTAAAAATGGGCTCAGTCCGTGCGAGCCATCGCTGGGATTTACGTTGCGGTGTCCTGATGAAAGCCATGCCGGCATTCCCCACGGGAGAGGAAAGCCATGCCGGCATTCCCCACAGGAGAGGAATGCCAAACAGATGCTATAACTGCTAGGATCCCTGAAGTCATCTCCTTGTACAGACAAGATAAGTGAAAAATGAGAAACTAATTATAAACTGGCTAGTATTAACAGACAAAGATACAACTACATCACAGTGGCTTTGTTGCTCCTGTGACAAAAATCACATAGCTCACATATCCATGAGCACATAATTCAGCACACCAAGAAAAACACATTCCAACATATCACTTACCGACACCTGTATCCAAGGGTGACTGAAAATATTTCACATTAATTAAAATCCAGGCAAAATAAAATGAGAATGAATGAATAACATGTTGGTGGATTTCTTAAAATAAAATATATATTTAATATCTCTGAAAATAACACTACAAGGGTGGAATCCCTTGAAAATTGATGCATAAAAAGGTATGAAAGGGTATGAAGCTATTATCATGCAACATGACAGCAAGAAAAGAACCAGTGAAGGTTGTCTTGCCATTAGCCTTTAAACTAAGGGCCGGTGGTTTTTCTCAAGGACAAAAGGTCATTCTCCATTGACCCGAGAGTGAGACCTGAGAGTTATCAGAGGTCATCAGTTCGCTAACATCCTGAACTGGCAGAACGGTGCCTTAAACATTACGTTTCAGGCATTTAGCAGGACCCCTTTGTCCACGGTGAGTGACACGGCTTACGTTATTTAAATGCAGTTCAGTTATGCTACTGGATAGTTACAAAAGTAAGTCACCTTGCTGAATGGTAAAATGCCAGCACCCAGTTGCAAGGTGTCTTTTATTCCATTATGGTCAAAGCCTGAGTATAGGGGGCTGCTGGGTGGCACTGTTCCAGTGTGTAGATGGGCCCCACGGTCTGGTATCTGTTAAGGCACTGTTCCAGTGTGTGGATGGGCCCCATGGTTTGGTATCTGTTAAGGCACTGTTCCAGTGTGTGGATGGGCCCCACGGTCTGGTATCTGTTAAGGCTCTGTTCCAGTGTGTGGATGGGCCCCATGGTTTGGTATCTGTTAAGGCACTGTTCCAGTGTGTGGATGGGCCCCACGGTCTGGTATCTGTTAAGGCACTGTTCCAGTGTGTGGATGGGCCCCATGGTCTGGTATCTGTTAAGGCACTGTTCCAGTGTGTGTGGATGGGCCCCACAGTCTGGTATCTGTTAAGGCACTGTTCCAGTGTGTGGATGGGCCCCACGGTCTGGTATCTGTTAAGGCACTGTTCCAGTGTGTGGATGGGCCCCATGGTCTGGTATCTGTTAAGGCACTGTTCCAGTGTGTGTGGATGGGCCCCACAGTCTGGTATCTGTTAAGGCACTGTTCCAGTGTGTGGATGGGCCCCACAGTCTGGTATCTGTTAAGGCACTGTTCCAGTGCATGGATGGGCCCCACGGTCTGGTATCTGTTAAGGCACTGTTCCAGTGCGTGGATGGGCCCCACGGTCTGGTATCTGTTAAGGCACTGTTCCAGTGTGAGGATGGGCCCCATGGTCTGGTATCTGTTAAGGCACTGTTCCAGTGCGTGGATGGGCCCCACGGTCTGGTATCTGTTAAGGCACTGTTCCAGTGTGTGGATAGGTCCCACAGTCTGGTATCTGTTAAGGCACTGTTCCAGTGCGTGGATGGGCCCCACGGTCTGGTATCTGTTAAGGCACTGTTCCAGTGCGTGGATGGGCCCCACGGTCTGGTATCTGTTAAGGCACTGTTCCAGTGCGTGGATGGGCCCCACGGTCTGGTATCTGTTAAGGCACTGTTCCAGTGCGTGGATGGGCCCCACGGTCTGGTATCTGTTAAGGCACTGTTCCAGTGTGTGGATAGGTCCCACAGTCTGGGTCCCAGTGAGTATGTTTGGGAAATCAAAACTGGGAGAAAAGGGGGAAAATCTTATTAAAAAACAACATTCTGAAGTAGCTGTGGGCAGGACACAGCCTCTCCAATGATAACATAACAGCCAGAAGGGAATTACAGTGACACATTTCTCTTTGGTGACATTTTTCTCCAACAATAACACCAAGATTCCTAACTTAATATTTAACATTCAGCGTGAGGTAGCAAGATTTAAATGAAGGTGATGCATTTGCTGTTCAGTTTCCCAAAGGCAAAACCTTATCAGAGTTCAGCATGAGGTAGTCATGCTTTTTTAAATAAAGTTATGCAGTGCGGCCAATCTTTTGATGTCACCTGCATAGCAGTGGAATGAAAGGCCAAGATGGTGCCTGCCTGTAGAACTACATGTAAATACAAAAGTAGTTAACTGCAAAAAAGTCTGTCTTATTTATTTTTTTAGTCTTTTCTTATTTTCTTTCTCTCGAGTAGAAGATATTAGCTTGTTTTAAGTTATTGTATGCTTGACAAGTGAAATTTGCAAATCGTGAAAAAGTCAAACTGTCTCACCTCATTGCCAATATGTTTGTCTTCTTTTAGCAAAAAAGGTAACAGAAATAAGATTTAGTCTAAAGACTAAAATACTTGATAAGACTGACTTATATTTTTGTTTTTTTCTGTTTCCGTATCACATGCCACGTGACATTGTCGGAGGTACAGAATAGCTGAATATAGGGAGATGCAGTCATTTCTGCTTGTCTTAAGGCACAGAGAGAGATTTTCGTAATCAACAAAAATAGGCGAAAACTCCTTCCCTTTCACCCTCACAAGATCTGGGTAAAAATAATAAATTAAAATATAAAACACAAATAAACCGGAACACAAGGAACAGATTTTCATCCAGTTTGCTTCCTCTCACGGTTTCAGTCCCTCTCTTTCCCTCGCCTCGTCTGTCTCGGTGTGGGGATGGATCCCGTGGAGAAGAGCACACCTTTACGCACCTGGGCTGATTCATTAACACAGTCCAGGACCACCGTCCTGTGCTCTCTCCACCAGTCAGCTGGCAGAGACTCCTCACTGGATCGAGTAATTGCATCATTTTAATAATAATAATAATAATGCATGGCATTTATATAGCGCCTTTCTAGATACTCAAAGCGCTTTACAATGATGAGGGGGAAACTCGCCTCTACCACCACCAATGTGTAGCACCCACCTGGGTGATGCAACGGCAGCCATTTTGCGCCAGTATGCTCACCACACATCAGCTGAGGTGGAGAGGGAGAGAATATTTTTTTTTAGCCAATTAAACTGGGGGATGATTAGGTGGCAGATTGAATGAGCCTGGGTTGGGAGTTTAGCCAGGACACCGGGGAAACCCCTACTCTTTACGATAAGTGTCATGGGATCTTTAATGACCACAGTGAGTCAGGACCTCGGTTTAACGTCTCATCCGAAAGATTTTGCTTGTCTTGTATCACTATTGTATAAGGCTGTGTAGATCCAGACTCTGTGGAATTACAGCACATATCGCCCTGGCAACATAAACTCACCCTGGGAGAAGGAACTGGGCATGTTAGTCACTGCAGAACATTTGGACCAAGTCCACAGTTGCTGTATCGATGCCAGAAAAATTCATTCTATAAATGTGCAGGTCTTTATCCTTCATAACAGTCACATGTGACTGTGTCTCTGGGCTGGGTCTGTTAAAGCTGACAGGCTTCTTGTTAAATAAAACATGTTGCTGTGTATTAAACTACTCATTGAACATCAGTATAGCTCCTCTTTCTCCCCTAGATAATAAGGGACGCCCCGTCTCCTTGCATGATTTATTTTACATACAGGCCAGTGAATTGCACATTATCGATGTTAACTTCATCTTCAACTTCGTAAAAAAAAAAAAAAAAACCCTTATCTCATTCATTAACCTGTAAAGAAATAAACAAACGAAATGAACAACCGCAAAGTTGCTACTTCCTGTTTGGGGTTGTGTCCCAAACGTGCACTTCCTGCCCCCTCACACACTCCCAGTCAACACACCGCGCCCCTGCTAGAATCGCAACAATATCTCCGATGTTCTCAGGACGAACGTTGCTTAGCAACGATAGACGTAATTGCCAGAGCAAGCGAGCCACCAAACGAAATCTTGTGTTTCGAACTTGTGTTTTTAAGTCCCACAAGTGACAATGTTTCGACAGCCTCTGAAGCCGGGTCACGCACCTGGAAAGCTTTTGACTTGGTCATCCATGTTGATTGCGCTTAATGATGATTGACAGCAATGTTCCCCACACTGTCATATGCTACATTCAGTGTGGTTATTCGAACCACAGACATCTGGCAGTAGCATCTTTTTTTAGTGTTGTGCTATATTGTTTCTGCTTTTTTTTAGTGTGAGAGAAGTAGCCAACACACACACAAAAATGCTGTCGTATCACCTGCACATAAAATGATAAATAGAAAGCTATACATAATCATGAAATGGTTTGCAGCAAGGGTAGACTCATAAACAAAATAAATGTATTAAAACCGAATACATGACATTAAATGAAAATGTAAATTTTAAAACTTTTTAAATTCAATTTAGGGCGGCATGGTGGTGCAGTGGTTAGCACTATCACCTCACAGCAAGAAGGTACTGAGTAACTGAGTTCCTTTCTGTGCGGAGTTTCCTCCGGGTACTCCTGTTTCCTCCCACAGTTCAAAGAAGTTAGGCTAATTGAAGACTCTAAATAGCCGTAGGTACTCCTGACCCAATGCATGCTGGGATAGGCTCCAGCCCCCATGTGACCCTGACCAGTAATAAGGGGGTTAGATAATGGATGGATGGAAATTGAATTTAATTACTTGATGGTGTTTAGTGTAAATTTATCCATATACAGATAAGTATCTTTCTACATCAGTTTTCCCAATATTTGAAAATATTTTCTTGCCTCTGTCCCAGAACTTCCCCCAGTGCCATCGGAATGCTGTTTTCTTGTGCAAATATTTAGTATTTACTTCTCATGTTTATTACTAGGGATAGCTCCTACGCTGTGAGAAAGCTGTGCTTTGTCGGATTTGCTTTGTAGTCGCGTCAATGACCTTCATTATGCACTTACTGTACGTCACTTTGGATAAAAGCGTCTGCCAAATGACTGTAATGTAATGTAGTAATTGAAAAGTTGGGAAGATGCATTATTTCTACCTCCTGGCTGACAAATTGTGCTGATTAGCAAATCCAGGTGATTGGAACAAAATACCGGGGATTACTATTACTACTATAAATACTTTTAATTTCTGAACCTGGATTTTACAAAGCACGTGCCGTGAGACCCAGCGTTGTCATCAGCATCTCTGAACTTGCAGCAGAGAAGGAAAAATTAGAACAGACATTCAAATCCTTATGTTTCTTTATTTAAAAAAAAAAAAACCCTGCTATCAATTATATCTAAAAGTTAAATGGTTTATCGCAGGATTTGTTTTTCCACGAATACAGTCACGTCCAAAATTGTTGCCACCCTTGATAAAGTAAGTTCAGCAAAAAAGAAATATACGTATGATACCAGTACTAAGGTATATTGTGATTTTCCTGTCATGGTTTCTGGCAGCCTCCGGTTATTTCTACGGTCGTTCTTTCTTTTAGCGACGTCAGGGTACTCTATCGGATTTTCCGTCTTCCGTTCTGGTGCTTTGCTATCACTCGGCGGTGATTCCTCGCACCTGTTTTGAGTTTCCTGTCGGCTATATAAGCTCAGGGTTTCACCTGTCCTGTGCTTCGATATTGTCTTTGCTATTTGACATTGAAGTCGGTAAGGTATAGGATTCGGTCACTACGTTTCTGGTTGTTACCTTTTTGTTCAGCTCGTTCTCACCTAGAGCTGTAGGTAACAGGTTCTAGTTTCATTTTCGTTCTCTCGCCCTTTTACACAGGTTTTCTTTTGTTTTTCTCTGACCTCCGGTTATACGCTCTTTGTATGAGGTTCTTTTGTTGTTTCACTACTCGCTATTATTGAGTTTGCCCTCTTTTGGGGTTGTTTTTGATTTGGCTTAAGCCGAGAGGTTTTCATTCCCATTTTCCATTTATTCCCTTCCTGCTGCGGAGCTGTCCGCTTTAGTGGTGAATATCTGACTATATGCACTTTTAGAATTTCTTGGCTGTCGCGCCTGGTTCTCTGAACCTTACACTCCCCCTTACATTTCCAAAATGTGGAAGTAAAAATGTTGAAGGAAAAACAATTAGAGTTATTAGCACCCCTGTTTTCGGTACTTTGTGCATCCTCTCCTTGCGCTGAGTCTGTTTCTGTAATGTCATATGAGATTGGTCAGCACATTGGGAGGGACCATTCCTCCATGCAGGGTCTTTCAAGATCATTGGCTTGTTCATCATTTCTGGGTGGACCAATGCCCTCAGCAGGCAGCATTTCACCTCGAGAGGTTCGTCCTGAGTAGTAGTTTGTCTTTATCGTGTGACCAGCTGGGATTTCAACTTTTATTTCAATTGTTATCCTTCATTGGTCCCCGTAGGCACAGAAAGGTACAGTCAAGTGAGTAATTCAGTGGCTAACTGTGACATTTATAAAAAATAAAACAGTTGACTTGAGACTGAATTTAAGGAAATTAAACGTGGAACATGGAAGGACAAATGCACACGTTTCTGAAAAGCATGTCTTTGCAAATGAGTTGAATAGTATCAGCCTGATACACTGCATAGGATGGATTTTATTTATTTTTGCACAACTTGCGATTTAACAATAAATCATGCAACAAAAAAAAAAAAAAAGATAAGAACAGACCAACAATTTAAGAAACAAACATTTGTTAAAGTTAGAGATGAAACCCAATGGGAAACAATCTGTAGACATGGTAAAATACAGATTTGAGCCGGGGCTGGATGTCATTCCGCAGCATGGAAATAATCTTAAATGGAAATATTCCACTGGGAAAAAGAGGATAATCCCAAATTACGTGAATTTTTAAACGAGCACATAAAAGCGATCACATAACGTGGCCACACAGACAAAAGTATACGCTGAAGACCGCGGCTTGCATGAAATCAAAATTAAAGAAGTAATCAAAACAACCGACTGCATATCTGACTTCTTTGTATGAATCAACAGATGGGATAGACAATTATGATTTACACATTTTATTTGTCCTTCAAGGAAAATCCATTATAATTGATAGGAAAATAGTTCCTATCAATTAGTTCCTGCTCAGTGGCGTCAATAAATACTTAAAAATGTGAGTACTGCTTGCTTGACTGCGACTGTGCCCACAATGCCAGTTGTAAATTGAAAGCATATAAATACATCTTTAAAAGCTTGTTGCCGGATTCAGTGCATTTTAACTCGCAGGATGGCACGAGAGAGCTGACTGTTTGAAACCTGTGATATCGCTAAACTCGTGGCCACTGTCGAGAAAGATCTTAAACCTTGCCCAAGCCGCGGAAATGCACTCCGGCATATTAGGAAAGCAATTACAGAGCGTAGTTCTTCTCTGTCAATAAAACTCCCTCGTGAACCGTATAATAAAAGATGGAGCAGTTGGTGAGTGCCATTCTAAGTAGATCAGTCTTTATACCAGATTTATAGGAATGGAGATGGATATCATATGAAACACCACTCTGCCGACAGAGATCAAGACGTTGTTGAGGAATTAGGGGCTGGACACACAACTCTCCTTATTTGTTGAGTAGGGAAAAAATCAGGTTGACATCATTAGACGGTTTTTGAGGTCAGCCACGGGGTCAGAATCCACAGACCCTAAAACAGAGTGGGACAGCTTACAAAATAATCACACAATGGCTCAGCTGTCATGGTTTTGGCAGCCTCTTCTTGTTTCTGAGTTTGTTCTCTCTCGGAGCAGCGTGAGGGTGCCTTTCCCTTGTTTTTTTCCGTCATCCGCTCCGGGTTTTCGCTATGCCTCGGCTCTCAGTCATCGCACCTGTTTCAGGTTACCTGCCTGCTATAAAAGCCCTGTGCTTCCCTTTTCCGGCGCTTCAGTGTTGTTTCACAACTTCACGTTGCCGGTACGGTATAGGCTCAGGCATTTTAAGGAGACCACTTTTCCCCCCATCGCCTTGCTTTGGGTTAACGCGGGACTTGCCTTCTAATGCATTAGTGTTCCTTAGGATTTTGTTTCGCTTTTGCATTTCTCTGTCCCTCGTTTCTGTCTCCTGTGCTGGTCTCACTGAGACAGTTCCTTATTTACCGTTTCCTTTCCTCCTCTCTTGTTTTCTAGAGTAAGAGGTCTTTCGTTTCTTTCTTTCTTTTGTTTTCTACACTCAAGCCTTCGAGTGTTTCGCCCAGTATTTTCTGGGTTGTTTTCATTTCTCTTTCGTTTCCTGTTACCTCCGTCTGTTCGCTCTTTTAGGAGTGAGTGAGGTTCCCTATTTCCTTCGCTTTGTCAGTGCTCTGCTTGAGCCTTCACCAACCTTTTCTGGGCTTATTTTTTAGTTTGGCATTAAGCCGGGAGTTTTGTCCCTTTCTTAGTTATTTCCTTCCTTTTCACAGATTTCCATCTAGTGGTTGTTATACTAACTTTCTGAATTCCCTCCCTGTCGCGTCTGGTCCTCCGAACCTGACTCCACATTACATCAGTAGATGCACGTCACAACAAACTCAAAATGTATTTACACGCCTTATCAACTTAAAAACAAGCCATGATTCTGTCAACCCGCTCTGAAATATCTTTTTAGGCTGTCAATATTTTTCAACAAAGTGTGCAAACTTGACGTGACATTCCTTCCACGAGAATTCAAGGTTTCAATGAAGTGTAGATCTGAGCTGGGAACTTTTTTGAATTATTTGCATGGGAAAAGGGCACTGCAATGTCACTGGGTGACTTATGGGATACAGCTGAAGAAACATCTCCACATCGTATTCCAAAGGCAATATGATTGTCTGTTCTAACCAATGCTGTCTATCTCTGCATCATCAAATTTAGTCACGAAGTTTAGAACCTTGAATTTGAACTGTGTACATGACATTCATCATTTCAATTTCATTCACTTTTTTTTTTTACTATACCTCTACAGCAATTTTAATACAATGAACACTATTTATTTAACTAGTTAAATGTTAAACAACCTCTTTCATTTTTAATGTGAGTATTACCTCTGCCAGAAGTGGAAAGTCCAGGCGTCAGACCGCTCTGCCATGTTTTTCTTCCACCCATGAACTCAGCCAGCTGATTTCACTAATTAGTTCTACCTCCTGGCTGAATAATTGTGCTAATTAGCAAATCCAGGTGATTAGAACATAATCCTGGGGAGGACTTTTACTTTGTGAACCCGGATTTTCCGCCTCTGACCACTGCTTCAAACAAAAAACTAACATCCCCTGTACGACATTTCAAAATACTGGCGCATTTCCGCCGTCCTAAATAATCAGACGAAATTTAACAGGCTAGTGTCACTTGTAAACATTGCTCTCAGTCATCGTCTGTGCTTAGTTAGTGGTAATTACTTTATTAACATAGATGACTGGGATGATGCAATCAGCATAATTGTTTTATAAGTGGCTTGATGAAAAGGCTATTTCCCTCTTGTTGATGAACGTCTGAAGTACATGTGAGAAAAACAAGCAGAGACATACTGGTGGCGAGAAAATCAAATATCTAAAACATACACACACACACACACACACACACACACACGCACACACAAACAAAAACATGCATACACACATACGAACATGCATACTCAAACAATCACAAATATAAACACACGCATACACACACGTAATGCACACTCATGCGCAAGTACACACAAGCACACACAAAAAAGCACACAGGAAACAATAAATTGAAACACTGCTGGATTCAAAATTGAATTGGTGTACATCAGTCATCTGCTATGCTAGCCACAAAACATAATAAACATGATGGTAATGAAGTTATAGTCTGACAGATGTAACCTGGGGCCACGCCTATGGGTTAAAAGTGCATTGTGGGTTGCATTTCCCCAACAGGTGCTTGTTTTCTTCAGCTGCTTCCTGAGACCAGGGGAAGCAGCACTGCACGTGTGAGAGAGAGATCCAGACCAAACAAAACCAAATAAAATGTCCACGACCTGCAAGCCTGCTGCTAATTGTTCTGCTGGGTTAGTTTGTTTCATTTTTGGTCTGGTTGTTTTATTTTATTATTTTGACCAGGATGCTGTGAGGGTTGGTGTTGTTTTTTTTGTGTTTTTTTTTTGTATTTTTGTACAGCCTGCTCCCACTTTCTCCCTCTGTCAAATATAAATAAATACATTAAATACATACCAGTCCACACTGGCAGAAACTCCATGCATCCTCCTGTTCTGTCCCTCCCAGGGGTATCACACAGTATGTGACAGAAACATTTGTTATTATATCTACTGTATTTCTGGCAGCAGAGTGATTTAAGGATTGTTTGATACGTCAGACCCTTGATGACTTAGAGCCATTTAGCCAACCATGTGTTCCACACTGTTCCAGTGTAATTTAAAGCTAAATCTAGTCCCACCCCCCAATTCCCATAGAGATCCATTCAAATGCAGAGAGGTCATAGTATCGCTTCTAAGAGTACCTGGAAATAAGATATCAGGAGTCTTTTGATATCCTTTTATACAGAATCATGATGGCATCACCTGTTTACCTGTGGAGTACCTGTTTACCACAGAAGTTGTTTGAGAGAATGGCAAGAATGTGCAAAGCTGTTATCAAGGCAAAGGGTGGCTCTAAAATATAAGACTTTTCTTTATTTGTTTAACACTTTTTTGGTTTTTGCATAATTTAATTTGTGTTATGTCTTTTCTATTCCAAAATGTGGAAAACAGTAAAAATAACGGAAAAAAAACCTTCTATGAGTAGGTGTGTCCAAACTTTTGACTGGTACTGTATATTAATTTATTTTTATTTTATCATTTGTCGTCATTCATCCCCATTGAAGTATTGTCGTGTCGTTGTTTTAGTTCATAATAGGCGTCTTTCAATTGCTAAAGGATGTACAGTATATAGTATTTCCTTGCTTGACATTGTCTACTATGAAAATGGCTTCTGTTACATGTCCGTGAGAGGGAGAGAGGGGGAGAGAGAGAGAGAGTCTTTGCATGCACGTGTGTTTACCGTCCGATCCTACCCGTCATTCTGGTGACCGTGACCGTGACGTGCCCTGATGTGTTCAGACCCTGGCTGGGACATTACGTAAGCACTCTGGAATGAATGAGGGGCTGCATTTGTAATGACTCGCTGGATGCAGGCGTCAGTAGCTACAGCAGAGCGAGCAGTGAGGTCCAATCAGCTTCAGTCCCTCAGCTGCCCAACAACACGAGCAGCCCGAGCACCTGTGTGTACATTCACAAAATATACAGTATCTCTCAAGGCCAGCTTATTATTATTATTATTCTTAATAATAATAATAGATAGCTGTGACTGGAAATTAAGGGGGCCCAAATGACATTTAAAAATCAACTTGTCCTTCAACTAAATTGGAAATTTTGTGCAACTGCAATGGCAGCACCAAATGGCTAACGCCAGTTATGCTCAATAGAGATGTGGACATAATGTCCAAGCATTCATTTCCTATAAGATGCAGCCTGACAACTAAATAGCGTAATTAAAAATTAGATTAGTACAAACAGTACAATTATCTACTGCCTTGTCATACATATGTTTAATTCATTTAGTTTTGACATACTGAATAGGCTATATGTGTACGTGCGTGTGTGTGTGTGTGTGTGTGTGTGCGCACGTAGGAGAAACATACAGTAAGTATTCATTCACCTTTTTTATATGAGCCATAGTGACATCAGTAAAGCACTAGTGCACTAGTGTCAGCTCTGCTAACCAAGAACCAAAGCACAAATTATGAGTACATACGGGGTACGCCCATAAGAAGCCCTTAGAGGAGAACCATAAAACCATTAAAGTGTAGCCTAAAACCATTAAAGAAAATACCATAACCTGAGTTGATACAAGAGGTGGGAGTGTTCGGGGTGGAGAGCCAAGATGCAATCTGAACAGGTGTGTGTGCAGTCTGCATTAGAACATGGCCGACGCTACTGCTGTTCTGACGAATGGGGAGTTAGTTCCACCACTAGGGGGCGCTAGTACAGACATGTTATGTGTTAATGTATGTCCATTGCATGTTGTGGTTTCTGTATCGTGACTGCTATCTTTTCGAGCTTCCTGCAGTAAATTAAATTGATTTTGACAAAATAACATCTGCTTAAACTTTTAAAGGAAGTTTTGTTTGCTAGCACTGACGAAAGGTGCCCATGGCTGACGTATCTGCCGTTTCATATCCAGACTGCTACAGACAAAAGTGTAAATTACAAAAATGTTCCTCGACATATCCTCCTAAGACCTGGCAATTAATTGTTGGCCCCTGTAGGGGACATGAGTCTCTGGTCTCAAGAAGCAAAGGTGTAAAATCCAGGGGTCAGAAAGTAAAAGTCCTGCCATGTGTTTCTTCCACCCATTAACTCAGCCAGCTGATTTCACTAATTAGTTCTACCTCCTGGCTGAAGAATTGTGCTAATTAGCACAAATCCTGGTGATTGGAACAAAAATACTGTGGAGGACTTTTCCTTTCTGAACATGGATTTCACACCTCTGTCAAGAACCATATATTCTACTATGCTTAAAGCTACACTACAAGGATCATTCAAAATAAAAATAATATTTAAAAATATTATTTCAAATATTTTTAAATAAATAATATCTTTGGAAATATTTTCACTGCAACATGGTTTTGTCATCCAAGACAAGTGTCGGTTTATCCAACACAAAACTAATTTCAAGGTTAATTAAACCCTAAAACCATTTTTTTTAGCTGATTACTGATATATTTGGACATATCCATGTGCTAGAGATTGATCCTATTGCAAATTGCGACATTTCATCGCAATGTTTAGCATCATATCGGAAGAGTAGTGTATTTTGGCTAACTAGTGCCACGGTGGTGAAACGTAGGCTATTGCAGTTGTAATTTACTTTTGGCTGTTGTACAGTATATGTGACGTGCCAGTAAATGTGATGTCACACCAACTGGGTGCATCTGGCCACACCCTTCCCCTTACACTATAAATTAGTTTTTTGGGAGATAGCTTGGTGCAGTGACCACAGGTTCATCTGTTGAAAAATAAAGTTCTGCTTGCATGTACTTAATGATTTGCCCCTTTTCAAAGACATACGGGCATAGAAGGTTATAATCCGGGAAATCTAGTTGAATACATTTTTCACTTTACGCTTTCCAACATAATTAATTAAATCGCAGCAATCACATTTTCTTTTTCCCTCTCTCCTGCTATTCTCTCGATTTCTGAGGCCGTTGGAAAAGCAAGCAACAGGACTGATCTAAATATGCACTTCATGACAACGAACCGACAAAACACAATAGCCCAGAAGATACCTAACAACTAACGTTAGGCTACCTAACATTAGTTAACTTAGCTAACAGTTAAATGGTTATGACTGGACAATGTTCATGTTTATGCAGTTTTGACCGAAATTAGAGAATGTTCTGTGACGTCTTAATGTGGCTATATGACTCAATTTAGCAGAGTTTCTTTGTAAATTAATTCATGGCTAACTTAGCAGTCTTTAATAACGTTAACTGAAATGTGGAAACAAAAAAAACAAAAAAAACTAGGGTGTGGTTTGATAAGTCGAACCCAACCCTTTCATGAGTACCTATCCCACCCCCGATTTTGGCATTTTTTGAACAGCAAACGGAGACGTGGTCACTCTGAAACAGCCCCGTTTAGTTACCCTTTAAATACTTTTTTTTTACTTTTTTTCTGCCGAGACTCAAACTGCTGCACCCATGTTGGAATACTTGTGCTACTGTAGGTTTCATGGCTTTTATACAAACTAATGGAAACTGAGACTGGTGCTTCACTTAAGTGCAAATAAAGTACCATCCATTAAGATTTTCCAATCATGCAGACGTAATCACAAAATCTGCAGGTACTTCCCCCGGCCCCACCCCCTAACAACACTAAAGTTTCTTCTTTAAAAAGATGATTTATGGCCTTGTAACTGTATACCTGCCTTTTAGATTAACTCCACGAGCCACACGTTTTGTTGCACCAACAAACTTCGCCTGTTAAACTCAATAAAGAGCCAAATATTTATCATATAGGCCTCACTTCAAGCACATTGGTACAGCTATTTGATGTTTGTTTCGTATTTCCTAAAACATCAAACATCATTTGATTGCAGCAGCCACAACTACCGTTGGATTGCTTTAACATTTACTACACTGATGCAGGTGCACTAAATGTAGCACTAAATGTAACACCAAATGATTACATACAAATGACTGCAATTTGACGAGCTTGTAGGAGCCATGATGTTTCATGTAAAAATCTTAATATAACATAAGGCCTTTTATATAAGCAGAGTGTAGGCCAAAAATTATAATGCTAGCATGACAAATAACAACAGCGGCCCCGTGTACGTGTGCTATATTTCTCCTGTGATTCAATAAAAAACCTTTAAAAAATTAATTGCAATAAACCAAAGATTCAGAACAATGAAAAGCTCATAAATGTAGGCAGTGACAGCTCTGTGGCTCTGTGCTGGTAATGTTTACTGATTCATCAAACTACCCAGCATGCATCTGTCAAACCGCTGTCCTGCTCTGCAACGCTCCACCAGCAGAACGACTCTTCACCAGCTACTTTGCATTCCGCTAACAGCTGACGCTCATCGTCTTCCTCACATCGACAGTCGCCGTGGCGATTTCCCGAAAGGCTGTCAGACTGACCGCTGTGCCGACAGCAGGCCGTTAGCGGGTAGCGTTTGGACGTTGTCCGTTCGCGGGCCGGGGAGCGGTCGAACATTCAGGATGACAGTGTCGGTTTATCATTGCCTCGCTCCTCTCCGTAAAATTCTGAACAGTTAGTGAAAACCAATGGGAGCACTGCCTGTAAATTACAGGAGTGCTCATATGTGACAAATTCTCTGTCATCAAACCTCGCTACCACAGTGGACTCCACCGTTTGGAGTGATAAAGTACGGGCAATGCCATTACCCCAGGACATCTGGTACTGTGATTACTTCCTGAGTCTTTTCATAATTTAACTGGAGGGTTCACTTGGGGGTCACCATTTCCTCTGAGGACCTTACTTTTCAGCCATTTGTCAGTGTTTGCAATGGTCAGCAACTGTGCAAAATGTAATGCAGAAGGACTTGCAGGTTAAAGAGAGAATTTAAATGTAACCTTTTAAAAGTAAGCAAGACTGTGGCATCGAATGATCTGAAAAGATATCTAAGACTAAAAAAAAAACTGAAAATAAGATTAAAAACACAAGCCTGAAGAAATATGCACGCACGTATGTACTGTATATTACACATGATATACAGCAAAACACACAGTCCACGACAAAACACACAGTCCACAGCAAAACACACAGTTCACTACAAAACACACAATCCACAGCAAAACATACAATCCCCTACATGAAATGAAATGCCATGTCCAAACTCTACTGCCATACGCTTCCCAAGGTTCCACTAAAGAAGCAATAAAATATACCCTTTTCTCAGTGATGTTTAATGCACTGGTAATATGGTCACAGTGTACTTCATGAAATGCCTTAAGAACGAGCAAAACGATGAACCCAAGCGTCCAAAACAGTAATACAAAAATTATTGTCCGTTATTTTTTAAAATCTTAGGTACCCGTCGTTGTTTCTGAATCAGATAATGTTCTGTTGTATCTATTTGGCTTATTGACCAGCTCAATCAATTTTTAATAATTGCGTGGAGTGTTCACTTTTAATGCAAGCCGAGGACTCCAAAAGGAACATCTTAAAATTAATCATGCAAAAAAGGCATCAAATCAGCCCCCCCCAAATTATCATTATAATTTTGCAGCTGATAAAGAAGCCATCTTTAGCCTACTATGTGTTTATTTTTGAATAATTATCACTCAGTTGCATCCTTTTGTTCTTGTTCACTCTGAAATATGCTTAAAATGCTTTGGGGTGCTTTTTCTGGGCTGAAAACAAGATCCCTAATGCCTTTCGCTGTTTGGGCTGCTCTCTGGGGCCGTTCTCTGTTCATTAAAATCATTCTCAACCATAATAAATCAATCCTCTGAATATGACCGCTCTTGCTAGCACAAGCGAAACATAATCACGGCTTATTAAAAATGGACAAGTATAGTTAGATTTTGTGAAATGTTTTGTGAGAGCACAACCCGGGACAGTGAACGCAAACTGTGGGCAATATTGGCAGTGAACCGTCTCCTGTGGTGGGGGTGGGGGGCGGGGTGTTAATGAGGTCAGAGTGCGTAGAGCGCGTTGAACATTGGTTTCTTTTCCATCATGAGATCCCCCCCCCCCCAACATGACAGGCCTCTCTCCTGAATAATGACACACTCAGGGGGGGGGACGGGCTTAGGGAAAGTAATTAAACATTTCTTCCAAGGAGAGCCAATGCTTCGTAGCCAAAGGCCTGTTATTACTCACTCTGAAAGGATTTATGGTCCAGCGGAGGGCCAAGGTATACCTCATACAGTAAACAAAGGCTTGTTAGTGCCATTGCTTCAACCCAACACTACGGTGTGGGGGAAGGGAGGTCATTTCTGATGCTTAACGGCTGTATTGCTTTTATTTTGTACTGTTTTTATTGTGTCTGATTAGGATTTTCTATATAGATAATGTTGGCTAATAAAGAAGAATCACTAATTAAATATTTCCAGCAAACCAACCCCCCCCCTCGCTCTCTCACACACACACACACACACACACACACACACTCATGCCCTTCACGCAGGTGTATATAGAGAAGGCTACGGCGTTTAGCCGCTGCAGTCTTCCAGGTCCTGGCAGAGAATAATTAGCAGCTTTCTCTTGGTCTCCAGAGCAACATGGATCAGCCTGACCCAGAAACAAAGTGGAGCTTCTGCTCCGTTTACAGGCCTTATGGAGGAAACGTTACCGACTCAGAAACGCTGTTACAACAGACCGCGGCAGGGGCAGCGGCGCGGACCGGAGCAACACCGGCCGTGGCGTCGTTTCTGAAGGGCGGCGACGTCCGCGTCTGGTCGTGAACTGGCAACCTCCTCCTCCTCCTCTGCCGAACGGGTGCCCGCAGTCTCCCCTGCTCATGAAGTACACTCCTCTGACACAGTGACTCAGCGATTGAGTGCAAACAAGTGCCGGCTGGCTGGATACACTTCAGATGAGAGAACGCTAAAACAGCCAAGACGTACGCTCCCCAAAACTCTTGGGTGAGTGGCATCATTTCAAGATGCTGGCACGAGGATGGCAATTCCCTGCACAGTTCACTACCTGGGGGGGAGGAAGGGGGTTCTGGCTCTTCATCCATATGTACTAGGTGGCAGATGAACCACTTTGAGGCTATATATTCTTTCGGTAAATGCTGTAGATTTCTTTAAAAAACATTATTATTGACAAAATTGAGAAATCAGTCTAAATACTGAA
Source organism: Synaphobranchus kaupii (assembly GCA_029718625.1). Lineage (NCBI taxonomy): Eukaryota > Metazoa > Chordata > Actinopteri > Anguilliformes > Synaphobranchidae > Synaphobranchus > Synaphobranchus kaupii. Next base: position 14,365,342 of record CM056380.1, on the reverse strand, counting down.
TTCTTGTCAAACAGTCTTATTATGAAGCGCACAGCATCAGACCAAAGGTGAAAAAACCTGCCTTGTGCAACCTTGCCTCTTGAAAACCAAAACATGTAGAAAATACTATTAAAACAGTCATTTCAGATTAAAAATGGGTTCTTTGAAGAACCAGGCCTGCCAATGAAAAACATATCCTTGGTAAATTGACAGTGTTATTCCTGATAGGAAGCAGCATGCAGGCACATTCACACACAGGAGCAGCATGCAGGCGCATTCACACACAGTAACAGCATTCTGGCGCATTCACACACAGTAACTGCATGCAGGTGCATTCACACACAGTAACAGCATGCGGGTGCATTCACACACAGTAACTGCATGCTGGCGCATTCACACACAGTAACTGCATGCTGGCGCATTCACACACAGTAACTGCATGCTGGCGCATTCACACACAGTAACAGCATGCAGGCGCATTCACACACAGTAACAGCATGCAGGCAAATTCACACACAGTAACAGCATGCGGGCAAATTCACACACAGTAACTGCATGCGGGCAAATTCACACACAGTAACTGCATGCAGGTGCATTCACGGAATATAACCGCTACAGGCGCATTCACACACAGTAACAGCATGCAGGCGCATTCACACACAGTAACAGCATGCAGGCACATTCACACACAATAACAGCTGCGGGCGCATTCACACACAGTAACCGGGAAAGAACTTCCTCAGCTAACCAAATTCAACAAGCCTTTTCCAGAACATGGGCACGCAGATGCCGAATACATTCACGCAGCACCAACCAGAAGTACTGTTATTACAATATTTCAGTTAGAGGTAATGATAGGTGTTATGGTCCAAACAGATGAAAATGACAGGCTTCATACAGAGCGGGGGACATGCCAATAGAATATGAGAAAATGAGTGCGGCCCTTGGGAGCTGTGCTTATAAACCTGCAGGGCGATTGTTATGTAAATTAGTTTAACTGGAAGGTTTATTTTAAAATGCGGGGGGGAAAAAACTGCCCCGTTGAGAGACTGACAGGACATGCGCACTGCGCCACTGACCTGACTGCGCGGAAAGTTCCAGACCTCAAACGTGACCCCAGCAGGAAACCAGCCACACGCCACCTCATATAACACACTGAGTGATGCTTGCTTGCACGCGTGCATCAATCAAAGGGCGTCAACTCCAGCCGGAGCACTGCAGTAGGAAGCCAGATGGGCTCTATATTACCAAATTAAAGTGCATTTGGTTGTTGAGTTACATTTCCAGAGCAGGGGTACACAACTCCAGTCCTGGAGGGCAAGTCCGTACGCTGGTTTATGTTCCAACCAACTGCGCCGGCTTAGTTTTCTAAAGAGGAGCACAGGCCCGTGGTGGTTCATTCCAGTTTCCAGTCATGACGCACGCAGTTCACAGCTGCAGTTAATTTCTTCATCTGATATTTAAAAGATAATAATAATTAAGAACAGGAGTTGGCATATAATCTTTAAACTGATTGGTCCTCACTGCGAATCCCATTTTGGTCAAGTGCATCCCCAGACCTAATTCCCTTTAAAAGCAATGGCTTCCTGTCTCAGACAACATTGTTTCATCAAGATGGGCATTTGTTGCACTTAGAAAATTACTGTGAAGAAAAGACCCCTCAAATGTAAATGGCTATTGATATACATTTAGTCATAACAGAATATGATTTGTGTTTTTGGCATTTTACCTCGTATTGAGAAAAAGTACACACTGAATCAGAAATTCCCACTGGCACAGGATTAAAATAGCATTACAAAAAATAAAGAGCACGTTGTGTTTTAAACAATGTTTTAAACATTCTAGATTCATCCAGAAGACAGTTCTAAGTGACTAAAAACTGTTGCCTTTCTAAAAGAACGACAAGCCGTCGATAAACCAGTCTGCCACCCGTTCAGTCCAATCTGTAGCAAATGGCCATCTTTCCAGTTGATATTTGAGGGCATCTGTGAATCATTTTCCATCTGTATCACTTCCTCTATGTGATGTAATCAAATCAAATCGGTTCCATTATCTCTGCGAGTTATACGTGTTACATCAGCGTGAGCAACTGTGCTCTAGCTGTGCATTTTGGCATGCTTAGTATTGCAAGGACGCAACGAGCAGCTTGACAATTTAATTCAACGCAAGTAAATTAATCTCGGAAAGAAAGACAAGGCGCTCGAATGAATAAAATGTCTCGACAATGAGACGCTTAATCGTTCGTTTATTTTAGTCTTTGTTGATTCAGATTTCCGGCAGGTTTTCGTTGCTCAGCGGTCCCCAGTCCGTGGAATGCATTATTGGGATGGGACGTGACGCTCCCCTGTCGCCGGCCCAATTCCCCTCTCTGGCTCGTGGGGCTTTTCGTTGGCTTTTCACGCCCTCTTTGTACGCCGGCACGCTGCAGGTGAAGAGAAAGCAGTGTCCCTTGCGCTGAGCACCTTTCCTCTGCCATTAACAATGTCTTAAATCTGCAGATGGCTGCAAATAGACGTCCTTCTATTTTCCTTCGACCCTTTGCCTCCAGATACCAGGATAGTAAGAATTGATTTCTCCAGTGAGTTTCACACCCCGACAGATTTACCTTCACGCGCCTTGGGTCTTCCACAGTATATACTATATATATTTTTTTTTTTTTTTTTTGGGGGGGGGGGGGGGGGCATTTTCCAGAGCAGACTTGTCCAACCACCAGTGGAAAACCTTTGCAAGGACATCTGAAAGGACGGCCCACCTAGGGCAAAGGTAAATGTGTCGCTTCACGTCACCTTCCCGGTTTTCAGGGTGGGCCAGTCTGTGTGGAATTGTGTACACCTGAACCTGAATATCATCACCTACATACTGCACACCTTTTTGCTCATTCATGGTCAGGGGTTGGCATTTTTTTTTTCTTTTTAAAAAGGATGGCTTCCCTACTTTTGAATGGTTTGCTTTATTCAGACATAGAGAACGCATGGCAGGCATGGCAGTTAGAAAGTGCCATGTCAGGGACCGAACCCCAGCCAGCCAGCGAAAGGGGGGGGGACACATATGGCTCAAGACTACTCAAGAGCCGCCTCCCTACCGACTGCTGCATGGGCCACACTTCTCGCCGATGGCTGGATTATTACAATTCAGATCATATGACAGCTACGCCTGTCACTGTGAGCAGTTTCATATACATCTCCAGACTCAGACTGTCTGAATATGACCAGAACGTATTAATAAGCAAAAATGACAATATTTTGGCATGTATTGAAAATATATTTTGAGCCCCCCCATTTTTTCAAATGTATTTGTCACATTGTATCATAGTATATTTTCCATACGTGGCAAAATATTTTCATTGTGTAATAGCAACTAAGCAGGATGCTGATGATGACAGGCATTGTGCTGGTGAGCTTGGTTGTGTAGGGGTCAAAACTGGTTTCAGACAAGGACATTAATTTTGTACAAACAGAATCATTAAACTTTACAGCCATACAGATGACTGCTTTGAGAGAAATATGACTAGATTAAACAATATGTTAAAATAGAACAGGTTAAAAATAAATCTAATACAAACCAGAGCTGGTAAGGGCTTCGCTGAGACCAACATCTTGACCTTTGAAATCTTCGGGTGTCATAGTGATAAGTTTTAATTGTGCCTTGTTAAAAGTGAATCCTAGCCTGCTGGACTCTCGGGAGTCCGATGATTCGGCAAGAGTAGAATTTCAGGAGTGTCTTGAATGTGTGTTTAATGAACAAGCAAAAGACCAGGCAGGAATAAAGTGCAATTATGAGGCAGACCTGAGTCTGTAAAAGAGGCTTTTCGGGAAGCCAAAAGTAACAGGAAGTAAAAAGCGTCTGCAGCCTTGTCACCTCGTCAGCCTGAGTCTGTCTGCAGTTTTGTCTTCGTCTGGACCCACTCTAAAAACTGCCTTTTCTTTGGAAAAATGAATAAGAAACATCTTTAAAACAAAGTAGCTATGTGTATATTTGTATTCTTAATATTTATAGTTGATGTGGAACATGAATCTGGTCTCATTCTAAATAGCGTCAAACGGTGTATAATATTTTTACGCCGATGAGCAATAAAATTTCTTCCACACAAATTTCTGGGATACTTCTGGGAATAGGTCCCGTCAGATAAACATTGGCAAAGAGACGTGCGTTTGTAGAAAAGAGAGTCTTGACAGGACAGGGAAGGAGCTAAAATTGTGCCACTTCCCTTCACAGTGTCTTTTACACCATGTGACAGGACTGCAATGTTAAGACATGGGTACAGACCAGCCTCACCAGTTCACCTGTATCCATGGCGACATACCGTCACTGAATCACAATAAATTAAACCCATAACTGTTCAATTATTTATCCCACCTCCATAGACTTTCATACTTTCTGAGAGCATTTTTTTTTAATGCAGCTTGGTCAGCTACATTTTTTTTATCATACTGTAGGATAGGTTACCATAATATGCAGTTACCATAATATGGCCTCTGGAAACCTAATGTCGTTTTCCAAGCTGCTTGAAGTGTATTTTCTTGCTTTAGAGCACAAACCCCCAGATACCTCAATCCCAGCCACTATAAAACTGGTGGTAACACTTTGCATTAAGTTTCACCGATACCTGTGTAGTTAAATTGTAACTAATTTGGTAACTTAATACTGAGGTTAATACTGAGTAACTCCAACATAGGTAACATGGAACAGCAGTTAGTGGTATTCTTAATTCCACATGTGAAACAAAGCCAGCCCTGTAACATCTCTCCTGCTGAAATGAAATAATCCCATATCATAAAGACAGGTTGTGAAATTAGCAGGCAAGGTTTATTTGTTGTGTATCATGAAGTGTGATGAGTGTAAATAAAATATTTATAAATATTCACATGAAATTAAGAATACCGCTAACTGTTGTTCCATATTACCTACATTGGAGTTACTCAGTATTAACCTCTTGTTACCAAATTAGTTACAGTTTAACTACACAGGTATAGGTGCAACTTACTGTAAAGTGTTACCAAACTGGTTGGTTATAATAAACTTCTGTAATAATCAAAAACACACTTTAAAACTGAGATTATATCTTTAAATGCAGAAAGTGGATTTTTGACTGGCAAAGAAGCTTGCTAAGGGTGCTCTGCTTCTGGGTGAATTTGGCTGTATTTCATGAAGATGTCCTTTAGGAAAGGTTAAAGGAATTGTAATCAAACATTTAAAATATGCAAATGTCATTTTTTTAAAAACAACTTGAAAAGTATTTAAAAGTAGGTTAATGAACCCCTTGTTATTGCTCATAAGATCACAGTAAACTAATGCAAATTGCAATGTACAAGACGTTTCATTTTAATTGGCAAGCCTTGATGATGAATCACTGCAAATGAAACCTGCGTGTTTATAATGAATGATGTCTCATGATCTGCTTTAAAGGATATTTTTTGAGCACGCCAGTCCTAATAATAAACTTGCTCACCAAGCCAAGTGACTGAGAAATAATATGATGATGATAAATTTCAATCTTCTTGAAAACACCTTCACACAGTCTTCCTACATCAGCCTGGCACAATTCAGCTGTAGGGTTATGAACAGCATCAGGATTTGTGTTTAAAGGCTCTGATCTTCTGCGCACGGCTAGCATGGAAACGGCTAGCATGGAAACGGCTAGCATGGAAACAGCTAGCATGGAAACGGCTAGCATGGAAACGGCTAGCATGGAAACGGCTAGCATGGAAACAGCTAGCATGGAAACGGCTAGCATGGAAACGGCTAGCATGGAAACGGCTAGCATGGGGGCTACGTGGCAGTGTACCCATCCACAGAAATATCCATCAGTGGGCGATAATGATGGTATCTATTCAGGAGTGCGTTGTAAAATCCAAGGTGACGTCCAAGGTTGCGTTGCAAGAGCCACTTTTTCAGCCTTCATGAGAAAAAGGAAGTATGGTAGTGATACTAGTGTTAAAAGTTCAGCTATAGTTCAGCGCTAAGTGGAAGACATGCACACGTCAGTCACTGTCCCTCAAAAGCGTCCGTATGCGGGGAGATCGCCGTTATGCTAGTTGTGCTGACACTAGTGGAAGTGATGCACTGATCTCATTTTCAGTGACCAGTGCTCATATGTGGGAAGATCAACTCACATCACACCTGCGAGTGAACGTGATGTGCAAAGGGCAAAGGGCAAAGGGCAAAGGGCAAAGGCAACATATTGCTGTACCCAACAAGTTGGGCCGGAGGTATGCCAGCACCATGACATTTCCAACACATTAGACCGAGGTAATCCAATGCTGTGATTGGCCCAACACACTGGGCAGATGTACACCAGTCCTGTGATTGGCCTAACACATTGGGCGGAGGTTACCCAGTGCTGTGTTTGGGACCATTGGCACCAGTCTGTGGTTGATTTTTGGTTCAGCTTGGTGCTAGTATTGGGTAGGGTAGGACCTCCCCAAACTGAAAGCAGGCAGCATCAAAGGCCACTGCACTTACGGTTAACAAATGAGTTAACTGTCACCCAACATGGAATTACTTCCCCTCAGCCTATGAATAAAACCATACACGCATCCCTACCATGTTAGACATTACACAGATCAGCAAGCTGCATCTACAGTGGACCATTCATGCAATATTACTTGGGAGAGGATCAACAAGCTTGATCTGCAGTGGATCATAGCACTCCAGGAGGTATCAGCAAGTTTGATTACAGTAGATCACAGTACTCCGGGGGATATCAGCAAGCTTGATCTACAGTAGATCACAGTACTCCGGGGGATATCAGCAAGCTTGATCTACAGTAGATCACAGTACTCCGGGGGATATCAGCAAGCTTGATCTACAGTAGATCACAGTACTCCGGGGGATATCAGCAAGTTTGATTACAGTAGATCACAGTACTCCGGGGGATATCAGCAAGCTTGATCTACAGTAGATCACAGTACTCCGGGGGATATCAGCAAGCTTGATCTACAGTAGATCACAGTACTCCGGGGGATATCAGCAAGCTTGATCTACAGTAGATCACAGTACTCCGGGGGATATCAGCAAGCTTGATCTACAGTAGATCACAGTACTCCGGGGGATATCAGCAAGCTTGATCTACAGTAGATCACAGTACTCCGGGGGATATCAGCAAGCTTGATTAACAGTTGACCCTTTTTGAGACTGTACTCAAAAATATTAGCAAACTCGATGATGAGTGGAGAGTTCTTGATACATTTAAGTGCGCAAATACAGAAATCTGCAAAACAGAATAACTTTATTCAAGTGGAAAAGCACTCTGCTAGTTTAGCCTTTTAGCAGTTCAGCTGTGTAGCCTATGCTTACTAAGACAAGCTGCTAAACCACACTATAACCTCATTTTTGACAAAATAACACAAAAATAACTTTTTTATTTGTTTAAAGGTTTTTGAAAGTATGGAGTATTGAGAATATGTCAACTCTGATATGACCCAGCATGTGGAAGACATACGGACATGGGATTGTAAAATAAAATTATAATGTAATTTAATATTCAATGCAACTACTTAAAAATGTTTGTTTATATCTTTGGCTCAGTTCACGTGTATAATTTACAAGACTACAGTACGAGTATAATTCAGCAGCCTATCACCAACACATTTTGTAACTGATTTTTATATCCATGCTGTAAGGTGTATGGTAACGTGATCATAACATATGAAGGTATGTATGTGAGTAAATGTGTTCATATTATCCAGCCTGCCAGAGGACCTTAGAGAACCAAAGGGCAACAGTGGAACACATGGAGGCGATAAATTCGGACAGACGCCGACAGCTAGACAGACAGACCACTTACCGGGTTGGACCGGTGATTCAGATAGAATTCCAGTCACATTTTGTTCACTGTAATATCCAACAACTCCCAGCAACCTGGGACTCAAGGCCAGCATTGCGAGTAAATCTTTGTCTGCCAGTGCAGTATTACACATTGTTGTAAGCGTGAGAAGAGTGTGTACATTTTTATGATATATCGTCATTCCCGTTTAATGGTTTTGTGTGTGTGTGTGTGTGTTTAGTTCTGGGCAGTTTTCTCTGTGGAAGGCAAAGGGGTAAATTGAATTCCTCCACCCGCGTCACCTACACCATGAGATCGGTACGTTTTGCGCTCTTGATAAATGGTTTAATAATAAAAATGCAACCGGTGTGCTTCATATGAACGCTGGGCCCATTTAAAGGCCCGGTGTGCTTCATATGAATGCTGGGCCCATTTAAAGGGCCGGTGTGCTTCATATGAATGCTGGGCCCATTTAAAGGCGCAGGCTATTTTCCTCCATGACTGCAGGGACCTGGAACAGGTTCTCTCTTGAGCAATTTTCTCAACAACACAGAGATTGAATGTTTCAAAATGAGCACAGTCACCTGACGTATCTCAGCACGTATTGTTCAACGACAAGGGGAGCCGTTTGTGCCAATTACTGTGGAGATCGTATTGAACCTTGAACCCTGTATATCAATCAACATTTTGTCTTTAACTTTGACTTAAAAGTAAATGCAAGCATTTCACTCATTTCTCACCAACTCGGTTGTTAGTTTTAATGCTTGAATACACAAAATTATGTTTGTCAAGATGAAAAATATTTATTTTTGTTTTTAATTGTTAAAAAAAAAAGTAATTAACGCACACAAACGGCATTTTGGATTCAGTAGAGTCAGACTGAACCCCGATTCTCTCCATTGCCTTCTTTTTAGACATGTGATCAAGACTGGTAAGCGAGACCCAATACACAGGACGGAGTGAATCTGTGAGCCCTCTGAATTAGGCCATAGTGTAGAGTATTCTGGGGGCAATTGTAACAGGGGTCAATTGTAACACAATTTTTTGTTACAATTGCCCCCAACCCTGAACACATTAAACTTGCTAGCTTGCTGGATAGAATCTCAGCTCTCACTTGTTTCAGATTGGTGCAATTTTATGGTGTTGCAATTGCCCCCTGTTACAATTGCCCCCAGAATACTCTACTGGTCATCCAGCTGATTGAATTAGCACGCCTTTTGTCTTGAGTAGTTCCCCGGTTGCCAATTTACTATTAGTCAATGTGTACCAACTGTATTGTATAAGATCCGGAGAATATGTGGCCAGCAGACATAATGGCATCAGAGACATATATTTCTTACAAGGCCTTTGTCTTGACATTATTTATTTGGTTTTCATTTACACATTGTGTGTGACCTGATTTTCATTGGCCCATTTATGCTCAAGAGGATGGATTCTCAAGGTAGAAGTTAAAATTATTATAAAAATCCTCCACTTTTTACCACTGAGATCAATTTCTCCCGGAACATCTCAGCCTAGTTTCCCGGGGAAATGGAGCAAGCGCCGCCAGGTCATAAAGGAACTGGTACTCCGCTTCACATTTCTGTCCTCTAACCAACTCACAGCCTTTTCGTAGTTGCGGGAAGTGGGAGAAACAGTCACATGACGGGGGAGGGTATTGGCAAATTCCACATTTAATATGCCATTAGTCCTCCAAGATTCAGATGCAAATTAGTTTGGGGGCAGACAAAAGAGAGAGCCAGCCATTTTTCCTCCGAGCATTCATATGCAAGGTATTGTGGGATAGCTATCTGGAAAGAAGTAATTACCTGTTGATGAGGGCTATCAAAATGTATAGACACTCCTTGAAGTATTATTGTTATATTTCAATAGGGAGAGCAGGTATCAATGTTTTTATTTTTTATTAACTTTTATTTTATCAGGAATAGTTCCCATTGAGATTCAAATCTCTTTTACAAGGGAGTCCTGGCCAGGACAGCAGCACAAAAAGTCTCCCATAAAAACACGACATGACACTTAAAACAGACAGCACAATTCATTCTACAATGATTTTAGTGTTCCGTGTACTATTTTGCAAAACATGTACATTCAGTGACTAAGTAGCCCTTAATTTTGTTTTTATAATCTTCCATGGTAATAAAATAGTCTAGTTTAATGATGATATTGCAGCTCACACCAGGATGAGGGTGCAAAGACTTAAAATCCAGTGCAACTACTTAACCAAACACAGTGTGGATTCTTGGAATGACATACTTGATTTGACCCCATGATCGAAGGTTGAACCTATTGATAGTTTGGAGAATCAGTAGGAAACATACATATGGTGGGAAATGGCCTTATAAAGAAAAAAGTACCAGTGTTCCATTCTACGGTTGAATAAGCATGACAAACCAAATTGCAGTGGTGTGTACGAAAACTTGAATCTGAGATAAATTGTAAGGCTGCATGGTATACTGAGTCTAACATTTTCAAAGCAGATAAATTTGCATGCATATATAAAATATCACCATAATCAATCACAGTTAAAAACATCACTCAAACTAATTGTTTCCTTGCACTAAAAGAGAGACATGATTTGTTTTTATAATAGAAACCCAACTTTACCCTGAGTTTTTTTGTAAGACCTTCAATATGATGTTTTAAAGAAAGATTTTCATCCAGGAGAAAACCCAGGTATTTGTAAGTTTAAACTTGTTCAATCAACCTATTATTTAAGGTAACAATCCTGTGATCTCCAATACCTGCCTGATTAGATCTAGAGAAGCACATCATTTTAGTCTTATTAACATTTAGTAAAAGGCTTAAATCACAAAGATTTCTCTGTACAACATTAAAAGCTAACTGCAATTCCCTCATTGCACTTGCTATAGATGAGGCAGAACTGTACGTTATAGTATCGTCCGCATAAAAATTTTACTTTATATTCTTAACATGACAACATAGATCATTGATATAAATTGTAAATAAAATGGGACCTAATATGGACCCTTGTGGGACACCATTTTGAATACTCAGGTGGCTAGAAAATAAACCATCAAACTGCAGAAACTCTACTGGGATAGCTTTTAGAATTCCTCTGTCGCGTTTGGTCCTCCGTACCCGACCCCTTACAGTGGGATAATAAACTGAGATTGCAGCCACCTATGTGTGCGGATCACTTCCTATGCAACACAAAGTAGATATAATAAGGTCTACGCACTTATAGCGGTAAACTTTACCTACTTCATTGATCATTAAGGTGGGCTAAGAATGGTTCACAAATTTTTTTTTTTCTTTTAAACTATTATTGTTAAATTAAAATTTTTATGCTATAAAGTACCTACAACAGAAGATTTCATCACAGTTGATTTTCCTTATCAAATTTGATGAAGCAGCTTCAATGTAGTTAGCTACTTTTTCTTAGTAGCTTGTAGTGTAGCTTGCTACTTTCCTCAAAATGGTAGCTTTGCTGTAGCTTAGCTACTTTAAATCATGCGTAGCTTGTAGCTTGGCAAGCTACCATCTCAAAGTAGCTTCCCCAACATCTCTTTAACACCTTTGCGTAGCTAGAAGGTAACGCCGGCGGAACCTTTTTGCTCAACTGAGACATTCGTTGCTACTGCAGCCAAACTATTTTTGGAAATCACAAACTCTGTGTTTTAAATTTATTGGTAGACGGTTCGTGACGATTTCTGCCAAATACGGAGTTTCTAAGTGTCGCTTTCCCCGTAGCAAGTCCATTTAACAAGCAACCCCCACCTAGTCTATACCTACCCATGCGTGACATAGTGGACAATAGCGTCTATGTTTGAGTTCATAAATATATTTATTCATCATATAAAATTACAATAACGTCATAGCAGCGAGATAAACTCAACAATAGCCTGATCGTATGCCAGAAAAGCCGTGAAAAGCCCTGCTCACTCAAATGCAAAATAAACAGTGAAAGTACTGTCTCATTCTACCATGTATTCTACTAGCAATATATGCTACTAAATATGAAATAAATATACAATCCTACCATTGGTTTTACACATCGAGATGTTCCTTTCAAAATTCAGTGGTCATTTATTGTCTGGTACAATCGGTTTGAGAAATATACAACACTTTATACCGCTATTACAGTATCTGAAACGTCGATGCATAATACCCCCATGCCCTGTAAGCCTGTCTCATTCATTACAGTTCATTCTGGTTTAATTGTCGGCTTATACCTTAGCAACGGTATATACCATGTCTTTTTGGGTGCTTTGAATAATTTACTACAGCCCAGCGTAATGGCAGTTTTCGTTTTAACGGTCTAGTATTACGCAAGCTCTATAAAAGACGCATTAGGGAGGGGAGTTTCCCTTTTCCGATATGTAAGTATTTTTGCGTATAAAATAGTGATGGGCAGTTCGGCTCATTTTTCTGAGTCAGCTCGTTCCGTACCATTCGGTTTGAAGAGTCGGATCGGAGTCGCGAGGTTTTGGTACTTCCAGTTAATACAGTAGGCGACCGTTCGTTTGTTAGATTCTTTCAAGCTACCCGAGCCGCATCTTTTCCTCCCAGCAGCACGAGCTGGATTTTGAAGCTGTTTCAGACTGCAGAGTTTGGTAGCAAATGAAGTTGGTAAATCAGCTTTGATATTTTATTCAGACTACATCACTTGATTGATACTCATTTTCTAATAGCCTATGCTCAGTGTTTTCTGTTCACTCCTCTTACTTTTCAAGCTAGTTTGCATTGCAATCGCATCCAGTTTACATTTATTTAGGCTACGACTTTCCCATCTCCGTTATTCTAGCAGAAGTGTAAAATATCGCTGTCTGTCATTGACTGTAACGTTACATATTACATGTAAGAATAGACATTGAATGGTTATGTTTGCATAGGCTGTAGCTATTTTATTAGTCTATGCAAATATAAATCTTTTTTCTTTTTTTTTTTATCAGATCCTAGAATCCAGTAGCCTATACTGAAAATGTGGTGGATGGATGGCTGTGTGTATGTGTTTCGTTTATTACTTTTAAATAGATTTGGTAAAGATTTATTTGGACACCATAAAATATGTTTAGGATATTTGAACCATTTATTTATTCCATTATACAAAATTGTATTTATCTGTTCACTGTTGTTGTTGGTCAAGAGTTCTAAAATAAAAATGCCACCACTTTAAATAAGTAGCAGCCTATTTGCTGAACACAATCGCATATTAATTCTGTTTTATGCTGCAATTCGGTTGCAAACAGCCACATGTAGCCTAATAATTTCGTAATTAAAAGTAGGCGTCTCGGACTATTATTAGATATAACAGAATACTTTTGTCAATGTTTCTGGTTGATCCGACGCTAAGTAGGCTAAACCCGATTATTATTATTAATGGTGTAGGCTGCATTTGCTGTCTATTAAAACTCAAAAGGAGCTTTATGTCACCGTGGGATATTGCCACGGTTCACGACGCTGAGTCGAGCTGATTTTGTGCTGATGAGAGTTGGGTAGTAGGCGACTGTAGGGAGCCTACATCTTTTAACCGTTAGCAGTAGTAGCCTAATAATCACTTTGGAATGAGCTGGGGCGATTATCTAATTCACAAAAACATGTGCAATATTGTTAGATCAAATAATAATGTATTCGTAAATGATTATAAAACAGATTTGTGCGACCTATTTTGTTGGGCGCATCACTACTGCTACAGTCTATGGTTATAACTAGTGACACCGGCTTCCGGCTGTAGTAGAAAGCAGGCAGAGTCAAGAGCCAGAGCTAAGAGCCAGAGCCGTGGGTAAGCGCGATTCCCTCAAACTGTCGAGTCGACTCAGACGACTCCGCATAAAGAGTCGTTTAAAAATACCGATTTGTTCGCGAACTGTACATCACTAGTCTAAAATGCCGTTGGTCTCGCTGTAGTCAAGCCGGAAAGTCTGTACACCCCTTTCACCTTCTCCACATTTTTTTCGACGTTACAGACATATTCTACAATAGATTGAGTAAATTTTTTGTCTCAAAATTCTACACAAAATAGCCCATAATGACAAAGTGAAAACAGGTTTTTAGACATTTGTGTTAATTTATTAAAAATCTAAATGTAAAATATCATATGTACACAAGTGTGCATATGACACCCAAAAGTGAGCTGAGGTGTATTTTGTTTCCACTGATACTGCTTGAGATGTTTCTACAACTTAATTGGAGTCCACCTGTGATAAATTCAATTGATTGGACATGATTGGCGATTGCCAGCACCTGCCTATATAAGGTCCCACAGTTGACAGTGCATGTCAGAGCAAACTCCAAGCCATTGGGTCAAAGGAATTATCTGCAGACCTCAGAAACAGGATTGTGTCAAGGCATAGATCTGGAGAAGGGTACGGAAAAATCTCTGCAGCTTTACAGGTCCCAAAGAGCACAGTGGCCACCATCATTCGTAAATGGAAGAAGTTTGGAACCACCAAGAATCTTCCTAGACCTGGCCGCCCGGCCAAACTGAGCAATCGGGGAAGACGGGCCTTGGCCAGGGAGGTGAGCAGGAACCCGAGGGTCACTCTGACAGAGCTCCAGCGTATCCTTGTGGAGATGGGAGAACCTTTCAGAAGATCAACCATCCAGGCAGCACTCCACCAATCAGGCCTTTATGGTAGAGTGGCCAGACGGAAGCCCCTCCTTAGTAAAAGGCACATCACAGCCCGCTTGGAGTTTGCCAAAAGGCACCTAGAGGACTCTCAAACCATGAGAATCAAGATTCTCTGGTCTGATGAAACCAAAATTTTACTTTTTGGCCTGAATACCAAGCGTCACGTCTGGAGGAAACCAGGCACCGCTCATCACCTGGCTAATACCATCTCTACAGTGAAGCATGGCGGTGGCAGCATCATGATGTGGGGATGTTTTTCAGCAGCAGGAACGGGGCGACTTGTCCTGATAGAGGGAAAGATGAATGCAGCTAAGTACACCGAGATCCTTGAAGAAAACCTGCTCCAGAGCGCTCTGGACCTCAGACTGGGGTGAAGGTTTACCTTCCAACATGACAACGACCCGAAGCACACAGCCAAGAGAACAAAGGAGTGGCTCCGGAGAAAGTCTGTGCATGTCCTTGAGTGGCCCAGCCAGAGCCCAGACCTGAATCCAATTGAACATCTGTGGAAAGAGCTGAAAATGGCTGTGTACCGACGCTCCCCATCCAACCTGATGGAGCTTGCAAAGATATGCCAAGAGGAATGGGCAAAAATGTCCAGAAACAAGTGTGCCAAGCTCGTAGCTTCTTTCCCAAGACGCCTTGAAGCTGTAATCGCTGCCAAAGGTGCAGCAACCAAGTATTAGGCTAAGGGTGTGTACAGATATGTAACCCCTAAATAACCTATTTTTGTCAGTAAAATAAAATTCATATTTTCTAAAAACCTGTTTTCACTTTGTCATTATTGGCTATTGTGTGTAGATGTTTGAGGCAAAAAATGAACTCAATCTATTGTAGTATAAGTCTGTAACGTAATAAAACGTGGAGAAGGTGAAAGGGGTGTGCAGACTTTCCAGCTTGACTGTATGTACGTTCGTGTTTCCACTCGAGCACAGTCTTTCCAATATGTTTGATAGCCCTATTGTTATTTTCACATTTTGAGTGCATTTCACATACTGTAGTGCAATCGTTAAATGTATTTTTGATGTAGGCTACCAATGTTCATTGAAGATAGAACATTTGGCAGCATTTTGCAGATGGTGGAATACTATTTTATGTTCATGTTATCATACATAATATAGGCTATGGCGTATATACTTGTCTCTTAGGGCATGACAAATGCTCAATCCAATTTACTGTGCACTGATATGTGGTAGATTAAGGTAAAAATGTCCTTGGAGTCATTATGAATAGGAAAATTTAAATAATAAAAAAAAATGCAATCCCAGGACAAAAGTATACATACTGTAGAGTACAGGGACAAGTGATGTTTCATTGAGGTACAAGAGTGAATGATTAGGCAACATATTTAGGTTTATGTAACACTGTGATATCAATGTTTTTTTATCTTAAGCCATCATCAGAAGGAGCAAATGTATCTGCTATATGAAACTAATGTTATTCATTTTATGACCTGTCTTGCATAGGGGTTTTGGACCCATAGATATCTACCCCCCTATATGATGAAAATATAGTAATTCCCACTTAGAAATTATGCAAAGGTGAGTTTTATGAGCCAAAACTGTTGATTTGTAGTTAAATATATCTTTTTTTAAATGTATTTACAGCAGAGCACAATTTAGCCATTTGGATAGTTTTGGACACTAATGGACAACAGGGTACACTGCTATATTTTGCATCATAGACCTTTAGTAGTTCTGCATATCATCCTCAGATTTTGCAAAACTTGTGGACATGGAGTTTATGATCCAGGAAATGTATATATATTACCGATTTCACTTATGTAGCTCTCAGCAAACTAAAGAAAAACTATTTTTAAAATTTATTTTCCAAAGTTTCTTTTCATTTGTGGCACTTTATTTTGACTTAATTTATGAAAATAAACAAATCTAAGTTTGTATTGTAAATGGTACACCTGTCTTGTTTCATTTAAG
Source organism: Synaphobranchus kaupii (assembly GCA_029718625.1). Taxonomy (NCBI): domain Eukaryota; kingdom Metazoa; phylum Chordata; class Actinopteri; order Anguilliformes; family Synaphobranchidae; genus Synaphobranchus; species Synaphobranchus kaupii. The sequence goes on along the minus strand of CM056380.1, from coordinate 14,349,072 downwards.
CCATTTACCAAGTTTATGTGATGCTCACACCTGGAGTTATAAAGCCTTAAACAGAGCACCCCCTAAATAGATGAAATTTGCCATCTGCGCCAAGGGGTTAACATAAAAATCTGACTTTGTTTTACGTATTTGGGAGATGCATCTGTTCCTCAGATACCTAAAATGTATCCAATCTAAGTTATGTTTCGATTTTCTTGAAGTTGCCCAAGTAAGGTTTCACTCATGAATGATATCAGCAAGTTCCTCTGTGAACCAGGTATTGTCCCGTCCTTTCACTTTATATTTTCTAAAAGGGAGCATGCTTGTTTGTAATTTCTGTGAATAACAATTTAAAATAAGCCATCTCAGCGTCCGGAATGTGGCATACTTTTGCCCAGTCACAAAAATATGAATCATATAAAAAAAGCTTTCTCACAGAAAGATTTAAAATCGATCCTACTTATACTACGTGGTTGCAGCTTTGGAAGTTTTGTATCTCTCACCACAGCAATTACGCAGTGATCGCTGACGTCATTTGCAAATACAGCGGTGGCTTTATATTGTGAGCTGCCTTTGTTAAAAAACAAATCAAGGAGTGTCGACTTATCTGGATGTTTCGGATTAGGTCTGGTTGGCGACTCAATGAATTGTGTCAGATGAGCAGAGTCACAAAAACTTTTAAAAGGATCAGAGACAGGAGCCAACCAGTCCCAGTTCAAGTCCCCCATAAAAAACTGTTCATTGTAGTTAAGCCGCAGACATGTTTTGAAGTTACATGATAATGGGTGAGTCATGCCAAAATAATTCAAGGGAAGTGGAAGAATGAAAATGGATCAGGGTTTAAATCAAGAGGTTAAACCTTATGTACGTATTTTTTCACAAGTTTTATGAATTTATGGTTTCAACACTATTATAATCAAACTTATTGAATATAAGAGGGACATTCAGTATTCATAATAATTGCATCACCTCCAGGTATATATACTGTATATTAGGGGTGTGCCTGAAGCCGAAATCCGGAAGTGCACGGATAGTGGGTTGTAAACTGATTTTTTCCTATCCGAAGTTGCCAGTTTGTTTATTAAAACATTAAAATATATAATTAGGGATGGAGCCGTTCGATATGGGTCATGTGACACAATCGGCAGTCCCTGAAATTACGGATACTCGCCCTATAGGCCTAAGGGTAAACGTTAAATGCTTATGAATGAACATGAAAATAAACGTGTCCTTATTTGGAGGTTAGTAGTGGTGTGCTGCCTAGGTCAAAAGCCGCTATGTTACAGAGGATTACCAAGGCTAAAATGCTTCCTCTCAATTGCAAACTACAAAAATTTAAAAAGAAAATAACCCTTCACGAAAAAGGCCTTGCAGCAGTACAGCGGTAGAAGCGCCGACTTTCAGTCGGAGCAGTTGTACTCCGAGGATCGGGGTTCGCGCCCCGGTCCTGCCAGATCCGAGCATGGCCGGTGCCCTGTGGGAGCGGCAATTGGCGGCTGCTCTCGGAGAGAATCGCTGCGCATATCGCGGCCCCGGGCGAGTTGGAATCACGGTCAGGCTTGGAGGAGTCGCGCCCTGAATAAGGACATGGCGACCTCCGTTCTACTACCGGCTGACGGGGTTGTGCAGCAGTGATTCTCTAGCGGTTGCTACACGGGGGGAATTGAATTAGAATAGGGGTTCAATTGGCTACCAAATTGGGAGAAAATGGGAAAAAATCTGAAATAATTTCTTTTCTTTTTTTTTATTTAAAAAAAAGTTCTGCCAGATGGTACAGGTAGAGGGAAGGGCATCCCGGACCTCTCCCCTGCAGAAGAGAGGGTGGGGGATATCATTGGGGGAAAAAAACAAAAAAAAACAAGTGGTAGTGGAAGACGCGACTGCAACTTGATTCGTCAAGATTTAAAGATTCTCTCACACCGGTTGCAACGTTTGCTAGGTTTTCTAGGCGCTAATAAAACTAGATCGGATTTATAGAAAAAATAGGAAAACAGTTTTGCGTCTTGCATACAACATGACTCGTGATGCGTAATTATTTTCATATGGCTGTCTCCAATAAATCCTTGTACAGATTTCCTGATGCAATAATTTTAACCGGCTTCTGCTTCATCCCATTCAGGCTGTACGGGATGAGAAACTAATAATAGCAATTAAACTAATAGTTATTAAAAATGTACTTATTCAGATGCTATTTTTGCCAATTAGGCTACACAACGTACACCTACAGCCACAATGCGTAGGTCAAGTGCATTTTAAAATATTGCCCCAATGCATTAACTGCTTTTAATATTTTCATAAATGGAATGACTTGGCCGTTATCATATTTTTATGATCAGCTTCTCATTTAAGGTGAACTCTGATTTTATAGCTCACATAACCTATGTTTTCCAAAGAGCACCTTTTTGTTTATCACCTGTTGACTCCGCAGTGCTCTGAACAAAAGTTTTTTTGTTTTCATTATAAGCTGCACAACTATTGTTCCGTCGCTGTTCATTGCATGCAATGTTGCTGCCTCGCCACTGGGAAAAGCGTACGCAAGGTCAAGGGCTGTCGTGAGATTTCATCTTACCGTACACCCACGTTCATTTTGATAAATCTGGAAATTTCCCTAAAAATGGCCGTACGCTCACTTTACGATCAGATTTGAACGTACGCCTGAATGATAAATGAGGCCCATTGTCCTGCTGCAAGGCGAGGCACCGTCTAATGACTTTTGAGGCAGATAACAGGTTTCTGTAGGCTACACTTCAGAATTCAGTCTCTGGTCAAAGTACACTTCCAAGTTGTCACATATGCATAAACATAATGTGACTTCTACCTGAGTCAGTCCATAGTCAAAGTAAAACCAAAAGTGTGTTATCACGCGAAAACAACTTTTGTTATGTCAAGAACACAAGGTAATGGGATATACAGTATATATAAAAAATATATTCTTGCTGATGCAGTCCTTTTCAGCACAACAGACTGCCCTACCCACGCCCCTTGCTTCTCTGGTTGGCCAGCAAAAGGTCTGCTTCCTCCTCCTCTGGTTCCAGCCATTTCTGCAAGCTGTCACTTTCAAAAGGCCCTGGTTCAAACTCTGGCCTCATCAAATCTCCACCTTGGCACAATTTAGGATACAAAGTTTAGAAGTACTTAATAAATGCTAGAATTAAAGCATAGTTCCAGGAAATTGGAATGGCAGGTTTGATGTTTTTGTACACTTCAGAATCCATCCTGCTGCTGCCGTCAATAGTCACATCATCAATAAAGACAAGTGAGCCAGTTCCAGTGGCAGCCATACACGCCCAAGCCATAACACTACCTCCGCCATGTTTCAAAGATGAGGCGGGGTGGGTGGGGCTCTGTACTCCAGCACATTGGATTTGAAATGGAACAGTGACTATGAGGTTAAAGTGAAGACTTTCAGCTTTAATTTGAGGGTTTTTACATCCATATCAGGTGAACATGTAGCAATTGTAGGCATTTTTACACATAGTAGCCCCCCCCCCCCCACTTTTAGGGCACCAAAAGTAATTAGTAAAATTAACATAAACTTAAATAATGTCATCATATTTAATATTGGGTTGCATATCCTTTGCCTGCCATCTGTTCGACAGTTGAAAAGTTGATTTGAGTTACAAGAATAAGACAGTTCAAAAGGTACCTAGTGCAGGTGGAGAAACCACACATTCCGCTTATCAGCTAAAAACACAACTTATCTTGTCTTCAGCCATATATGACTTAATTCATCTAAGGACAGTACTTTTTATCATCTTTCGCTTTTCACTAAGTTTTACAATCAGCAATAAAAAGCATATACTCATGTTCAGCTTCCCATCCCCTGATTGGTAGGAGGTACTTTCAGTATTCATCATAATAATTGCATCACCTCCAGGTATATATACTGTATATGTATAAGCAGTGGATGCAGAGCTGAAGAGATTGAGGAAGTTCCGGACGGAAGACAGAAAACTACCAAGGAGAACAGAATGGGTGAGTCCAGAATGGGTGAGTCCAGAATGGGTGAGTCCAGAATGGGTGAGTCCAGAATGGGTGAGTCCAGAATGGGTGAGTTGACTTTTAACTGTCAGATTAAATACTGATGGTCATACAACCCCAAACGATTTACTTACAAATTATCTGTTGCAAATCATTAAAATCTCTCAGACATCAGTAATTCAAACCTGGCCCTCCAGCTTTTCTCTGTAAGATTTGCATCTAAACCTGGCCTGTGGTAACTTTCTACTGTCTCCTCTACGGACCGCTGCTTTACCATCTTCTGAGTTTTGATTGTCATCGAATGAGGATATATTTGTTTCTTTGGCTTCTGCGGTTCATTCTTTGGGGGGTGTTTTGTGCAGAGCAGAATGTTTTCTCAATGGTGTGTCTTTTCGCTTATATCCTCCATTTTAGCCTCCATTTATGGCAACATTTTAAAGGTCGAAACAACAGGTGCTTCACAACAAACCGCTAATCAGGACGGGCTGCGTATGGCAGGTCTGTCGCAATATTTAATAAGTTGTTTATTTATGAACACGTCACCTTTTTTCAGCAATATAATACCAAACTGTGCACAACTGTGGGTGACATTGTTAACTTCATAATTGCATTTATACCCCGATTTGGACACTATCCTGCCTTTTCACGTATTAATAATTCACTTTTGTCTGGATTTTATTTTGGAGTTCCACATACACTAGCATATATTACCAAGATAATTCCTCCAAATTGTTTCATAATTCCTTTCGTTCAAAAGGAGTGAGTGCCTCCCACGAGCTGGCCAGGGCTGATCTGAACAGGGTGAGCCAGTATAAAAGAATCATCACCAAAGTGGCACGGGCTCACCAAATAGACCCAGCCGTGATCGCCGCTATCATTTCCCGCGAGACTAGGGGAGGGTCCGAACACGTTATGTTAAACGGAGGCTGGGGTGACCACGGCAACGCCTTCGGACTCATGCAGTTGGGCCGAAGCAGAGGCACATTTATATCAATGCATTAACGTGCTGCTTGCAGATTAAGAGGAACTACATTAGGAATGCATGATATTTTCGAGTGTCGAAAGCAATGCATTCAATGGAAGTGCAAATGTTTTTCTCATGCCGTACTGTCAGATATCTGCCAGATATGCCAAAGAGGCTTTAACACAGAAAGGGACCCATACATCTGATACATACCACTGGTGAAGGCCACATTCATGAGTTTCTGTTTTCATTTGTAAAATCTGTAAAATTGACCGTTTGGAACAGTTCTGGCATGTTAGTATCAGTGGTGTGTTTAAAAAAAATAAAAAATGTATTTAAAACATATTTCCTAGGTGGACAAGCGGCGGCACACACCAGAAGGAGGGTGGGATAGTGAGCAGCACCTCAATCAAGGCACTGAGATTCTGGTTAGTTCCATCAAACAGATCCAAGTCAAATTCGCATCCTGGTCCAAGGAGCAACAACTTAAAGGTATTTTACCTCTTTGTCTCAAGCCTGTTTCCATCGGACATGTATTGCTATCCTGGCACCTTTGCCCATGGTAAATAACCTCCTAACATAATTTCAGGTTAAGTGCATTGTTCAAAGTTACACCCCTCCAAGTATTCAAGCCTGCATTCATTGTATTGCATTCCCAGATCCCTAACCAATATTCCAGACTGTTGCCCAATAGTGTATGTGTAACTACGATGTGTGTAAAAACTGAATACCAAAAATATTTTTTATTCAGATCTAAGCACAGATTGAATGTATTTCAGGTGGTTTGGCAGCCTACAATATGGGAGCTAGTAACGTTCCATCTTATCAGGGAATCGACAGCAATACCCATATGAAGGACTACTCCAATGATGTTGTGGCCAGAGCCCAGTTCTACAAAAGGAATGGTTTCTAAACAAAGAAAATAAAGAAATTAATGAAAAACATTAAATGAAATTTTGCAAATCATCAGACACTTAATCAATAAACTATATATGGACTCTATACTTGTTTGTTAATTTTTTTTGTCTCATAAAAACAAAAACTATTTAAGAAGTAGATTAAAAACTTACTAAATAATTTGGTCAAAATAATAGTTGATTAATTAGTTGAAATAATTGTTGCAATCTGTAAACATAACAAAACTCATAATATTCCAAATCAATAGTACTCGATAAAAAGTTGCTATGCTATTTCTGTAAGATTGGAAGAATGGCCATGTTTAAATGCACGTCCTTATTCCGATCTTATTCAGAAAACTCAAGTATTCTGGTTACAATAAAGTCAATGTAGATGCCTTGTTCCGAAAAGCAAAAACCTGATTATGAATATGCAAAATCCAAATAAAATGCTTATAAACCGTATTCCCCTCTTAAACACGGGCTGCACGGTGAGGGTAATACGTGGATGGTTTCACTTACTGCTATCCTGGTGCCGTTACCAGAGGTACTGGGACAACACTCACAGTGCACAAACATCATTGTTCATGTTGGCTATAAAAGACACCTGTCAAAAAACAATCTGAACTGCGCACACACAGCGCCTAGCAGCATTGATCTCTGGATAGCGTGTTCTGATTTCAGGTCCTATCCCCACACTACACCTTAGCTATTCTCTTGGCACCTATCCCCCCATGACTGGATCAATTTTACCTCATATACAATATTTTGACAATTTTTTACTTTTCTGGAACTACATTCTATAGGCATGATGGACTTCATCCCAGCATTACTGGTGCAAAAGCCTTATCTGCCAACATGAATTATGACCTCTCCCACCACCATTCGAAAACAGCGAGACAGTCCATGTCCCTTCAAGGCTGTATTCTTTTTTTTGCTGTGTCATGTTTAGAAATCCAGAACTGCATTTTAATTTCATTTTCAGAATCTGAACAATCGATGCCACGGGAACCACACACAGTTTTCCTGCAAATGCAGGGCAAAACGGTTTTATCTTCTTGCAGGGATCAGATGCTATGTAGAGTTTCATATCGGGATGACGGGTTCTGAAATAATGCCTTGCAGACGACAGAAGTACACAGTGACTCATCGGACTTATGGAAAAATATGATTGAAAATGACCACAATAATGTGCTTGAGGCATTCTTCGGACACTGCCTTATTAACAGCTTAACTTCTACTCAGAAAAACAGACATGGCACCACGCTGTGTTGCATGGATGGGCCTCACAGCCTCAGATGAAACCCGAACGTGCCAGTCCCAACTGTAGCTCCATAGAGGCAACCCTTAATTGATGATTGCATCGGTTAGGGGTCTGCGCGTCATTGCTTACGCCAGCCCCGCTGGTCGATCGCGCGCCCATTGACTGCATGCTCAAAGCTGTATACAAGATGTCTTCCTCCGGGTCGACTCTATGCAAGCTTAGCCGTGGTGTGAAAGGAGGCAGGCTGGTGACTCCATGTATTTTGGAGGACAACCTCCACCCTCCATGTCTTCACCCTCCCGAATTGGCAGTGTCGATTCTGCAGGAACATGGCTACAGATAATTTGACATTCCGAATGAGGGTGGGAATTGGACAATGTTCAGCCCCATGTTGGGGAAATAAAGGACAGGTCAACAACTGGAACTTGCATAACAACTAAGGCCTTTTTATCGGTTGTTTTGTTGGGAGTGAAATTAGTAAAAATGTAGTCTGTTAAAGTGAAGTTGCTTTGAAAGCATCGTACACATATAGGGAAGGTCCATATTCATTGTAAGGTCCTTCAACAAAAAAAAACAATACAGAATTTCGTGGAAAATAATTCCAACATTGAGATTTGCTGTGTTAGTAGATGGCTCAGGTTAAATTGCCTGTTTGATTGCAAGTGTAGTTTGACTGAGTTTATCTTTTGCATGGACATCGTATGTTTCATCATGAGCTGACAGTATTTACTAAGAATTACAGGTCTGGAGCAAACTTAGTGACTCTTCAGAACTTACCTAGCAATTTTCTGTGAAGCTAATGGTTGCCATGGTTCTAATTATGTGGTTTTCAGAACAGGTTAGAGCTTTGGACATCATCCTCAAACTGATTTGAGTATAAATCCTGAAACTAGAAACTTTTTTCTGAAAAAGACACCGACCAACGTTGGTCCGTAACTTTGACTTAGAAATGCGTTATATTTTCACAGGAGAGTGCCAGGGAAGTAAAGGTTTGTGACTGCTGAACATGGCGACCGATATGTGCGAACAGAGCTGGACGCTCTATGCAGTCGTGTAGGACCATAACCATCCCTGCGCCACAAAATTCAAATTTTCTTTTATGCTGGAGCACTGTGGGGGCCACCAAAACCCTGGAACAATTCCCAGCCCGCCAGCATTTTCACAAAAGCATTCTTTGGACAGCTGACCCGCGTGTGCACTGCCGTGCCTCTGCTAGCCGCGCACTGCCGTAGTGCCGGTTTGTTAAAACCCTGGCAGACCGGCGGCTGTGCTGCCAGCGATCCGCCGGCAGGCCGCCAGCGAGCAGGTTGCGGGCACTGCATGCGTGCTGGCTTGGTTGCATCTATATTGAAAGTCAAACTTAAGGACGAATGTTGATTGAATCCTGCCTACTGTCTTCAGAAGACTGAGCGTACAGTATATTATCCAGTTATATATATACTACTCAAAAGAAGTTAAGGGTCAAAGGAAATTTTTTGATCATTTTTGTAAGTATGTCTTTTTAAGCCATAGGGTTAGAATATCCCCCTTTGGGTTGTCATTTGGACTATAGACATCACGTTATTATGGGACATGCAATCATATTCACCCGACTTGTCACCCATTGAGCATGCGTGGGATGAACTAGGGCGGCGAGTTCGATCACATCACGTCCCTGCCGTCAACCTCCAGCAACTGGCTCAGCGATTAGATCCCTCAACGTTATTTCCAACGCCTGATCAACAGCATGTGCCAACGTTGTCAAGAATGTCTGAATGCTAACGGTGGCTACACCAGTTACTGAAGCTTCTGCGACTTGTGTGAACATCATTTTTGGGGGTGCATGACCTTTTTCATCAGGGTAATAAACTAGTGTCTAATCAAAAGTTTTTTGTTTTCTGTTTTCTGTTCTTGAGCCATCAAAGAATTATTTTGTCATTAGTCGTCACCATTTTAGCTCGTTAGCCTATATTTATATGCACAAATATTTTTGTAAACAACATCTTATCTTGAGGAATAATTGGTTTTTTGGTTGTTTGGTTTAAAAACTTTTTTGGTTTAAACATGTTTTGTTTAAGAAATGTTTGAACTAAATTTCAATGCATCTCAGGTCTTTCCTCATTTCCTCCTGCACACTTCGTGTTTTTTAAAAGTTCATTTCCATGCTACAGATTAGCTGGCTTCAATAGGATGCCACAAAATAAGTGTGCAGGAGCTTAAATGGTGGATTTGTCTGTTCTGCTGTAATTCATGTTTTTTTTTTTTATATGTCCATCCAGTCCTGAGAAAATAAAATACCTTGGACAGAGGCAGTAAGAGACTCACACATTGTGCCTCTTGTGTGTGCATGTGTGCATGTGTGTGTGTGTGTGTGTGTGTAAAAGAGACTCGTGCGTGCGTGCGTGCGTGTGTGTGTGTGTAAAAGAGACTCACACATTCTGTGCCTCTCACATGCAAACAGACTGCACAGATGGACACTGAGAGCTGTGGAGGACTGATGCCAGACTACATAAAAAGACAGGAAAATACACTAAAATGTGTTTTATTACTGTGTGTGCGTGTGTGCGTGTGCGTTTCATTCACAGAGGGCTGCTGTGCTTGCAGGTTTTGCATTCCATTAATTAGCCTGGTGCAATTACAAATTATCTGTGGGCCTATACATCAATGCCGGTTCACTCACAGATTCATGAATGTATCAAAAACATTTAGCTAAATGTCTGATTACACTAATTTATGACTGAACAAATGAAATATTTAAGAGCAGAAGTGTCATGAAATGCAGAAACAGATAGGGCCTTCCCTGGATGGTAATTACTAGATTAAGTGAAAGTGAAAAAACTGCACTCTGTACCATAGAAGGGCCAGGAAAACAAGACTCACAAAAGAGGGGATGCTGGGACGAGTGACATTTCCGTGGTTCAGAAACTAAACGCAGTTTTTATTCATGTAAAATCTGCTCCTTGAGTTCAATGGGAAGTCTTATAATGCACAAATAAAGGACAGGATGACAATAACTGACATGGGAAAAATAACGGGCAGAATTGTGGATCTCTGCAGAATAGGAAAGGATGAGAACAGGATGACAAGGAACAGGAAGTGTCAGTCTGGGGGGTGCGTCCCAATACTCGAAAAATGCACCCTCCTTTCCTCCACTGCCACCTCCTCCCCTACGGGCCTACAATGTATTCATACATTCAGACATATCAGAGCAGAAAAGGACCCGTTGGAACAAAATAAAACATCAGAGAGCTTATTTAGGAAATCCCCACAGAAATAAATCTTTTGTAAGAGAGAACTGGCAAGTCGGCGGTGGGAATTTACAGAGTCATCCAATTTTGAGGACACAATCACTATAAAAAACAAAAGCGCAACAATATGAATATTCCATTCTTAGGAAGAAACATCTGTGACTCCAAAGTTGGAAATTTGTCTCAGCGCTTTGTGCTCGATCATCACTGCACACATCCAAGTGAAAACTTAATTTTGCTCAGGCAATATACAGTATGCATGTGTCTGCATGGCTGTTTGCCACCTGAGACACTGTCAGAAAATGAAAACGGAGACTAATGGCCTCACTGTTGCACTATGGGTAATGGAATCCTCTTTGAAAGGTACTCAACAAGGACCAATAATCCAACGAGCATCTGGTTTTTAAGTGACCCTAGGGTGTTTATTATTTTGCAAACCCACCTCCTGCTGAACAAACAGAACAGGGCTTTCATTTTGTCATGGCAAAGCCCAAACAGATATCCCCAGAGACGTGCGTCTGTGCAGAGGTTGCATTTCGGTGAGCTTTGGCCGTGTACTTTGACAGCATTGTACCCCCCCAGCAGAGTTGAGTGCTTTTAAAAGAAACAGGAGAGATAAAACTCACTCAGGCCTGTGGGTCACTCGCTGTCTTGCAAAGTCCATCTCCAGTACTCTGTGTCGTGTTGCTTGAAAGCAGAGAATATCACTTTGTTGCTGTTCGACAGTTTGTCTGCTTACAGAACTCAACAGCCTTCACCTCCCATCTGCCAAGCCAGGCCTGTATGGTGTACCAGAGCCAGTAATTTTTTCCTGTTTATGAGAAATGTTGGTATCAGTGAGGAACATGGAGATGCAACAGAGAAGCAATGATAAGACACAAGATTGATATCCATCCAGAGCAGAGGCTAAAGCCAAAAGAGGCTCATAAATCAAAGGCTGAGATCACAGGTAAATAAAAACTGTGTAGCAAACAGCCTGTGTGTTACGTCATCACTGGGTCTGAATTAAACTGTCATCATGGGGTCTGAATTAAACTGTCATCACGGGGTCTGAATTAAACTGTCATCATAGGGTTTGATTTAAACTGTCATCACAGGGTATGGATTAAACTGTCATCACGGGGTCTGAATTAAACTGTCATCATAGGGTTTGATTTAAACTGTCATCACAGGGTATGAATTAAACTGTGTCATCACGTGGTCTGAATTAAACTGTGTCATCACAGGGTCTGAATTAAAATGTCATCACGGGGTCTGAATTAAACTGTCATCACGGGGTCTGAATTCAACAGTGTCATCATAGGGTTTGATTTAAACTGTCATTACAGGGTCTGAATTAAACCGTCATCACAGGGTCTGAATTAAAATGTCATCACGGGGTCTGAATTCAATAGTGTCATCATAGGGTTTGATTTAAACTGTCATTACAAGGTCTGAATTAAACTGTGTCACCAGAGTTTGAATTAAACTGTCATCACAGGGTCTGAATTATTTTAGGGTTTTAAAGAGTAAGTGCACCCACTGTCTCAGCCTACTACATAATTTTGAAAATTTTGAAAAATACTTTGTGGGGTGAGTGAGGGAGTGGGATGGAGGCGGAGCTGTGTCCATCGGCATTTGCATAAATTAACGTACAATGTACAAATTATTTTGTATAACTCGGATCAAACTGTCAAACTAGACATTGCAGATCAAATATGAATCAAGATTCAGCAACTACATGGCCTATTTCTCACCTCAAATATTTTCAGAAATGTATTTTAGTGGACTATTTAGGTGGATTAAGAGAGTTTATGAACAGGACGCCACGTTTTTCTGCCCTGTTCATAAAACGTGGAGCCAAAACGAAAGGAACGTAGTGGGTCTAACCAGCCACGCGCCAGCTGTTTCCGTTGTGGGCCGTTGTGGGCGACAACAATTATCCATATGACGTAGAGCATTGGCGGCTGGTGGGTTGCAAAACTGAGGCAGGACGAGATTTAACTAGGGGGGTCCAGGTGCATGCTCCCCCAGAAGAAAGTTTTTGGTGTAATCACTCTAAAGTTAGTTTTGGTGACTTTTGGGGGAGGATGCAACTTCATTCTACCATTAGTTCAGCAACAGCCAAGTCCTTAAAAGTCAAATAAAATGTAATTTAAAAAGTAATGAAATTGCATTGCCACTGCAAAAAAGGCCCCAGCCTTTGTTTTTACAGAGCGTAATGCTACGTATGTATCTGTTTATTTGTTAGAGCTTTCATACAACAGTAACTATTTATAGCCTACTTGAAATGTATCTCCAATTACTGCTTGGTAACAGGTACAGCCAGAGATTTTGGAAGTGTTATTGCAAACCTATATGACATGCTGTTACCCACCCCTATTTATTTGAACCGGAATACACAGACAAAGAGCTAAATCAAATTGAAGAGGATGGAAGGAGAACGGAGGCTGAGACAGAAAGGCAAGACGCAGAGTATTCCGTGTATTCCGGTTCAAATAAATCTGGGTGGTCATCAAAGTGAAGAGACTCAATATCTTCCTAATAGTCTGATGAATAATCAGCATTGCACAACATGTTTTTTAATTTGGATGTTAGCTTATAAAGTGAACCACACACTACATTTTAGTGAGCGCAGAATAGGCAAGTACGATAGCTTTATGTCAATTCTGCAAGTTCAACTGAATATATTTTAATTTTGGTTTAATAAAAAAAACTTTCACACTCATTTTCACTTCCAAATTAGAGGTTTATATATAAACTGGACTTGTTTGAGGTAAATTGAACCTGTAACGTTATCTAAATATGCTCCAATGGACTCCATTCAAAAAAGAAAAATGTTATAAATTATTATTATATTACCAATCAGAATGGTGGAAATGGTCTGTAAAACAGGGTCCAAGTCGGAAAGAAATGGAATTATCCTGTTACGTTAAATGATGGTCATAGCAATGTACAAGCCAGTGCACTGAGGGAAACCTCTCTAGCCTGCAGTCCGTTTAATGCAGGTAGCATGACTAACAGTCAGTCATACCTCTGAGCTACCAGTTTGCTCACCATCTCTGCACTCACGATCACAGATTGCGCATCTCGCCAACACTTGAAACGTCAAAAAATCCAACGAACATCTCCTGAATGTGCCCACTTCCATCGACGTATCGCAATGCAAATGAAAGCTGTGAGTGACAACCGGTGTCAGTTCCGGTTTAAAAACGTGGAGCCACAACAAAAGGAACGTAGTGGGTCTAACCAATCAGGTGCCGGCTGTTTCCGTTGTGGGCGACAACAATTATCCGTATGACGTAGAGGTACCTCCAAAGAGGTACTCTGATATCACAGAGGGGGCAGAGGCAGTGTAGGGAGCAGAAAGGGAATTTCAACCGTGAGAGGGCACCACAAAGACACTTTTCTACCAGTTTCTTATGATATACAATAGTACACTGCCTGGCCAAAAAAAAAGTCACTAATATTTCGTTGGACCGCCTTTAGCTTTGATTACGGCACGCATTCATTGTGGCATTGTTTCGACAACCTTATGCAACATCACAACATTTATTTCCGTCCAGAGTTACATTAATTTTTGGCCGAGATCTTGTATTGATGACGGGAGAGTCGAACCACTCCGTAAAGTCTTCTCCAGCACATCCCAAATACTTTCAATGGGGTTAAGGTCAGGACTCTGGTGGCCAATTCATGTGTGAAAATGATTCCTCATGCTCCCTGTACCACTCTTTCACAATTTGAGCCCGATGAATCTTGGCATTTGTCGTCCTGGAATATGCCCATTGATGGGATAACCTGGTCATTCAGTACATTCAGGTACTCAGCTGACTTCATTTTATTGCTGCATAATGTTGCTGAGCCTAGACCTGACCAATTGAAGCAACCCCAGATCATAACATTGCCTCCAGAGGCTTGTACAGTGGGCACTATGCATGACGGGTGCAACGGCGACTTTTTTTTGGCCAGGCAGTGTATTTCAGGATTGGATTAATAAGTTTCATTGTAAGGTAGGCATACGAACATGTTTACAGTGGGGGAAAAAAAGTTATCTAGGGTGTACTTACCCTTTAATTAAACTGTCATCACAGGGTCTGAATTAAACTGTGTCCATTTCACTAATGTCTGGCCAGGAGGAAAGTACACGTAGGAGTGTATTTATTTATTACAATAAACATAATTATTTTATTCATTTGACAGATGCTCTTAACCTAGATAACTTACAAACTTGTGTATACCACATTCCAAACTGAATATAAGTATTCACAATACTATGACTTATATAGTTACATTTACACATCCCAGTTCATTCATCAGTTGTAAATACTACACCTTGAAAATTACAGCAGCAAAAACAAAAAAAACCCGCGTCAATAAAAAATCTTTTTCGATATGCACGCCATCTGAAGTAGAGAAAGTTCATTTAATTTTTTCACAGGAATGTCCAGGCCTCTTCAAAGTGCATTGCGTTAATGACGATGGTTGATGAGGAGTGTTTAAGTCAAATCAATGCATCAACGCAAACTCATTTAGCATTGTTCAAAAATAAAAATAAGGCACCCCTGCTATCGACTGTCACATGTTCCGCTGATCCCCAGGGAGGCAGAACCCGGTTAGCCCATGAAGATCAGGCCCGGCCACATCAGTGATGAGTGGGGGAAAAAATTATTTTATTAGTGAAAATGAAACAAATAAAAACATTTTTAAAAAGGAGCAGAAGACTGTAAAGCCTTATCCCTCGCCCTCTGATCAGACCAGCAGCCATTTTGTCCCCCACCCCGACAGAAAGATAGACAACACCTTTTACACTCATCCACCTCCGCACAACACGATACAACATAACACATTCCAGCCAGAACACTTTACTTTACACCCAAATAATTCCACCCCCTTAAAACCACAATGACCAGTACAATGACATTCTAACCAGACATATTGCGTCTTTATTCCCACGTGTTTGTGCTGTCTGACCTGCCATTTCTATCACGGGAACCTCACTAAAGTAAGCACAGCTCCTTAATCCACACCTTCATCACAAATATGGACAACTTTTTCAAGGCAAATACTTTAAGGGACCAAATGGCATCAGGCAAAATGTGATTCTAAGGTTCCAAGGGGGCAGCACTCTAGCTCAAATAATGGGGTGCACTGCAAGGAAAATGGTGTCTCCCCTACAAAATTGCCCCATGCTTCCATAGGCCATGCACAATTCACAGCCGTACTTCGTTGCAGTATTAGACTTTTAGACATTACTGGGGGATATTGCATTTAATTGGGATCACAAGTGTTATTTTTACACCCTATTTTTCAAGGCAGAATGCAATTTTGATTTGCAACAAAAAAAAAAACACCAGAGGTGTTTTTTATGAAATAATAAAAGCCACAATGGCTGATCGAGGAGCCAAAAAATAAAAAAAATTGTTTTAATTAGAGGTGCATCGTAAATAACGCTTGTAACCGCTCATCATATATGCGTAAGGTAAATCAAATAAAAATAAAAGATTTCAGTGCTGTATTTTTTCCTCCCTGAACTATCACAACGAGGCTTCACAAGTGGATCAGAGTCAGTTCTACCTATTCAATGTAATGGATATGACAGCTGACATAATCATTCCATCATTCCAGGGTTAGAAAAAAAACGGTACACCTACCAGACAATGGGTATCTGCTGCAAAAAAATATATGATATGTCCTTTCATGATTTTCTTTGTGTGTAACAGCCAGTCATGGCAAAACGTGGGATATAATAATCTCAGATGTCCTGCTCAAATGGATACATTTATACATGTGCATGTTGTGTATGCTTTCAACTCAACACAATGGCAGAGTAAGATTAAATCCAATTTCACTCTACTATGAATATGTCTTAAAAATCTGCAAATGCCCCACCCCCCTCCAAAAAAAAAGAATAAATAAAATAAAATGTATAGAACATAAATAAATCGTAGCCTATCTGTCTAAAATCTCCCATTTACCTCATATGAACCCGCACTGCCATCTGGTGGTGATTATTGATACACCAAATCTCACTGTATCAGGCACAGTCTGCAATCTGTGTTTATGGTTTATGTCAGTCAATGCCAAAACGTCTCGTTTAGTTTAGGCTACAACCATTAAATATATGTAAAAATATGTTTTTGAATACGTTTCTTAGTAAAACTTTCAATAAGCTCAAGCTTGCGTACCGTTATCTATGTTGTTTTAGAGGCTAGTAAAATAGATGTATTGTATTGAGAGCGAGAGACATCTTGTGGGCATAAATATAGAGCCACAGCTACGCTGGAAATTAAATTCAGCAAATGCTGCCTGCAGTACATCTATTTCGTAGCTTAGATACATACAAAATACAGAAAACAAAAAACGTGGTTCTACTGGTATATTGTACCCATACTGATGGACTATCACATCATATGTCATCAAAACTAATACCTTTTTAGATTTGATTCTTGCTCCTCCTAGTAACTGTTACCATAGTGATTGCTGACGTCACCCTATAGTGGTTGCCATGGTCGTAATGACGTAATTACCCCTGGAAAATGCCATGGAGACCCCGGGTAGAAGTTGCCATGGTTACTGGCGGGGGGAGGGGTGGGGTTTGAAGGAAGCGGAAGTGTCAGTGCAAGCGGAAGTGGTACTGCCCTGAATATCCCGAGCAGCGAGACGGAGGACGGAGAGAGACTCCCATCGTCCACAGATAAAAGCAGGAATCAAAGTACATTAATAATGTGAGTTTATTCGCCCATGGTCGGTTGTAATGCTCTCTTGCGCGTAAGGTAGACGTTTTGGGGCTCATAAGGGCTGAATAATGGGCTCGATCACGTTTTGTGGCGGAAGGTGCCTATTGTGGTTTGGGGCTGGGTGCAAGGACTTAGGCCGTGGCGTGTGATGAATAGCGCTCATAAGCGAGGACATGGAAATATTTTAAATGGGAATGACCGGCGATTTTCCACAGATACCGACTCTAGAAAGTCAAATATGGTGTTCCCTGTGATGCATGTGTTACGAGGGAATATGGTTGAACATCAATATTCAATCTCGATATTTAGAAGCGGCTGGTTAACTTACCAGGGGGAAGCACGGGGCCTTTGCGGTTCAGTAACAATAAAAAATCCCGTATTGATAATCTCAAACGGCCACAATCCGAGGTCCCGGTGACGCTTCGGGCTCACGATCGGATGAAATGCCACCCGGGAATGCGACAGAGAGGCCAGAGGGCGTAACTACAGCATACAGCAACGTTAGCTAGCGAGGTATCGCTAATGGAAACGAGCGTTAGCTATGCTAGGCTATTTAGACACGGATTAGCATTATCCGACACTAGCTAGCTGTCGAGCTAGTCTGTGGTCGTGCGGGGGAAATGATGTATAAAATGTCTCATTTTTAAAAGCCGATCCGTCGACATTACGGCTAAGTAACGTTAGCAAACGCTGGCACGTAGCGTTGGCTACAACAGATTACTTGACGTAACGTTAGCTCGCTTTGCTTCTACAGTGCTATTCAAAAGCGAAACGCCCGGAGCTATAGATTTTTATCTCTCGTGACTCCCAACAACTGATTTGTGACATTGCGTTTGGCGCTAACGTTAGGCATCTGGTGACTCAGCCACACATTTACTTATCGCCTGTAACGTTACAGCCGTGTGCAAATGCATTATTTGGAGTTGCTTAAGCCGGGGATATTTGGTTCCTAGGCCTGGGCGTAGTCGTCGAGTTGGTTTATGCCACAATTGCAACATTAGCAAAAAACGTAGCTAGTGCCTTAAGTTCGGCTTTTTATTTTGGAGCGTAAATGTTAATGCTAATTCTATAGCTCTCTCTGGGCTTTAATTGACACGTTTGTCGCCTAAATACTTGGTGTCCGAGTCTGTTCGGTGGAATTTGAGTCCCCCATGTTACCATGTAACGGCTTGCTTCATATTGCTCAGAAATGGTACGACCCGTCATGCACTGCGGACAGCAAAGCAGATTGGCCAAGTTCAGTGGTTTAAAGTACTTCTCAATTTACTAAATACTTCTCGCATTTAGTAAATTGCTGTATTTGTAAGTATTACTCTTACTCGTCTTCCAAATACCAACACGTTAAATGTTAAACCAGTGCTAAATAGTAGATCCATACCCAATTATATTTGTAGTTTGAGCCAATTAAATTTTTTTTTTTTTTTTTTAAAGTCCCACATATGAAATGGGAATAGGAAATGGTGTAACATCTAAATGCTACATTTGGTTTAAATAATTGGAAGTCAGACATGTAGTCTTATAGATGGAAATCGCACCTTTAATGTTTGGGTGCTTACACACCAAAAGGTCAACTTAATTTGGGGGTAGGGGGTGGTTACTGATTATTCCCATTAATGGGTTTGAGTGGTTGTTCAATTTGGTTGTGTAAGCTTAACCATACAATGGAATGCAGTTTCCAAGCGCATGGAAGTCGTGCTTACTGAAGTCAACCACAAATAACTTAATGCTGATCTGTCAAGATATGGCGCTTGAACTATGTTTTTGGGTTAGTGCGTTTGACAAATGATGGTTCTGGGACCCAATTGAAGATATTCTCTTGGCAGAAATGTTTTATTTTTTTCCGCCTGGCAACTATATCTCTTTTCCGGCTTCTGTTTAGTATGGCTTGAAAAGGTTTCCTCATTACACTTGTTGATTTTTGTCCTTTACTGCAAAGGACATGCACCTGGACTTGATCTATGGTATACACATTGATTAGTTCCCTGTCACAAAAATTTGAGCGGGCCTCTCTGTGGTAACCTGGCAGTTTGAGCACCGTGGAGTGGAGACTAGTCTTCTCCTCGCCTTGTGTATTCTCAAAGTTTGTAACTCCTATGTGGCAGTGAAATAGCTGGTGCATCCACAAACAAGCCAAACCTGAGCCCTCGTGGTTCGGGCTGCAAGAATGTTGAAAAACTGACCTTTCTGCCCAAAGCTGATTCTTCCTGAAGGGGTTAGTTTTTGTATTTAGACACTTGTGCAGTTTTGCTCTATTTTTTTTTCAATGCATTTTCATCATAGCCCCTTTACTGTTCGTCAGCCTTGCTTTTAAGTGGAAGGTTCCAGAAATAAAACTAGTAAAAGCTCGCAGACACTATAGTGTCCCAGTACTTAACACGTCACTGTTAAAAAATGCTCATAAATAAGTTTAAAGTTCTGATGAATTAACTTGGAAAACCACAGCATCACCAAAGATTAGTGACAGTGTTATTGGTTTGACCTCCCTCAACAGTAGCCGTGATTCGCTGCCATGCAGTTTGAAGGGTCGGGGACAGCGTCCGGCCGTCACCATGACGAAGGCGTTTGGAGTCACAAAGGCGTCGTCATTGGCAGCGTTTCAGAATGCAGTCGTATTCGTTTCAGAGGCTTTTATTTTTTCCATTTCAGTGCTTGCAATTATCCTTTCTACTTTCTCAGTGCTCTCTCTAAGACCACTGTTAACTCGTTTGCAAGTTACGATAAACAAACCATGGAAACAACTGGATCATCACTCGTCTAAAGGGGCAGTGTGCACGTGCTAATGTTGTATCGCTAGCTTTGAAGGGTTCGGACGCAGCTTAGAAAGGCGCGGAGAGGGTTATTCGAACCTTTGCTGTTCTCTGACCGTCACCATGGCAAAGACCTGGAGACGCAGCTTATAGGTCCTCTTTATTATTTATTTATCCATTTATTTGTAATGTTCTAAGCCCATCTGAAGGCTTTATCTTGAGCTCCTCCCTTGGGCGCCTTTTGATTGGTCTTTACATTCTTTCTCCGCCCTCTCCCTCTCGACACGTTGGGGGTTGCAGCGCGGACATGGACAAGAGCGACCTGGTGCAGAAGGCCAAGCTTGCGGAGCAGGCGGAGCGCTACGACGACATGGCGGCGGCCATGAAGGCGGTGACGGAGCAGGAGCAGGAGCCGTCCCACGAGCTCTCCAACGAGGAGCGCAACCTGCTCTCCGTGGCCTACAAGAACGTGGTGGGCGCCCGGCGCTCCTCCTGGCGGGTCATCTCCAGCATCGAGCAGAAGACCGAGGGCAACGAGAAGAAGCAGCAGATGGCGCGCGAGTACCGCGAGAAGATCGAGGCCGAGCTGCAGGAGATCTGCAACGACGTGCTGGTGAGGCCCGCGCCTTGATACCTCAGAACCGCTCAAGTGCTACCAGGGGATCCAGTCTTTATAACAGTGTTATCCTTAATTCAGAGGTAATGAAACCTGCTGTAATTTAAAAAAAAAAAATTTTTGTAATAATTATTACTCAGTCAGCCTGCCTGTTGGGCACGTAAAGTGGTTCAGGATGAAGTGGAACTCATGGAAACTTTTTTTTTTTTTTTTTTGCTACCATTGCTAAAGTTTTAGTTAAGGCCCATCTGTTGGACTTAAACTGTTTTTCCATGAGACGCAACAAAGTTTGTTGAGTGAAATCCAATCTATTTTTTTTTTTTCTCCTTTTTGTTTTCCCTTCTTTTTCAGGGACTCCTTGACAAGTTCCTCATTGCAAATGCAAGTCAGGCAGAAAGCAAGGTCTTCTACCTGAAAATGAAGGGAGACTATTTCAGATACCTGTCTGAAGTGGCGTCTGGGGACTCCAAGAAAGGTTAGTACATTATGCTTGGCCCTGTACTCTAATAAGTTAGTACATTACACGTGGCGCTGTACTCAAATAAGTTGGTACGTCGTTACCCATGGCCCTTTACTCAAATTTTTGACTAAACCATTAGCTGATCAAAAGAACTTGATCGACCAAAATTTTAATTGGTTGAATCGTCAGTGTGAAAAAACGCGAGTGGAACTATTAATTCCGGTTGTGCGCCTTGTAACGAACAGGGATAGATCAGTTGTATAGAATGTCTGGGAGAAAATCAAAAGTACGCGAGCATTTCGAGCGTCTAAAGGATGACCCCAAAAAAGTTCAATGTAAACTTTGCAAGCAACAATTCGCCTATCATTCAGCGCATCTTCTCAAAGGTCAGCTTCATAGTCAGCAAAACGCAGCGCTCCCTTCTCCTGGGCAACGTCAACAACTCGTGTTCCTCACGCATAATATGAGAAAATTGCGATCGGAGGAAAAACAACAGTGAGTAGGCCTAATGTGACGAGGTTCGCTGGACACAAGTAGGCTAAAACACACTTTTACGTTGCTAATATAGATAATAATTAATATTTCGTTTGGCCTGTTGATATGTTTCAGTTTGCTGTGTTTTTTTTTTTTTTTATTCGTTCGTTTATATAATTTATAGCCTATTTGTATTTTAAAAAGAAAATTCTTTTTTTTTTTTTTCTATCTAGTTTTGATAACTGGTGTTGTAAAATTAGCTGCTTTTTTATTTAGTTAATCACTATTTTTATGTTGTGTGTTATAAAGAGTGGAAATAAAAATAACAATGTTAAATGTCTCATTGCTTGTTGTTCCGACACATTCACTTACCGCTTTGTCTATGCCGTTAATAGCCTACAGCGCGGGCCATAAGCAAACCGATGCTGTTAGTAGGCAGCGCAGGCCAGCAAATCGCAGCCTGTGCTTGTAGCTATAATTGATATTTTAAATGCTCATAATGATGGTTTTCCATTTCTCTGTAATATAGTAAACTTACTGTAGATCAGATGGAAGTCAAACCATTTTCTGATGCTCAAAAATACATATTTAAATAAATTAATATCATAAATGTGCGACGGTTAGTCGACTATGGGTTTGAACTGCCGATTACAGGTTGACTAAGCAAATCTTTGGTCGGGGGCAGCCCTACAAATTTTGGTATTACATTACAGGCATTTAGCAAATGCGAAATCAGAGAGACCTGTTTATGTAGTGCAGGTGTAAATGAAGATTAGTAACCTTACTGAACATTTTGTACCATTGAAAGGCCCGGCTCAAGGTCACTTGCTCTTCTGGTTCCCTTTTGTGGTTCTGCTCGCCGTTTTGATAAATCTCTGCGGGCTAGTAAATTGAGAGATTAGAAACGCATGGTTTCCGGGCGCTCAGACTGGCCGGTGCCTTGAGGGAGGCACCGGCCACTCCCAGGGTGGGGGAGAATCGTCACGCACATAACGCGTCGGGCGGATTTTTGGAAAGTTGCTTTAAACACGCTGAATTCTTTATAGATGAAATACAAGAACTTGATGATACGACTTGAAAGAAGATGCCTGAGAATTTTAAAGCTCTATCTCCAATTTACACAATGTTCAGCTACCACTCTAATTGTAAACTGGAGAAAACATGGGCTTGGGTGATGGCATGCAAGTAAAAATGTCCGCGCGTAAGTGGTCAGCGTTGGCGGAATCGGTAAATTTGGGTGAACAATCTCTCTCTCTCTCTCTCTAGCTACGGTGGACAGCTCACAGCAGGCTTACCAGGAGGCCTTTGAAATCAGCAAGAGTGAGATGCAGCCCACACACCCCATTAGACTGGGCCTAGCTCTCAACTTCTCAGTCTTCTACTACGAAATCCTCAACTCCCCCGAACAGGCCTGCACCTTGGCAAAGCAGGTGAGGAGACGTCTCTTATCTCGGCGGGCCAGACCGCCCCCAAAACACCCCTCCGACACTTTTGTGGAACGATGCTGATCTTCCACAAGATGGCTAACGTTTTACTTTCTATAGGACATTGGCAATATCTGTACTTTTTGTTTGAAAAACACATTTCCCTTCGTTTAAAGGACAATGGTGGATCTTCCTCAGGTTTCGGTATGTCTCACGGTGAAGTAATCGCCTCCATAGGACCTTGAGTAATTGGTCGTGTAGTGTCATTACACAGCTTTCAGCTTTGCCATTGTTTGAGAAGTGTACGACCGTTGTAGAGATCAGTCCGAAAGGGTGTGTCGAGAGCTGCTGAATAACGCCTTTCATCCTCTTCCCAGGCGTTTGATGAAGCGATCGCCGAACTCGACACCTTGAACGAGGATTCGTACAAAGACAGCACCCTGATCATGCAGCTACTAAGGGACAACCTCACCGTAAGTGCTTGGGCCTTCTTAGGAACCCGTCGAGGTCACATCGCAAGTACCTCTCCGCGCAGGAAGACGAGAATTTAAAAGCACTAGGACGAGAGGTCTTTATTTGACTACCTCATACGTTCTAACTACACGTTCAAAAAAAGAACGCTATTGGTGCAAAATACATTAAATTTTTAGTTATGCTAAGTGTGTTAAGGGCTTCGTAAGTCAGGCGGTGTGCTACGCTCCGAGTTGACGGTTGATTTGTTTTTTTCCTCCAGCTGTGGACATCAGAAAACCAGGGCGACGAGGGGGATGCCGGCGAGGGGGAGAACTAACGACGCCGCGCCCCGCCGCTAACCCGCCCAACACTCTTTATCTCACACTCACACAGCCCATACGTCCCCCACCCATCCGGCTTCCCTTCTGTACGGCCCACAGAGCGCACTGTACCTGACCCAGCCCCCAGTGCCCCACCCCGCAAGCAGGGCGAGCGCCCCTCAGCCCTGCTCTCCTCTCCTCTCCGCAGGGCTAACATCAGCCCAGTGCCCCAGCCCCTTTCTCCTCCTCCTCCTCCTCCTCCCCTCGCACAATCACAATGTATATTTTTTATCTCCCAAACTAGTCTCCTATTTTGCAGAACACCTGATTTTTTTTTTTCCTTTTTTTAATTAGGTTTTTTCCCCCAGTAGTTTGCGCGTTACTTTTTTACTAGGTAGTTACTCCCCCCCCCCCCCCCTTCTTTTTTTAAAGTGTACTGGCATTTACAGGTTTTATTCCAAGGTTATGAAACTGGCAGTTTCCTTTCACCAAACACTGTGATGCTCATCTGTACCTTCATCTCCTTTCCACACACACACACACACACACACAAATGATATATGTAGAGAGATGGTGTAGGAATACACAAACAGAAAGGTAATTCGGTGCGTAAAATGTGACTGGGTACAGTACAATTCTGCTGTGGGCTCGTACAGAATGGTACAGCAGGCTGTATTGTGACACTGACAAACGTGCATATTGCTGTGTAACGTTCACCATTTTGTTGTATACGAAACGAATAATAAAAAGGGACCCTAGGTTTGCCATTCCACATCTGTCCAGTTTTTAAAGCATTCCATCAGAACATTAATACTGGGGGGGAAAAATGGACCTTTGAACAGACGATCGTCATTCTATTGTGCTGTTCCAGAACAGCCGACACAAAGGTGCCGTTTTGACTTCAGTACGGAAAACCTTGTTCTTAAACGCGTTTTTCTTTTCCCTTTGCGTAATATCTCTCTTCAGCAAAACATAAAATTGTAAATTGTAAACATTTTTTTAGGAGTAAATATAAATCTGTCTTAAAATGTTATTGTCGTGAACCTGCTTGCAATGAAACACCTTAAAGCCGTTGCTTTTAATTTCTCCATCTGTTTTTCAAGCCTCAAAAGGCCTTATGCTGACTGTTCAAACTGACCAATCATTACTTTCCTTTTACTTAACTAAACAAAATCTAATGAGGTGCAAGCCTGCTTTGATTACCCACGTTAGCAAGTTTTCCAAACGTCAGATCTGTAAAGGAAGGTTTGAGTTAAATGTCTCTGCTGGGTGTCCGGAAAACAGCTTTTGTCTTATTTTATTTCTTTTTTTTGCAAATGAAGAATCGAATCTGCTACCGAGATGGCCGTCATCTTGTTGGTGCTTTGAAAGGCTGGTCATGTCAAACGGTCGAGTAGATCGAGGACCTGGAAATATGAAGTTTTAATTCACTCAGTGTCACAATACCTTGCCATTGCCATTGCATTCCACTTAGGTGTAGAAGTCATGTCTCAGTACATCTCGCTGAAGACTGTTTTCATGCACTGAAGAGAAATCTCCCCTTTAGCTGAACAAAATGGCAGTTAATCTACGCTTGATAAAAATTCAGTAGTGAATGTGGAGCCGAATCTGTCTGTATATCTGGTATATCTTCTTGCTTTGTTTTTACTGACCAGTATTCTGCCTAAGTCTGCTTCTGTGACGGTTTTATCGCCTAGCGCGCACGTGGTTGTGAAAATTTAGAATAGCTCAAAAAAAAAGAAAACTTAAAAAGACAAAAAAATGAAATACCTGGTTATTGACGTAATACTAGATTTGTGTATGTCTTTTAAAAACGGTTCTAGTTTCACCTTACATGTAATAATCAGGAAAGTGTAAAAGACAATTTAAAGTGAAATAAAAGTTTTATCAGTTCCAAATTCTCCTGTTACTTTTTTGTTTCATTTATTTTTTTTAGTGCAAGCGCTTCCTCTGCTGATCTTTTTTGTCAGGCATTTTAGTTGCACCTGGTTTAAAGTATGTACTGTGTATGTTTTAGAGTATGTACTGTGTATGGTTTAAAGTATGTACTGTGCAGTTCTGTTTTCCCTCTCACATAAAGGGTACAATAGGAGTGTAAAATAACATGTGTTTACAGGCTCTCCTCAGCTCATCACTTTAGGAATTGTGTATTAAATTGCAATTTTCCCATAGATTTACTTGGCGTTACTCATCGGCAGATTCTTAATTCAGGAAGCATTGAAGAAATTGGGCTGTGAAGTACGCAACTGAACAAGCAAGGGGCCGCAGGAAAGCGGTTTAAACCATTCTGTCTGCCGCAGGCGTTTTCGCACACCCAATAAGTGAGCTTTCTTCTACTGCAACATACTAGAAGCCTTGTGTAGATGGTCAGTATAATAACAGCGTAAGATCTGTAATTGTTTTTTTGTTTTGTTTTTTTTAAACAAAGGTGTTGTCAGATTAGTCTGCATTTCAAACAGTTATGTGGTATGGAGCTGGTCCAGGACAGCAAAGCCTCACCTTATTCATGATGTGCCACAGAATTTTTTATTGCAGGTTTTACCTAAATTGACTTTCCCAAACGAATATTCAAAGTGTGCGGCTGTAATGTTCTGAGATGCCTGGTGAGTCATTTCAGCAAAGATGCCACCCAAGCTTTACAAACGCTTAAGTTTATTTCCTAAACATGGTAAAGTGAGATAATGGGTAACCTATTCCTAGTTTCAGCTCCTTACTACAGTAGTTAACCAGTCACAGATGGATGGCTTGTACCGAAGTAACTTTCGGTGACCAGAAAATCAGGGGAGTTGGAAACATGTCTTTCTTAGAGTAGATGACTGACTTTTTTAGGACTATTTTTGGTTAAAAGAAATATGGCCTCCGGGCGGTGACTTTGGCTAATTAGACGGAGCACTAATAAAACTAGCTACATGTCGGTTTTATTTAGAACGTTTAGAACCCTTTTCGTCTCACAGAATAATCATTAGCCTATTGAACAGAAACCGCTGCCGTCTTGTGACGTTCTTCAGGCCTGCTCCGAAATGATTAACGAAACGGAACCAAAATGGAAAAGTACAGGTCAAGGGAACATTTTTTTATTCCAATGCAGAAAAGGGAGTAAATTTGCACACAACCCACTGGTGTCCCACCCACACCTACACACAAAATTAACAGTAAGGAATTGTGTGCAATATAGTTGCGAGTCAAAGCGAGTTCTGGGTGAGCCATCTAAACAAAAACATGGAAACTTACTTTTTTTTTTTTACCTTAATAATGAATTAAGCTGAAGTTCCCATTAAGTTCTTGATATCCAAGTCCTCTTGTGTGAAGAATGACCAAATTTCTCCCAAACATGAAACCATATTGAGGAAACGAGACGCGTCCACACACAAGAGGGAAGACGCTCAAAAGCACAGGTTCTCAACCTTGGTCCTGGTGGTCCTCCTTGTTGTTTTTCAGCACTCCCAATTTAGCGATTAAAGCGGTTTATTACCCGGTTGACTGACCCGACCCGGTTTCCTGGGGATGAATTGGATGCGGATTTTCAAGTGAAAACAAAACACGGGCACATACCGTGCCACCTCCGTGACACCTTTTCTTTGCCCGAACATCTGATGCTCTGGAAAACTAGACAGGCATCTGTTAAGAAAACATAAAATATTTGTCCTTGTGGTTTCTATCGGTACATACTGAGAACATGAATGATGGGAAGGAAAGTGGGGTCTTTTTATATAAACGAGGCCAAGGTGACCCCCACTTTTATTATACTTCAAAGCTGTTTTGAAAACAAAAACAGACAAGGGCTGGTTTTAGAAGGGCCTGGTAAACCATGTACTGACGCTGCGTATTTTGGAGTATATTCTCCTTCGTGTCAGCCAGTGAACGGTGGGTGTATGTGACGGTGTGTAGTATTGGTAGGTTTCCAGTAGGCAGGTTACACAGGTAACACTAAAGCTTGCACCTATCGCACCTCGATACGCAGTGCACAGCCTTATTTACTAACCCTGTGGGTGCGTCCCATGAATGCGCCCTCCTTTTCTCCACTACCACCTCCACTCCTGGAAACTGATCTTTGTGTTTTAATCTAATGTTGCTGATTACATCTTAATTACGTATTAATGGTTACATATTAATGAATGTCTCGACGCAAACTGCAATGTCGGGTACATGCAAATACTTGTACTTGAAACGTTCAGGCAGTTTTGCATACTTCCCGGGTAGGAGAAGAGTGGTAGTGGAGGAAAGGAGGTGGAGACTGGAGAATATTGGGACTCACCCTGCCTGTGTCCGAATACGACCCCTGTTCCCTGTCCACTCAGACCCCTGTCTACTATGTGCCCTGTCCCCTCACTTTGCAAGCAGTGTGCGAAAGAGCCCTGTCTACTATGTGCCCTCTCCCCTCACTTCGCAAGCAGTGTGCGAAAGAGCCCTGTCTACTATGTGCCCTCTCCCCTCACTTCGCAAGCAGTGTGCGAAAGAAATCTCGCAAAACTCTCCAAACTATTGAGGAAGTAGTTTGTAATATGTAATTATTTTTGTTTAATTTTTATTTTTTTTGAAAATATCAATCAGTTAACATATGACGATTGTTACAAAGTGTAGATTATGAATTAAGATAGAATTAACAAAAATTAAAAAAAAGTAGTTTGTAATATGAACCTATCTTGTACCATAGATATGCATATACGCTCGATGTCTTTTACGTTTTTACTTCTGGGTTACTTACTGAAATTGTTGGATGAGTGCACCGTTCTGCAGATGAGAGTGCCCTGAATTCCCTCAACACAACCCCGGAAATAGGGGGTTCATCCTGGTATTTAAAGTGCCACCATTTGTGAGAAAAAGTCAAAGCTCAAATGCTTTTTGACAAAGTGGACTCAAATATGCGCCCTCAAAAGGGTGTAGGGGTCGTATTCGGACACAGCCCACGTGTGAAAACACACACCCGCCCTTTGACCTTTGACACCGCATGTAGCACTCGCCTCAGTTTCATCTGTCCTTTATTGACGTACAGCATTAGCCAAATCTAAACAAAGCAAGTATGTAATAGTAATCCCTGTGTTCACTCCAACGCACACAATGGTTTGACCCTCATTTGTCAATGAGGCCAAGTTCCCTGTTTCTGACCGATAAAGGCGTCAATCACAACATGCAGTAGGAAACAGTCGTTTGAAAATGCTGGTGACAGGCTTGCACATATACTTAACGAGCCACATGTGGGGCCGCTAAAAACAGGCACTTACAGTGATAGTTCACCCATAATAAACGTACATTTCTTTTAATATGATGCGCTACACATCCAGAGAACGGTTTCTTCATTCCCTGCCAATGACTAGCAACGGCTAGCATCGTTAGCGTCAGTGATTGCTAACAATTGGACAGGTAGCAGCGTACTTGTGAACGTGTTGAAACTAAATCTTTCAAAAAAAACAAAACAAAATGTACAGTAAGATGTTCAACTTCCAAATGAGCCATGTGGCTGAGAAACGTCTTAAGACCTGGTGGGGTCAATTTGGTCGGCCATTTTGGCGTTCGATTTCCAGAATGCTACCTGCAGGCACGCAGACTCCCGTTGTTTTTGGGGCGTCGATGCTAACGTTGCTAGCCGGCGGTGAATGTTTGTGTAGATGTCTAAGGAGCTAAAAAGCTCTTCTTTGCATGTGCAGCACATCATATTGAAAGGCAAATAATTATATTTAGATGGATTTTGGGGTGAACTGTCCCTCTAAAGCCTGAGCACCAGGTGAACCCTTGGCACCCGTGTTCACTTCATCTTCTGTACCTCCTCTTGTAGCTTCTGGGCGGCGGTGTTCTTCGGCTCGATTTTGAGCAGGGTGTTCAGGTCTTCCACGCACGCTTTGTAGTCCTGAGGGGAAGAGGCAAACACACCAGGTTACCTGTTCAGTATTTCTAAAAACTACAAAATCCAGTCCTGGAATGGAGATAAAAACGATTTAGGTCATGAAATGGCAGTTTCTCACATTGCGGTGCAATGCACGCTCTTATGCAGGGTAAACATGTATGAATTGTTAGGCCGACATTAGTGCATATTTGTGCACAATTGACAATCAGTCCAAAGCAGCTAAGGTTTAGACAAATTTCATGGTCTGATCCATTTCAGTTTTAACCAATGAAAGCTTTCAAAATCCAATTTAACCCGTTGAAGGACTCTTACTTTCAGCTGCTTGTGGGCCAGAGCTCGTCTGTATAGCGCCTTTATATTCACGGGGTCCAGCTGGAGGGCTGCTACACAGTCCTGCACAGCCTCTCTGTACATCTTCAGGGACAGGTAACACAGGGCCCTGCAGTGTACAACAGCCACTCGTGGGTTAGATCACAGTAAAAGGCCGTAACACACCTCAGTCTAACGGGCGACCATGTGAAATGAAACGGAAATGTCCGTGCTAGCTCCACAAGGATTTCAAGAATTTGAAAAACGTTGCATTCGTTACAATTTTTTTCACCTGTTTGTGTAGGTGGTCACTTCTGTGGGGTTGAGTTTCAGGCTCTGTCTGTATTTGTCCGCGGCTTTCTTGTGACTACCCTTCTTCACCAGGGCGTTGCCTTCCTCCTTTAGAACCTGGGCCTGCTTCATGGCTTCGTTTCCTGAGGGTTACAGCCGATCAGACCCCCGCGCCCCGTACGGCTGTGTATCTACAGCCGAATCAGAGGGCCTCAGACACCTCCACACCCGTGTGTGTGTGTGTGTGGCACAGCGTCAGCAGCTTTTCATGTAAAACGCATGTGTGAGCATGCAAGTATGACCTTGTGCAAGGAAACAGCATTCAAGTACAGTCCAATGGCTAAAAGTCTTTTGAAGTACAACTGTTTGTGAAAATGTCTTAGTAAGGACTGCCAGCAGCTCACATGTATTGCTTTACGGTGCTTTTGGGCCCCAAGTAAATTTTGCTGTACAACAACCCAGGGATGGGCAGTATTTAAAATACGTGTATTTTGATGTATGCATTTATTTCATATGTAATATGGGTCACTTGTTTTTGTTTTTTTTGTATGGATTATACTTCTATGCCACCTGCAAAGCAATCTACATCTCCACCATTTTCACTGTAAGTTTATTCAGGAGGTATGCTGTATTTTGTAACAAAAATATGTTTTAGCCCATCCCAGCAACAGCCTTGTTACCTGGTTTCTCTTTCCGGCTGGTGCCGTTCTGTTGTGCGGTAGGGGTGGGCGTGGCCACCTGAGCCAGTCTCTCGCGCACGGCCAGTGGAACGGTGGGAATTGGCGGGAGCTTTTCCCTCCACACCAGGCCGTCCTGCTCGGTCAAGGCCTTCGTCATCCTGAGGTAAACGTCACAGACCGTAATCACTTTTCTCTGCACAGGCACCAATTTCAGTATTTTAAGGGGAACTCCACACAAAAATCATAATTTGGTACATTCCGTCTTACCCTCAAAATAGTTGGTATGACATCTACTTATGTCTCAAAATAGCCTTTCATATTTATCTGCAAATGAAGATTTTAAGTGATGATGTCATTGGAGTGTAACTCCACCTCTTCTTACATTTAAGTGAATTGAGGCGTCTTGGAGAATACGGTGTGCGGTCTATTATTTTCAAATGTGGTTAAAATGCTCAGACGTATACAAATCACACTGTAGGCTACGTTAAGGATGACAGTCCAAATCTGTCGAAAAATCACTGTCGGAAAGCAATAAAACGGGGGTAATAGCGGAAATAGCAACAAAAACAAAATGAGGAAAGTCACAGGACTGCCAAAATGGCAAAAATCATGGCACACAGCAACGTCCCCTCCCCCCATGCACTCTCCAAGCACAACAGAACAGCCGCATTTCTACTTGAGGAGAAGAATATCATCTAGCCTAGCCTGACTTTAAATAAATGTGTTACTAATGTAGGCTACCACCCAACATGTTTTAAAGTTCTTGTGCATCGCTTGGGAATAGTAGCTATACTAGTGTCTTGCTATGATATGCTGAAAATAAATTAATGAATGACAGATTTTTACGGTTAAAATTAACTTTCTTTTAAATTGGTTTCTGCATTCATAGGGGCATGTTACCTCGTTAACCGATCACCGGCACAATAGCTGAAACTTTCTCTCTTCCTCTCATACATTTTGTCTCCCTCAACTCTTCTGTCGTCTTGCATTTTCTACTTTCTTTTTTGCCCAGCGTTTGGCCTGGACTCGGGGGCTTCAAAACATTTCACGTTACAGAGGTTTTTATTTTTATTTTTTATATATAAAGACTTGATGAAGTTTACAGGCAGACTGGTGAGCGCGCTTGACAACACTGACTGCATATGCGCGAGGCGCAGCCTGAGGTTAGCGTGCTTGACAGCAGTTCCCCCATGTCACCTTACAGAACGCTAAACAACCAGAAAAATAAAAATAAAAATTCTCCCCATGTCACCTTAGGGGCTCCGTAGTATGCCTTATCCATTCCGTTATTTCAACAATTCTGAAATATTGTATTTCATAAGAAACTGGTAGAAAAACGTCTTTGTGCTGCCCTCTAACGCTTTAAATCGTGATGTCAGAGTACCTTTTTGGAGGTACATATGGATAATTGTTATCACAACGGAAACAGCCGGCACCTGATTGGTTAGACCCACTACGTTCCTTTCGTTTCGGCTCCACGTTTTTAAACCGGAACATGGCGTCCCGTTCATAAACTCTCTTATTCCACCTAAATAATCCACTAAAATATGTCTCTGAAAATATTTGAGGTGAAAATAGGCCATGCAGTTGCTGATTCTTGATTCATATTGGATCTGCAACGTCTAGTTTGACAGTTTGATCCGAGTTATACGAAATCATTTGTACATTGTACATTCGTTTATGCAAATGACGATGGACACAGCTCCTCCGCCCCCACCCCTCTCTCTCACTCACCCCACAAAGTATTTTTCTAAATTGTGTAGTAGGCGGAGACAGGCTGAGACAGAGGGTGCACTTACTCTTAAAATTAATTATTCTTTAGGTTCGGGCAAACATAGTAAATAATGATTTTGGACTGTACTTCCCCTTTAACTTGACGTCTGAGAAAAACCTTAACTGTTCTAAACGTAGTTTGTGAATCAAGAAATAAAATATCAGACCAGTGTTACTTAATATTCATTAATTTGTCTAAATTATTAATTTATAGAATTATTACCCTTGTAAAACTATACGGAAGGTGTTTTAGAGCTGGACCTTTGTGCAATGCCAAGGAGACTTGCATCAGACTGTCACCCTTGGAACTAAATTTCTTAGTTGTTTAATATTGAACCCCTAAAATACAGTTCTCCTACAGGGGGCAGCAAGCACACTGCACTAAACTTGTTAGGCTTTAAAAGGGCAGTTCACCCAAAAATTTTAAAAAAATTTTTCCATCCAGATAGTTTCGCTGAGATTTCACTAGTTTTATAGATATCCACTGCAGCTCACCATGATACCAGCCTGATAGAACAGACCTCAATAGGTCCATTGTTTGTGGCACTCAAAACAGCAGTATTCTGGGGCCTATGTCAACACGGTGCCCTAGAATACTGGCGTGCTTTGGTTGATACTTTGCGCAGATATACACAGTTGGTGTACTTTGGTAGAGAGTCGTTTTCAGAAAAACCGTGCATAACGAGGTCTGTGGATGTTCGTTAGTCGCCGTGTCATTATATTTGAAGAGACACGTTGCTGTCGATTTTTTCCAAATGTACATTTTTGGCGCTTTGAGCGCCACAAACTTTGGACCTGTTGAGGTCCGTTCTATCAGGGTGATAACACGGTGAGCTGCAGCGGATACCTATAAAACTAGTTAAATCTCAGCGAAACTATCTGGATGGATAGATAGCACTCGGGCATGTAAAAACATATCTTAATTTCATTTTCGGGTGAACTGCTCCTTTAACGTGCAGACCTTGTCGTGAGGTAGCTACCTGTTGGTACCATCGTGGGCAGCAGGTATGCTGCAGTCTATTAGCAGCACTGTCTTGTAGTCCACGTAGGCCTGCCTGTATCTCTCCAGCGCTTCATACGCTGACGCGCGTCGTAAAAGCGGCTTTATGCTGAACGGAACCAGGTCAAGCGAGCTGCGAGACAAAGTTCAGAGGTCATTTTCTATAATGCATGCATGCAAGCCATTTTACAAGCCTTCAAGAAAAGCAAGCAGCAGTGAACAACACAGGTTGAATGTAGAATTGTCAACACTTTACTGGGCTGCTCCATTTAATGTCCTTGAAAATATTAAAAATTTCCAAAATACCACTGATTATGGAGGGGTATTATGTCCATCCTACACATAAATAAAGACTACTAAAATTTTGTCATAAAAACAACAAATAGCTAATATGATGCTTTTGCAATAACCACAGCTTCTTGACATGAGCTTTGTGAAACAGTTATTTTGAAGAAGAAAAAAAAACACTAAGAGGTTCTGACAGTAAGTAAACTTGCTGTACTGTAGAGCTGATTCAAAAACCATGGCTGCAACCTTTTCCACTAGTACTGGTTTTCTTTCCACATGAGCTCTCAATTAACCAGGCCTGACTGAGTGGTTAAATTAACAGTCTGGATTGGATTTTGGAAATGTGCTTGTGTAACTACATCCATTTATAATAAACTTATGAGATTGAGCCAAATTTTTGGATACTATCTACTTTTGTCCAAATCAAACTTCACCCCAGCAGAGGGAAATGAAGTACAGCACTTTCTGGTACTTTTCTGTAATAAAATTTTAACACTTTATCACCTTAGGACGATTTGTCTATTTGCAGAAATATCACATGGAAAACATCAAAAGCACTCTGTTGTGTACATACTTTAGTCATTGCGTCTGGGATAGCCAGCTAAAAAATAGCTATCTTTAGTAAGCAAGAACATACGTTTGACACCTCTGGTTTAAACGGTGCGAGTAAGAAAGGTGCTGATGTTCCAATTCATCACCCATTATCACAACATCGGTCCAGTGTCAGGACCTACTGAAGGCCAATCATCTTTCAACAGACATTAAGGGCCTGATTTACTAAAACATTTAGCGTGTGCCTTTTAGCACACGCAAAACTAATAACAAAACCAATGATTGGTGCAAAACAAATACCATGACCAATTATTGGTCATGTTCTTAGTTTTGCATGTGCCAAAAGGCACAAAAAACTAAGAGCTAGCATACTCATTAAAAGAAGGTCAAAATAGGACCGGTTTTCAATTAAAAGCTTAATCAGACCTAATTAATTGAGATCTCAGCTGAAATAAAAACGAACAAGGTGGTCCCACAGGACCTGGGTTTGGGAAAAGAGCCGCATTGTTTTAACAACTTACACTGAGCAGTCTTTTACACATCCCGTGCAATTTCCGTCCTTCAGATAACTAGCCGCTCGGTTAGAATACAGGACACTTAGATCCTCCTGGTTCTTCTTTCCTGTAAAGTCAGTTAATGGTAATAACCGTAAAAAATCTACATAAAGTTAACGTGATGAAAGAAAAGAAAACTAGAGGTGAACTGCTCGTTACATTGATCAAAGACCTACCTACTACATTGATAACAGATTAGATTGCAAGCTAATTATTGTTAGGTCAAAATGTAATTTGAGTAAAGTTACATACTGTAGAATACTCATGATCATTTATGATGATAATTAAATTATTATTATTATTAGTAGTAGTAGTAGTAGTAGTTTATAATGCCAGCTGTCTAGATGCACAACACATGGATCAGTAGTAGTAGCTAGCCTAGTAGTAGTAGCCTAGTAGGCCTAGTAGTTTATAATGCCAGCTGTCTAGATGTAAAACACATCGCTCAGTAGTAGTAGTAGTAGTAGTAGTAACGTTAGTAGTTTATACCGCCAGCTGTCTAGATGTAAAACACATGGATCAGTAGTAATAGCTAGCCTAGTAGTAGTAGTAGTAGCCTAGTAGTAGTTTATAATGCCAGCTGTCTAGATGTAAAACACATCGCTCAGTAGTAGTAGTAGTAGTAGTAGTAACGTTAGTAGTTTATAATGCCAGCTGTCTGGATGTAAAACACATGGCTTGCCGCAACGTGAAACACTGACAGCGTTCGCCCACCGGCACAGTCGGGAACTTTACCTGACTTTTCTAGAAGTTGTATGGCTTGGGTGTAAAGACTCGCGGCCTCCCCGTACTGCCCGCTTTTAAAAGACTCATTCCCGGCCTGTTTCACCTCGGTCCAGCTCTGAGAACGACGCTTGTGGGGCATCTTTATCTGTAACTAACGTTAGCTGTATCGTAACACAAACCAAACGTTCATTTAGGAAGCAGCCACAGAATCCACTCCGGTAACAATACAGCTATTGCGGGCCTATAATTGGGCATATAACTAGTTGCCTAATTACAAATGAACAAAAACGTACTTACGATCAGTATCTCCACATAAATATTAGCGTCAGACAATACTTTTCTTGCGCAAGCTTGCGTTCATTTGGCTAAACGATACAAAGAAACGTCTCTGGTTAGCAAATATCCTT
Source organism: Synaphobranchus kaupii (assembly GCA_029718625.1). Lineage (NCBI taxonomy): Eukaryota > Metazoa > Chordata > Actinopteri > Anguilliformes > Synaphobranchidae > Synaphobranchus > Synaphobranchus kaupii. The sequence continues at coordinate 14,313,129 of CM056380.1, read as the reverse complement.
AGCTTGCTAGTGTCTCCTGTAAACTGCGCCTTATTGCTAAGTGCTTGGTTAAAGTGATCAGATTATCCTGAGTATTGACAATTAAACTCGTCGCTATTCCGCCACTATTCGGTCACAAAAATGTAAACGTTAAATGTAAAATTGTTAGCTTCCTCCTCAAGACCTCACGGTACACGGTTAGCTAGTCACATTCGTAAGGCCGCCGAAGCCGGGTTGCAATGCGGCGACTTGGCTGAAGACTGTGCGTATATTAATGCTGCTAGCACAGTAGCACTGCCTTGTGTCCCCGATAGGCTGGCCCCTTTCTGGCGGTGTAGGATTTCAGTTTCGCTTCTTTTTCAGTTTGCAGTTAAAGCAGCCAGATTCGGTTTCTAAATTCAGACTGGCTAATGCAACAGTGAGCCACCCTACGGTAAGTACCAGTAGTGGCAGCACTGGCAGGGTATCTCCTTTAACCGGGTCTGCTATGCGTTTCTCCACCGAGCTAAATTATAGATCCAGTTAAAATGACATCATTTAGCAAGGGGCAAGCCGTGTATTTGGTCAGGTAGCACCGCTATTTAGCTAAACGTAGCTTTACTGGTACTGAAAAATAACAAAGTAAAGTAGTACAATATTATAGCTATATTCTTCAGAATGGTAGAGTGCTGACCTATGGTGCTGACATATGGCAACGAAGGTTAATTTACAGTTCGGCCATGTATGATTGCCCATTCTCACCACAATTCCATCCTCACTCGTCTTTGATATTGAACGCTGTCGCTCATGAAATGTATAAACACACTAGTCCAAAGAGGCTCTTTTGGTCGCTGACTAACAGAACGCGTCACCGAAATGGAACGCTGAAGATGAGAACGTTCTATAACGTTGTCATGACAACTGAGCCAGCGACGGTGTTAAAGTTCAATACAAGTCTCAGCGATGGGCACACTCTTTTTTTACAGTCTATGTGCGCACAACCAGAGACATTTTAGCATTAATTGTACAGCAAGTTAGGCTATCTCTGGCACAACTATGATCGCGACGATGATAAGTCGTCCGTCGCTGTAATATAAACCAAAAGACGTTACGACCCGACTATCAAATGAGATAATCGCCAGTGGCATGCCATAGAACCATGATTCTATATCTAACGTTATGGTAACATTAGCAACGTTCATACATCGCCAACGTTTAAACTTTAATGCTAACTTGCGGGCAACGACTCATGTTAGGCCTATTACAATATGATTGTTCGCTAACGTTTTCCAGGTAAGCCAAGTGGCTATCTTACACTCTGACAATTCTGTATGTTAATTTGTGTCGCAGTGTATGACTCAAGACAGTCGTCGCCATGTAGCCTAATGCAAATCGTAGGTAGCTAGTAGGCTAGCTTGTAACGTGTAGTAACCCTGGTTTGTTAGGCCTATGTCTTATTTTGCTTAAAATCTGCTTTCCCCAAGATTTTCTGGAACATTTATTTTGCAGTAATGGTCTAGGTTCAAGGCAGAACTGAAGCCTTGCTGCAGCATTCCTACAGACCCAGCAAACAGCGGACGTCCCATTTTAGTCCCCTCAAAGTTATGATGTGACGTTCCCTAGGGATGTCCTAGAAACATTACTAGAACATTATTAAAGTCCTAGGAAGGTCACTGTTTGGTTACAATATGATATTTAATTTGAATTTTTCTGGGACGTTCAAGCAACGTCCCTATCCGGTCATGATATGACGTTGTGCTCATAACATTCATGGGACATTCAGAGACGTTCCTGCAACGTCTGTTACTGTTTACAATATAACGTCATGTAATGAATGTCTGGGGGAGGTTACTAGAACGTCCCGGGAACGTTCCCTGTGACGTCCACATAATGTACAGAAAACCCTACAAAAAGACATCAAGGCGACGTCCTGATGACATTTCGAGAAGTTCAGGGGACATCCCGGGACCTAATTTTGTTAGCTAGGGAGGTGCTGAGATATATTGTCACTTCGTCAGACTAATCCAAGATGTGACTGCATTTATTTTAACATTTTCTATGTCAATGCCTGTGAATAAATCCCCATATTCGTTAAACGTAGGTTATTCAGTACAGACTGACAGTTTCAGATTGCGGCAAACATGCGTGGACACATAATCACTTGGAAACAAAACCATTTGTGGAAAATGAAGAGTTCAAGCAAGTCAAAATTGCACGTTTACAAATAGGCTTGGGAGGGGGGTTAAAGAACAACCTTGCCCTGTGATTCTATGTCTGCGGTGGATTGGTGGCCTGTCCAGGGTGTCTGTCATTCACCCAATGTTGTCATGGTCTGGCTGTCTTTCTTCCATCTCTGTGGTCGTTTCCCGTCGGAGCCACGTGTGGGTGCTCTTGTCTCATTTTTCTCTGCCGCAGTGTGGGGTTTTTCCACCTTCAGGTACTTATCTGGCGCACCTGTGTTAAGTTCCCCGCTGGCTATATAAGCAGGGTGCTTCCTGCTTCCGGTGCTTTTGTGTTTTCTTTGCCTCTACACAAAGCCAGGTATCGACGGTATAGGAATCGGCGACCACTTGTTCTTTTGCTTCTACTAAAAGTACACGTGGGGTCTGCCTTAGTGAGATAGGAGTTCTCTTTTCTTTTAGAGTTTTCGTTTCCCTTCTCACTCATTTCCTTCCTTGGTTTTCTCTCCTGTCTGTTTCTAGACAGTACCTTGGTTTTCTCTCCTGTCTGTTTCTAGACAGCACCTTGGTTTTCCTCTCCTGTCTGTTTCTAGACAGCACCTTGGTTTCTTCCCATCTCCTTTTACCTCTCTGTTTTGTTTTGTTTTCCCTCTGCTCAAGTCTGTGAGCTATCGCCCATTTTACTGGGTTGTTTTCATTTGGCTTTCGCCGAGTTTATTTTCCCTAAACTATCTATTTCTCTGCTTGAGTCTGCGAGCTTTGCCCTATTTTCTTGGGTCACTATTATTTTTCGGCTTACGCCGTTATTGTTTCCTTATCTGTTTTATTTCTGCTGGAGTCTGCGAGCCTCGCCCTATATGGGGTCGTTATTATTTCAGGCTTTAGTCAGAAGTTTTTTCTCCCGTTAATTTTCTTTAATTTCCTCTAGTGGATATTCACGTTTCATGGATATCTTTTTGATCCCCTCTCTGTTGCGTCTGGTCCTCCGAACCCGACCCCCCTTACAAATGTGTGCCGGAATAGGCTCCAGCGCCCCTGCGAGGCTCTGACCCTGACCAGGAAGCGGTTTAAAAATTGACGGGATGAACAGATAACCTGCATTGATATAGAGATTAGCTGAGACAAATACCAGCATACACAGTAAGTCCTAGAGAACACCTGGGTGAGTTAACATTAGATAGCCTACCCAAAGCTGCATTGCAACACCTTGAGCTCTAAAGCCCACAGTAACGGGGCTCTCACGTGTGCCATGACACCCCCAATCACTCATTCCAGGATTCAAGAGAAATGGGGGTTAAGGGGGTAAGAGGCATAACTTTGGGGCACATCCTAAAATCCTCAACCGGGCACCACTACCCTCCGCCCAGGGGCCTTGTATTTCATCATCATTATTCTTTATATTTCACTCATTCTCTGACCCTTTAAAGATGATCAAGGTAAACTCCTGGGAAATATAAAATTCAGACTGCCTCAAAACTAAGGTTCATTGTTCATATCCCAGAAATAAAATATGAATAGAATTGCAATGCATGCTGAATTTCAAAATGGCAGAGAGAGGCTTCTAGAAATTGGGATGTTACGGCTTGGTGGGGCATGCCCAATACCTATACAGCACCGAGAGTTTGGCACTTTTCAGGGCTTCCTACAGAAGTAACCACAATGAGCATAGACTCTCAGCCCTTAAAAACATTTTCTAAAGTAAACTTGCCAACAAAGTATAACCATATCCTTTCTGGAGTGTAATTATTCCTCAGCTGTTGCATTAAATAATTTTGGAAAGTTTGGATAGCATTGCTTTAGAATAGAGCTAGTTTATTTAGTGTGAGCCTAAATAGGCAATATTGTTAGTTGTAACTTGGCCACATTTTGATATCAATACTTTTAAAGGCAGGTCTAGTTTTTGCAAGTTGGAATTAAGGACTTATAGACAGCGCTATGTAGGCTACGCGTGAGTAACTTGGCTTTTTTTTTACGTTGAAAACGTTTTTGTTCAGATTATCACGTACACCACACATGCTGTTCCGTCTCCTTTAACCTGCTGTGACTGTTTGCAGCACTGGCCATCTGTATTGAAATGAAATGGGACGCAAAAGCCAACTTAGCAAGTGTCATCAGCTGCTAAATATACTGTTCTGTATAACACAAAGTTGGAGATGACAGAACGTTTTAAATCACTCTAGCATAATTGGATACAGTTTGTTCCCAAACTCCAAACATTAAAGTAATTGCTATAAGCCCTAAAGTAAAGTAGTTTGTCTCCTTTTTTCTTGTACTCAGTATTGCCGTTTTGGCCAAGTGGTAGCTTTGCTCAATCCCATTCTGAGTTTTATGAACTTAAATGCATACCCCCAGTTGATATATCTTTCTGAGATACTGTAATTACTGGAATACTGTTACTGAAATAATTTAATTCACAAAACCATTGCATGCATTTTAACATGGTAGAAATGTAGTGGTTTCGTTGTCATTATCAGTTGATTCAAAACAGCAGAATATAACATGCAAAAATATGAAAAGTATTACATGTAAATGTCCATGGATAATCCTGAAATTCCGTCTGTCATGAACCAGTTTCTGCTGTAGTCATGTTTCTAGAAGGAAGAGGTAGGAGGATGTGAAGTGACCTTTCAATATTATTAGTTTGAGAACCACCTACTGTACATTTTAACTATATAAAATGCAGATTACCTTAAATATAGTCCTTTTGAAAAAATAACTTTTATGTACATTAATCAGAGAAATCATTATGATATTTAATATGCATCATAATAATCGCCATATTACATGCTTGATCCCAGCAAGCAAACACCTACCAGACTATCCGTGGCAGCCATCTTGCAAATCAGTCACTACAGCGCTCCACGAGCAGCTGAACTCCTCATCAGCTATCCTCATCTTGAATACCTCACCTCAGCTGTCTGCTAGTGGCCCACAGAGGATGGCAGTGTAGGGTTAAGGTTAGGGAACTCCCAATTGAGACACGGCCGTTGTACCCTTGAGCGAGGTACTTAACCTGAAAGGCCCGTCCTCGGCGCAGCTGTTCGTCTGCCAGCGTTTCTCAAATTCAATTTGCCTTAATTTGTATAGCGATTTTTCCAGAGAGGCTTTCACAAAGGCACTTTAAATAAAACAAACCAGTGCTACATTGCATTCATTCATTTAGCAGATTCTCCCAGCCAGTGCAACTTACACAGCTCTACACGCACACATGCATATAGCTTTTTTTACTTAAAGCAGCTTTGTGACAGTGTCTTCGTAAAAAAGCATGATACGATTAAAGGCAAATTGAATTTGGGAAACGGCAGCCGCCAGCGGGCGCTGTGGGTTTACAGGCCGAGACACGTTTACGCAAGTTGTATCAACAGCCTGTCAGGATTTATAATGTGTTATAGCAGCTCGGCAGGAAGAACAGGATAACAACAATGCCTTTAAGATGCTGTGAATTTTAAAGACCCCCCCCCCCCCCCCCGCCCAGTCGAAAATTCTTACTTATGCTGGCGCTCATCTTAATAATTTCTAATGATTTTCCGGGCCTCCAAGCGTGCCTCCCAGTCATGGCCCCTGTCTGCTCTGGCCCCACCAAACGCTGCCCGTCCTCTGACGCAGACTGAACACCCGCCTCTTCAGACTGCGCCTCAGCTCCTCCATCTAGTTTAAATGTGCATTTTAATGTATTTCTACGTATGTTTTATGCGCAGTGTGGCTTGCTAGCTTCCTTATGTACCTCTTTATGTATGATACCGTTCTAATTGTAGTTTGTGCATATAATTATTTGGAAACTGTATTTTGTAATAAAATACACTTTAGTGTGTTGTCCTTCCCTGCCTGCACTGGCTCTATGAATTGTATGAGTTTCATACAGTAACTCGACAACTAAAACATTTAGCTCGATGGGTTCAACGTGTTGTACTATAAGAGTAGTTCAGCATGTGTGTGTATCGATCAATGATTTAGTGTAGCAGGTGAGGGTTGATCATTGGGGCCTGGGTTGTAAATTGTATGGCCGGAGGGCAAAGGCTGTGATTGGACAGGCCTCTGCCCTCCCTGAATGGACATCAAGGCGTCATAAGATATCGGATGAGATGAAGAGTATGCGTTGTTGATGAACAAAGCGTACGGCATTCTGGAACAAAGAGACAGGCCCTCACAGATAATATGGACATACGGTGAGCACCGTAATTCATTGGACAGTGACACTTTTTTTTGGGTTATTTTGGTTCTGTACTCTAGCACTTTGAGTGTGAAAGGATACAAGGACAATGATGTTGAAGTGCAGATTGTCGGCTTTAATTTGAGGGGCTCTTCATCCATATTGGATGAACCGTTTAGAAATTATAGAACCTTTTGTACCCATTTTCGGGCATCAAAAAATATTGGACAGTTTAACATAATGTAGAATGAAGTCATCATTTTTAATATTTGGTCACATATCCTTTGCATGCCATGACTTCCTGATGTCTGTGACCCAACAATATCAAAAGACTGTTGATTTCTTATTTTCTTACAAGCGATACTATAACCTCTCTGCATTTGAATGGATCTCTATGGGAATTTGGGGGTAGGATTTAGCTGTAAATTACACTGGAACAGTATGGAACACATGGTTGGCTAAATGGCTCTAAGTCATCAAGGGTCTGACTTATCAAACAAGCCTTAAGCCATCACTCCGCTGTCAGATATGCAGTACATATGGATGGGTTGAAGGGTTTCTTCTCTTGACTTATTTTTCCATAGAGTTCAATAGGAAAATCTGTCAGGAGAAACAACCCTTACTTTACACTTCATTGTCATTGTATCCTTTCAAACTCAAAGTGCTAGAGTACAGAACCAAAATAACAAAAAATGTGTCATTGTCCAATGAATTATGGTGCTCATTGTATGTGTCAAGTCAAGGCCTACGTGGTTATTTATGCCAGGTTAGATGACCAGTGTGTTGAAGGTCGCTGTACCGCAAACTTGTGCTGGGTTTGAGTGATCTTCCCGCTGGCCGCCGTGACATACAATAAACGTGTACTTTCTCTAGTAACGTGTTTGTTGTGTTGGTGAGTTCCTGTTGTCCTGACTTTGATTCCACAGAAAGAATCTATCTGGATCCTCCTAACAGGTTTGAAACCACAATTGATAAAGCCATAATGCGCACCAGTTTTACGTAAAATAGAATCGGTTTTATCCTGAGAATTTACCTCTTCTTTTTCTTTTAAATGTTACGCACAACAGTGCCAATAATATCCCAGGCAATACGGATTGGAGATCATGTAGGTGGAAATGAAAACTGAGTGGCTTAGCTGCATAAGGATCTCTGCACAGTAAAGACCCCACAGCTGTGTTTCGGGGGGAGCGCATCTCATGGAAGGGTCAATGAAGCAAGTGTGCCTGCCCTGTGAGCAGTGGGACTGGCCATCTGCTTGGTGCCTTGTGGGAGGATCACTCAGGCTGCCCGAAATTAACTTTGATGGAGCCGGGCTTTTTGGTTAAGATGGTGTCCGTTTACATAATGGCACGGGTAATTACGTTTTCCTGGTAAACCTCCATTGAGGAACAGGAAGCCAGTGAATTAATCGTCTTTCCCCCCCCCCTTTTAGCTCCTCAATTATCCATTGAAAATTGTGTTTCAAAGCTATTTCTACATGTCATTTTCCCCTTTGTTTTGCCCAGTTGTGCCTGTTAAGTCATAGGTGTGCCATCAACATCCACACAGGGAGCACTGCAGCTGAATGATATGCACTTTGCCCTCAGACTATATAACACTATAGGCTGGTCCACAAAGGAAAGAGGAGGACTAGCCAATAGAGAGAGAGCTGAGCACTGAAGGGAGGAGAGGTGTGTCTGATGTATCACCTGGTGTTGCTAGGAAGAATTTTTTTTTTCCTTTTTTTAAAGTGATACTGCAGTCAAAAACCGACTTTTCCCGTTGAAAACCGACGTTTTGGGTTAGATTATGATCATACACAACTGTTTATGTCCGAAAATCTCATGTTTAGTCAAAATAGTTTTATCTGAGTTTTTGTGTAGGCTTACCAATACGCTAGTTTCCAGGGATTCGTGACGTCACGAGATCCTTAACATAAAAATGGGTGGAGTTGAGGTGATCCTAGGGGTGGTCTCGGCTGGGCACGTGGTATAAAAGCAGAGACCAACGGGTTTTTTTTCCTCTTTGAGACTGAGACCCTTACTGCTAACTAGTTCGTTGAAGTTCAAATGTGAATTGCTTTGTATTACTGCTAACGTTAATATTACGACTTATATCGACACACCCTTTCACTCTTTGACCGTATGAATATTCATAATATGACTACGTGGCACCATCGTCATATGACCACACCCACTCACGGGTTCCAGTTCAAATTGAAGCGGTAAAAAAGGCCTTAGAAAAGCCTCTGCAGTATCTCTTTAATGTGTTAAATTACTAAATTACTACTGGGTGCAGCTGCTGAATTTCAGTATTTTTGTGACTAGAGGCGAGGAGCACACCACTCACATTCCCACTGATTAGGATGAATACATTATCAGTGGGTGTGCTGCAACTGGATTCAGTCATAGCCAATTAAATAGCCAATCAAATGACCTACTTCCTTTCCCTTTTACGTGCCGTGTGCTTTCCGTGGTCTACCACTGCAATGGAAGACGAGGATGTACTCACCAGCAGAAGCTTCTCCCAAGAGGAAACTGATGTTCTTGTGCGGGCAGCACAGAGTCACCATGGAAGAATCTATGGCACCTCAAGCCAACCGCCAAGAGCAGTTTAGTTTGGGAGGAGATAACTAATGCAGTTAATGTATGTAGCTCTGGTCCTATGAGAACTGTTGCACAGTGTAGGAAACGGTTCAATGGCATTAGGCGAATGTTGTTCTTGGTCATGGCGCCCACTTACATTTTTATTTATTTTAACTACAATTGCATAATTAAAACGAAAAGATTATTCAAGTTGCATTTATTGTCATATAAGAAATAATTATGGAATACAGTACCCCCAGGTCAGGACCACAGTGCAGTATGACAACAGGCATAAACAATTAAAAACAATACAGGAATTAACATTATAAAAAAGAAAAAGAAAACAATAAATGCAAAGTATGCTTTTTTTTCCCTGCTTGGAAGATTTATATAAAAGTTAAATTGGACAGCAGGAAAAAAAAAAAGGTAATTCCAAGGCACTCACATGGATTTAAAAAGTCTTTATTTTGAGGGCAGAAACATTAAAACACTGCTGACGACCAACGACTTGTAGCTGAACACCCTTCGTTAGTCATCAGCAGTGTTTTAATCTTCCTGCCCTCAGAATAAATGCTTTTTAAATCCACATTAGTGCCTTGGAATCACCCTCTCCCATTGTCTTGATCCCCTTTTTTCTTTTGTCTCCACTCAAAGAGCACCGGTGGTGAAATACCCCTACACAGCACCCTTGAAGCACACCTACTTTTTTCAGTCTTAAATTGGACAGCATTTGATCCCGAAAAACAGTTGATCGGCTTTTGAATAGGCTACGATCATGCACACGTTGCTTGGGAAAGGCCCCGAAATGAGCAACTCATCATACGCCGGGTTGCAACTTGCACCATAGGCCTGGTCTGAGCAGGCGCAAAATTGCAATGTGCTGGACCGAAAATTACAGTGCGCTGCTTGGTCTTCACTGACACACCCGACAGCGCCTCTCCTCCCACTTTGGCACATGGCAAGTCACCGAATGATCAAAAAAGCCACTGCTACGGCTCGCCACGCGCCGAGCGTCGGCTAGAAAACAGAGCCCTGCATGTGCAACTTAACAGATGGACTTGCAGGTGCTTGACCAACCAGCAGGGGTCTCTGTCACATGCTGAGGCTCTGCCATCCTGACTAAATAAAACCCTCCCATCCCTGGGAAATGCTGTTGCCAACTGTGCATGGCCCCATGGGGCTGCCGGCCACAGTCAGCACTGGCACAGTCTGGATTCCATCACAGACGATGGGACCGATCCTATTTAATTAATGCTTAATATACAAGATAAAAGAGCTAGAACCTCCAAATGTTGCACAATTGAAGCTTTGCATGAATACTATCTGTGGGCAAAATGGGATGAAAATAAAAAATAAATAAAAAATTTTAAATAAATATTTATATACAAAATATTGGAAACACCCCTGAAAAATGGCTTTAACTTTGAAGCATCTGAACCACAATTACAAAATCATCTGCACAGGTGATTCCTATTCATTTGAATGCTAATTAGCAGCATGTGTTGGTACCCGAATTGCAGGTGCGTCTGTCACGAAAACGGCAAGATTATTTAAGGTGGCAAGGGCAACAGTGTCAAAAATTATGACAACATATGCCCAACGCCAAAAAACAGAATCAGCAGAAAAACTGCCCGCAAGTCAAAGCTCTCCGAAAGGGACAGACGGACACTTGATAGGATAGTTGCTAATAACCACAGAACTACAGCAAGCCATATCTCAACCAGTCTCAACAAAAACAGTACGTTGTGAGCTTCAAAAGCTGGTATTTATGGCAGGGCCGCCATTCGGAAACCATTTGTATCCAAGGCTTAGGCTAATTCACAAAAACACATAACATGGTGCAAGGAACACAAAACCTGGACCCCTGAGCAATGGAGAAAAGTGATATGGTCTGATGAGTCATCTTTTACTCTTTTTAATACATCTGGACGGGTTATGTTTGGAGAAAGCCTAAAGAGGCTTTCAATCCACAATGTCCGTTGCCAACTGTTAAGTATGGTGGTGATTCTGTAATGGTTTGGGCAGCCATTTCATGGGACACATTGGGTTAAATGATTGCTTTCCATGGACGTGTAACAGGCAAACAATATGAAACCATTTTACAAGACCAGGTGCACCTGTATGTGTGTGTGTATACATTTTATCTGCTGCTCTGCTACCGCGAGCAATATGGACACAGCCATCATGCAGCTGTACACTAGAACAGTAGCCTAACTAAGCAGGATTTCTGCATGGAATTTAGAAATAATACATGCATGAAGTTATAAACAAACAGACAAATATGTAACAGTGAACCAGAAATATAAAATCTCTAAAGAATTTAGCTATTTTTTATACAACAACTCAGTAAATTATAGCCTAATTTTTAATCAAATATAATTTCATGAATTAGATAAAACAGTATAATTTGTGGTGATTACGACTCTAAAAGGAAATGTTGACGATTACAAAACAGTAGCGACTATTCGAAACACCAACAATAGAAATAATCTCAATAGAGCCTACACATTTCATCAGAACAGCCTATGTCAAAACGGATCCTGGACTAGTAGGCTTCAGTAGCCTATTGGAGATAATTTGTCTCTGAACACTTCAATTAGACTTCCAAGCTAGATGGCGGCACTGTCTCACATTTATCATTTCACAGCTTTCCTGTCAGCTAAAACCGCTCCACCATCACTGTTCGAATTGCATAAGATGAATTTCGTTTCAACACTGACGAGTCACAGGCAGCGTATTAACGTGAGGGTGAGCTGAACCCTCAGTCAGCTTTAGGTCCCTTTCACCGAACTATATGGAAAACTATGGTCCCTTTACGTCCCGTTCGTCAGTGTCAATCACAGAACTATATTCAGTGGTGTCAATCACTGCCCGGACAGAGATTGGGGGAGGGTCTCACACGCCAAGTGTGACGACAGACCTGCTACAGGAAGCACCTTGCGCTCTCGCGAGATCTGTATTAGTCCGCTGTACTATAAGATGGCGGAGGAGAATTAGGGCACAAATGTGGGTAAGCTGCTCTTTCTGCTTAGCTTTGCCCTTTTCTTAACAGCTTGGCCTTTCAGTGACGGAAGGGGGCCCGATGGACAGTAGTCTTAGAGGTCGCTTTATTTCGCCGTTCTTGGTCTTGTGATAGTTCCATAAAAATGCAATTTGTTGCAGTCTTGGTCCAGGCAGGGTGTTATGTGAACCGCCATTTTTAATTTTCATTCTGATTGTAAAGTAGCTAACTGTTAGTTTAACATTTGGAGAGTACGGGAATGTGCCTAAAAAGCTTATCCAGGGCATGAGTGTGTGGGTGCATGAGGGCATGCACATATAACGTTAGCTAGCTGGCTAACGATACTTGGCTAGACGTTATAGTTTGACGTCTAGGTATTGTAATCTAGGAAAAGTGTAAACTTTTTGGTTTACACTTTCGCTAACGTTTGCTCGCCGAATTGTAGAGTAAAAACGTAGCTAACGTTAATATAATTATTTAGCTACATCAAAGATCGACACTAACGTTAGTTAAGGGAAATTAGGTGCACCCGCTAATTGGATACTGGCAAAGAGAAGAGATTGGCCTGCTATTGGTAAACTAGTCAGGATATGTCGCTAACTAGCTTTGCAGAATCTAAAATTATGATGGTGGCTTGGTTTTCAGTTTTATTTTGCTAACTGACGTAGTGTCATGACAGAATAATCTTTTTCTATCGGCGACCAACTAGCCTAACTAGTTCACTGCCTCCCCTCCCTCCATCCATCCATCCCTCCCTCCTATCAATCCATCTGTCCCTCCTATCCATCCATCACCTGTGAACAGGGCATGAGATTAACGTTTTTCACCCACTGGCCAGAGTGCTTTGTAGATCCTAAAATTCACCAGCCATTTTCAACATTTTACCAGTCACATTACCTAATACAGGGCTGCCCAACCCTGTTCCTGGAGATCTACCCTCCTGTAGGTTTTCACTCAAACCCTAACAAAGCACACCTCATTCAACAGCTAGAGATCTCATTGAGCTGATAATTAGTAGAATTAGGCGTGCCAAATTAGGGTTGGAGTGAAAACCTACTGGACGGTAGATCTCCAGGAACAGGGTTGGGCAGTCCTGACCTAACAACCTGTTTGGTTCACTTGCCTGACAAAGTAGCTGCTAGAGCTGGGGTGGGCAATCTTATCCCAAAAGGGCAGGTGTAGGTGCGGGTTTTTGTTTTAGCCCAACTCTGCGACACCTGATTCAACTAATTATCTAATCGAATCAAGACTTTGATAAGTCTTTGACTTCGAATCCAGTGCCTTAGTGCTGGGATAGAACAGAAATCTGCACGCACACTCCCCCTTTTTGGATTGCCCACCCCTGTGCTAGAGTAACGGTAGAGCAGGGCTGCTCAACCCTGTTCCTGGAGATCTACCGTCCTGTCGGTTTTCATATCAACTAGGGGTGGGAATCGCCGAGTAACTCACGATACGATACTATCACGATACGTTGCCCACGATAACGATGGTATCACGATACAGCGATTCTCGATACATTGCAAGACAATTAATCTACAATACATCACGATATCTGTGTAACTGAAGAAGAAAAAATACCACAAAAGGCAAAAAGCAGGAATTATGTATTTATTCACTGCATTGTGGTGTCAATTTCACAGAATTTGACAACTGAGATGAAACGATGTATACCATATTTCATATAACATATTTCTATTTTTTATCTGCATTTATTTATTCATCCCACTTTCTCTATTGTAAATTATCGTTCTTGGTGTAAATGTCTGTTTGTGAATTGTAGAGAAATCTGTAGCAGCAGCGAACATTTTAAAACTTTACAACAAAGTATAAACATATCCTTTCTGTAATTATTTGTCAACTGTTTAAAACATTCATTGAAATGATATGTTGTTCCATGAGCCGAGGCCATTTTTGTTATTTGACATTTAAAATTTGAATGACCACAATCTCTTCACATGCTAAGATGAAAAAACACAGGGCCAAGTTACATTAAATAATTTAGGAAAGTTTGGATAGCATTGCTTTGGAATAGAGCTAGTTTAATTAGTGTGAGCTACAATAGGCAATATTGTTAGTTGTAACTTGGCCACATTTTGATATCAATACTTTTAAAGGCAGGCCTAGTTTTTGCAATTTCGAATTAAGGACTCACATTGCTTTGCAGGCTATGCGTGAGTAACTTGGCATTTTTTTACATTGAAAACGTATTTTTTGGTGAGATAATAACCATAACATAAGTAGCCTAATGTATTTAAATAAGTTTGTTTTTTTAAACGTACAAAAGAGTGTGTGCTTCTACACAGTAACAGCAACGTATTTTAGCCCTAAGTGCGATAATTGGTCGCTGTGGAAATGTGGACTGTACGGGACTGGCGAAATGTAACAAGATAAACTCTTCACGGTTAATCTGAAAACAGCTGTAGCTCAATATACTGGTAAGTACTTGCTTTCCTAAACATATTTATACGAGAGATTTTGGAGAAAGAAAATGAGGTATCTTCTAAACCGAAAGTGCATCAGGTACAAACATGTTTTACTATGTTCTTTTCAAATATTATTGTTTCTATACGTGAACATGAACGGTGTATAAACGGTGCATTTTATGCATTTTACAGTCTGTGGCTGTGGCGAATCTGTTTAGAGCGCGTGCATGGTTTAATAAAAATATTGATATTTGGCGCCAGTGTATCGATAACGTATCACAAGAAGAAGTATGACGATATATTCCAGTATCGATATTTTGTCCCACCCCTAATATCAACCCTAATTTGGCACACCTGATTCTACTAATCGGCAGCTCAACAAGCTCTCGCTGTTGAATGAGGCGCGCTTTGTTAGGGTTGGAGTAAAAACCTACAGGACGTTAGATCTCCAGGAACAGGGTTGGGCAGCCCTGCGGTAGAGAATCTCATCAGCCAGAATAAAAATTTTACCTTAATTTGGCTGGTGGCGGGTGTATCAGCCTGTCTGTGAAGCTTGTCGGGTCTATACGGGGAGATGGCCTTTGATACAACATTATTACCAAAATTAAATTGTCATCAGATATTGTAGACCTCATCTTTTTTTTTCTTTTTTTCTTCAGCTTCATTTTGCCGTTATGCTGTCATTAACAGTTGATAAAGATGTTAGTAAACTTTCTTCTACAAAAAAAAAAACATCCGTCCATCCGATCTTGGTATCTAACCTAATTATTTCAGAAAGTAGGTAAAACTAATTAAGCTGCCATTTTGAATGTAGTGGCAGTGGCTAAAAATAGCCTGCTATTTTCAACATGACTCAATTAGCGCTCTGGAAATTTGTGATTGATTGCTTTACTGAAAAAAAAAAAAGGGTGATATATGTATGCAATTTTTTAAAATTTCAGATTGAAATGGTTTACGATCCCAATACCCATTGAGAAATGGATTCTCTGAACATCTTGTGGTCTGTAGTTTCAACTAGGCATCAAAAGCCCTGCTCGAAGATGAATGTATTTGACTGGCCTGAACCAAAAATGAAATGAAATGAATTGGCAGATTGCATATTATCAGACTTGCATATTATCATCTTTACTTTTCACATAAAATCAGCTGATCCCCTTTTCCATTCTAAGTAATCTAAGGTATGGTTAAATAATTTGCATTGTGATTATTTTTAAGTCAGTAACCCTGGCTAAATTCCAAACAAGTGTTTCCTCCACCTTACGCCTTGCAAAGAGTGAATCCTTTGAAGTAAGCGCCATTAACGTTATTCATTTCCATTATCTCTGCCTGATGCTTTTCGGATCCGTTGCCTGATTGAGTGCAGTAGCCCTTCAACTGATCTTCAACCAGTATCGCTCAGCTGGATTTACTGCTGACTTTTCCCACAGTCTGCTTTTGACAGACTTCATTTTACAAAGTTAAATTTTAGATTTTAAAAAATTTGTTTTGTGGCCTCAGTAACGCTGCACTACGGTGTAATCTCATATCTCACAACTGTTTGTCCAGTGTCGTGATCGTTTAGGTGCCTTTTCCTATGCTAGCTAAAATGGCAATGCCTGCACAATGACAATGAAGCTTCTTTTAAATAAAAAATTAAAAAAACTTAAAATTTTGACTGAAATGTTCACATTTAAAAAATACTACGAATAGGCTGAATGTGAAACACCGCTGTGTTCATTGCAATCATTTGACTTAAAAAAAAAAACAAAAAAAACTAAATGATGTTGGTCAAAAGAAAACTGGTTTTGCTGTCCATCTGAGCAAAAATGAGATGTTTTGTCTCTTTTGGAGAAGGGGTAAGGGCTTCTCTGGGCTTCTGCATAGAAATATTGCTTGCTGGTTTGCATACCTTTGCATTAGCCTACATCTTGTACGCGTGGGTTTTGGATACCTGGATGTATTACTTTTGATTTTAGCAGGCTATCTGTGCTCACTTGTCAGTCATGTGTAAGCGACTGACTTGGGCTATAATTCTGAGAAGGTCAAACCAAATCCTGCTTCAGTCAGGGTGTAAGGCTTCATCGGGTCATGCTTCAGTCAGGGTGTAAGGCTTCATCAGGTCATGCTCCAGTCAGGGTGTAAGGCTTCATCGGGTCATGCTTCAGTCAGGGTGTAAGGCTTCATCGGGTCATGCTTCAGTCAGGGTGTAAGGCTTCATCAGGTCATGCTCCAGTCAGGGTGTAAGGCTTCATCGGGTCATGCTTCAGTCAGGGTGTAAGGCTTCATCGGGTCATGCTTCAGTCAGGGTGTAAGGCTTCATCAGGTCATGCTCCAGTCAGGGTGTAAGGCTTCATCGGGTCATGCTTCAGTCAGGGTGTAAGGCTTCATCAGGTCATGCTTCAGTCAGGGTGTAAGGCTTCATCGGGTCATGCTCCAGTCAGGGTGTAAGGCTTCATCGGGTCATGCTTCAGTCAGGGTGTAAGGCTTCATCAGGTCATGCTCCAGTCAGGGTGTAAGGCTTCATCGGGTCATGCTCCAGTCAGGGTGTAAGGCTTCATCGGGTCATGCTTCAGTCAGGGTGTAAGGCTTCATCGGGTCATGCTCCAGTCAGGGTGTAAGGCTTCATCGGGTCATGCTTCAGTCAGGGTGTAAGGCTTCATCGGGTCATGCTTCAGTCAGAGTGTAAGGCTTCATCAGGTCATGCTTCAGTCAGGGTGTAAGGCTTCATCGGGTCATGCTTCAGTCAGGGTGTAAGGCTTCATCAGGTCATGCTCCAGTCAGGGTGTAAGGCTTCATCGGGTCATGCTCCAGTCAGGGTGTAAGGCTTCATCGGGTCATGCTTCAGTCAGGGTGTAAGGCTTCATCAGGTCATGCTTCAGTCAGGGTGTAAGGCTTCATCGGGTCATGCTTCAGTCAGAGTGTAAGGCTTCATCAGGTCATGCTTCAGTCAGGGTGTAAGGCTTCATCGGGTCATGCTTCAGTCAGGGTGTAAGGCTTCATCAGGTCATGCTTCAGTCAGGGTGTAAGGCTTCATCGGGTCATGCTTCAGTCAGAGTGTAAGGCTTCATCAGGTCATGCTTCAGTCAGGGTGTAAGGCTTCATCGGGTCATGCTTCAGTCAGGGTGTAAGGCTTCATCAGGTCATGCTCCAGTCAGGGTGTAAGGCTTCATCGGGTCATGCTCCAGTCAGGGTGTAAGGCTTCATCGGGTCATGCTTCAGTCAGAGTGTAAGGCTTCATCAGGTCATGCTCCAGTCAGGGTGTAAGGCTTCATCGGGTCATGCTTCAGTCAGGGTGTAAGGCTTCATCAGGTCATGCTTCAGTCAGGGTGTAAGGCTTCATCGGGTCATGCTCCAGTCAGGGTGTAAGGCTTCATCGGGTCATGCTTCAGTCAGGGTGTAAGGCTTCATCAGGTCATGCTCCAGTCAGGGTGTAAGGCTTCATCGGGTCATGCTCCAGTCAGGGTGTAAGGCTTCATCGGGTCATGCTTCAGTCAGGGTGTAAGGCTTCATCGGGTCATGCTCCAGTCAGGGTGTAAGGCTTCATCGGGTCATGCTTCAGTCAGGGTGTAAGGCTTCATCGGGTCATGCTTCAGTCAGAGTGTAAGGCTTCATCAGGTCATGCTTCAGTCAGGGTGTAAGGCTTCATCGGGTCATGCTCCAGTCAGGGTGTAAGGCTTCATCGGGTCATGCTTCAGTCAGGGTGTAAGGCTTCATCGGGTCATGCTTCAGTCAGAGTGTAAGGCTTCATCAGGTCATGCTTCAGTCAGGGTGTAAGGCTTCATCGGGTCATGCTTCAGTCAGGGTGTAAGGCTTCATCAGGTCATGCTCCAGTCAGGGTGTAAGGCTTCATCGGGTCATGCTCCAGTCAGGGTGTAAGGCTTCATCGGGTCATGCTTCAGTCAGGGTGTAAGGCTTCATCAGGTCATGCTTCAGTCAGGGTGTAAGGCTTCATCGGGTCATGCTTCAGTCAGAGTGTAAGGCTTCATCAGGTCATGCTTCAGTCAGGGTGTAAGGCTTCATCAGGTCATGCTTCAGTCAGGGTGTAAGGCTTCATCAGGTCATGCTCCAGTCAGGGTGTAAGGCTTCATCAGGTCATGCTCCAGTCAGGGTGTAAGGCTTCATCAGGTCATGCTTCAGTCAGGGTGTAAGGCTTCATCAGGTCATGCTTCAGTCAGGGTGTAAGGCTTCATCAGGTCATGCTCCAGTCAGGGTGTAAGGCTTCATCGGGTCATGCTCCAGTCAGGGTGTAAGGCTTCATCGGGTCATGCTTCAGTCAGGGTGTAAGGCTTCATCGGGTCATGCTCCAGTCAGGGTGTAAGGCTTCATCAGGTCATGCTCCAGTCAGGGTGTAAGGCTTCATCAGGTCATGCTTCAGTCAGGGTGTAAGGCTTCATCAGGTCATGCTTCAGTCAGGGTGTAAGGCTTCATCAGGTCATGCTCCAGTCAGGGTGTAAGGCTTCATCAGGTCATGCTCCAGTCAGGGTGTAAGGCTTCATCAGGTCATGCTTCAGTCAGGGTGTAAGGCTTCATCAGGTCATGCTCCAGTCAGGGTGTAAGGCTTCATCAGGTCATGCTCCAGTCAGGGTGTAAGGCTTCATCAGGTCATGCTCCAGTCAGGGTGTAAGGCTTCATCAGGTCATGCTCCAGTCAGGGTGTAAGGCTTCATCAGGTCATGCTTCAGTCAGGGTGTAAGGCTTCATCAGGTCATGCTTCAGTCAGGGTGTAAGGCTTCATGAGGCCATGCTTCAGTCAGGGTGTAAGGCTTCATCAGGTCATGCTTCAGTCAGGGTGTAAGGCTTCATGAGGCCATGCTTCAGTCAGGGTGTAAGGCTTCATCAGGTCATGCTTCAGTCAGGTGTAAAGCTTCATTACGGTCGTGCTTCAGGGGTCAGAAAGGAAAAGTCCTGCTATGTGTTTCTTCCACCCATGAACTCAGCCGGTTGAGTTCATTAATTAGTTCTTCCTCCTGGCTGAAGAATTGTGCTAATTAGCAAATCCTGGTGATTGGAACCAAATACTGGGGAGGACTTTTACTTCCTGAACCTGGATTTTACACCTCTGAAAATTAGCCTACATCTTGCAATTCTGCAACTTGAGGAGGATTAAAGAAGTAATTGGTTCCGAATCAACATCCCTTCTGCTGCTCTATTTCATTCTCTTCACCTGCTTTAAACCTTCAGGGAAAATGTCAACATAAAACATGTATGGATTTATGGTTTTGAAATCCACAATACAAGATTAAAGGTTAACCCCTTGGCGCAGATGGCAAAGTTCAGCCATTTAGGGGGTGCTCTGTTTAAGGCTTTATAACTCCAGATGTGAGCATCACGTAAACTTGGTAAATGGCTTAAATGAAACAAGACAGGTGTACCATTTACTATACAAACTTAGATTTGTTTATTTTCATAATTTAAGTCAAAATAAAGTGCCACAAATGCAAAGAAACTGAAAAAAAATTGTTTTTTTTTTATTTTGCTGAGAGCTACATAAGTGAAATCGGTAATATATATACATTTCCTGGATCATAAACTCCATGTCCACAAGTTTTGCAAAATCTGAGGATGATATGCAGAACTACTAAAGGTCTATGATGCAAAATATAGCAGTGTATCCTGTTGTCCATTAGTGTCTCCAAATCTATCCAAATGGCTAAATTGTGCACTGCTGCAAATAAAAAGAAATTATGATATATTTAAATACAAATCAACAGTTTCGGCTCATAAAACTCACTTTTGCATAATTTCCAAGTGAGAATTACATATTTTCATCAGTATAAGGGAGTAGATATCTATGGGTCCAAAACCCCTATGCAAAACATGTCATAAAATGAATAAAATTAGTTTTGTCCATTATAACATATACATTTGGTCCTTCTGGTGGCTTAAGATAAAAAAACATTGATATCACAGTGTTACATACACCTAAATATGTTGCCTAATCATTAGCGAGTTACTTTAACTGGTAAGCAGTTAAAAGTTGAATATTCCCTTTAGGTTAGGTTACAGGTATAGAATATTGGCTTTTGAAATGTTTTATTGGGCACATTTTAATAATTATGCTTTTTCTGTCTTTTCTTAGGCTTGAAGATTGAGTGCAGTCAGCTGTACGGGAGGGAACTCAACCGACGATGCCATTACGCAAAATGTTTCTGGTGAAATGAAGGATTAACCCTTTTAAAGCCACATTATAGTCTGGCAGGTCTAATAACTTGGGGTCCAGCTACTCAGTATGGACACTTGAGGGGTGTACTACAAAGCGAGATTAAGTGGTTAGCGAGCTAATTTAAGCCTGGGTTTTCTGTACCACAAAGCCGACTAATTTTTAATGTGGGTATATTGCCATGCAACTTACTCTGCGTGGCTAACCGGGGGCAGGTTATGTGCAGGCTATCAGTACCACCCTTTGACCAATCAACTCCTTGGCTTTGGAAAAAAGCGTCTCCATTCCAAAGGATTCCGTAGAGATATGTGCGGATAGTGAGGGAATCTCTTCGCAGATTAGTGAGTTCCGCAAAATATTTTCTGAGTTCCGGAAAAAGCTTGAGAGAGTTTTTTGTTTATGAATAAACATGGGTGTGGTTGCTTCAGCAATATTTTAAACTGCTGTAAGTTTAGGAGCTCTCGAATGTAGTAGTGCAGTTGTCACATTAGAAATAAACTGTATGACAATGTACTGAGAGTATAGATTTATTTGTGGTAAGGTGAATAAGGTATTAACTAACAAATTTAACCTACACGATGAGCATTTTTTATAAATTTTTTTGCAAATCTCCTCCCTTTGTTGGAGGCAACGGTGTTGCTTTTTGCTCTTAACCCCGCTCTCCGGAACACAAGGCTGCGCAGTTCTGCGGAACCCCGCTCTCCGGAACACAAGGCTGCGCAGTTCTGCGGAACCCCGCTCTCCGGAACACAAGGCTGCGCAGTTCTGCGGAACCCCGCTCTCCGGAACACAAGGCTGCGCAGTTCTGCGGAACCCCGCTCTCCGGAACACAAGGCTGCGCAGTTCTGCGGAATGTCGCATGCTGTGGGCTGAGGTAGTAGTTTGTATAGTTTAGGATCACACCAGATCTGGGAGATAACTATACAGCCTACTGTCTTTCCCACGGCAGCTCCATGGCAACGGCGCGGAGCTGAAGGAGACCCGGCGTGCTCACGATGTAGAGAGAATGGTCTGGAACTGTCCCAGGCTGTGCTGAGGTGAGGTAGTAAGTTGTGTTGTTGTTGGGGACTGGGATACTGCGCCCCCTACTGGAGATAACTATACAACTTACTGCCTTCCGCAGTGCAAGCCCTCTAAATGTCGCCTTCAGTCCACAGATGAATGTTTTATATTACATAGTATCATTGCATGTTAATATTAACTGCAACTCACAAACCAGGAGTGAGAGTTCATGTTCCTAAAAAGTGTTGTTTTCGTACATTTTTATGATAAACATTAGGAGTTGTTTTACCTACATCATTGTACTGTACCATAGCTTGGATTTGTACTCTGTTACTCTGTTGGCTGTTGCAGTATGTTTACATAGATTTAGTGAGTTAGTTCAAGTAATTTGGACGAGGCATTCTGTGAGTGCTGACATACAGTGTATATACATATCACTCTGCTTCCTTTACATTCCAATTGATACATTGTTGAACAAATAAAATTTAAAAAAACAGTAGTTACATACTAGATTTATTTGCACTACTGACAGCCCCAAAATGGTTTGGCCTACATTTCCGAAAATAATGTTGGACATAAATGTTAGCCTGCTATTTTGGGTCGACCGTTTATATGTTGCATTGCAACATTTTTGTGAATGGAATCCTAAAGTGGGATCTATATTTTCTGGCGAAGCCGAATAAACGACACAATCATAATCTGTTGTCTCAATCATTACTTGATAGATAGTTTGTAGGCTAGTAGAACTGTTGCATAAAAGCGATATCACACTTGAGGCTGTGCTATTATACTGTAAATCAGCACAGCAGCGATTATCTGCGGCACTAGTCCCTCGGCCTCATGCCTACGACCGAATATACAGTATTACAGCTCTCCCTCTTGTATGATATGCAGAAGAACCAAGTAATCACCACCTGAAACAGCTGAACATATATTAAACTGGTGACTTGTGTACCTGGCAGAAGTGATTTCCATATGATAGAATGTCTTTTGAAAAGCAGAACAAAGAACTGTCATATACCCAGAATGCATTTCATATTAACTCGTTCGAGAGGATGCAATTAAAAAGTTGCAAAACGACTATTACAGGTAGAAAAGGGAACCACCTGGATGACTGGGTTATGTGCAAAGCTGTGGCTACCTCAGGTGTGACTCATCCATCCATTTGTTAAGAAAATTATGTCCCAGCATGCATATGGTGATGTATAAAATTGGCAGGCCTGGTTGCTATGGCTAGCATGGTGACAGGAGGAGACCTCAGTATACTTAACTGGCATACTCAATAGTAGGCTGATTCAGACGTGGCCAGTGGCTTGAATAAAGGGATGATTGTTGGGGTGCCTTTGGCGGGAGCCGGGGTGACCAAGACTGCTCTAATTTGGCATCTCCTAAGCAGCGTTGTCGAAGGTGACATCACCATGTAACAGGCAGACTTGATCTGCAGAGGTCGTCAGAATGTGTTAGAGCAAACGCCAGGATTGTGATGTCAGCTTTAATTCAGGTGTCAAGAAGGACAGCGGCAGGTGGTCCCCCCAAAACTGACGAATAAGTCACCCGGCGGCAGTGTAGTATAATGGTTAAGGAACTGGCCTTGTAACCGAAATGTTGCAGGTTCGATTCCCAGGTAGGACCCTGCTGTTGTACCCTTGAGCAAGGTACTTAACCTGAATCGCTTCAGTATATATCCAGCTGTATAAATGGATAATATGCAAAAAATGCTAAAAAAAAGTTGTGTAAGTCGCTCTGGATAAGAGCGTCTGCTAAATGCCTGTAATGTAATGTTTACAATGCGGTTTCTTTAATTACATATGTCCTTATGTCATTTTTTATAGGTGTATATAGTTCATGGAAGTTTGTATTTCTGAACTGAAAATATTTGGCATAAGGTATATAGACAAGCAACAAGCATGTCTCAGACATTAGATGCATCTGGAACATTTACAGCCGGCATAAAAGCAGAAACTGATCTTTCAAACCAGAACAGCTGTAACAGGAAGTCTTACACTCTTGCTGTTAAGCCCAGGAAGTCTTACTTGCACGTTGGTCCATATCCATTATGTGACGTCTTTCTTTCTGAAGCTCTAAGCTCTTTCCTGATGAAAGTAAAAAGCCATAATTGGATTAAACGGAAAGAAAATCTAAGCGGAAGATAAAGGAAGCTGTGCAGAGTATCAATCCAGACCATAAAATAAGATTAAGCATGGATAAAACTCATATAAAACAACTAACTAAAATAAGGCAGTCATAAAAAGCTAGAGGCAGGTCTAAAAAGCTACAATTTTATTGCCAGTGAAGCAGAGGGGCTTATCCATGTAAGTACTGTAATGTTAATGTGTTAGAATTCCGCCTCACAGCGCTGCGGTGGCGCAGCGGTAAAAGCACTGACTTTGAGTCGATGGGCCGAGTTCGCGCCTGGGTCCTGCCAGGTCCGAGTATGACCGGCGCCTTGAGGGAGCTTCAAATTGGGGTGCCGTCTGAGATCAATGAAAAGACGAAACTATGGAGTGAAGTGGGTGACACTTGGAGACACGCATTCAAATTAAGTTCAAACCAAATCCAGCCACTCCTGAGACATTCAAAACCGGATATGACGCTGAAATCAAAGTTTGGATTAATGTTAACATGGATCCGGCATTGGATATGAATTCATGGCAGATAGAGTAATGTTATGATTTCATGTTATATTTTAGTCTGTCCCCTTATAATTGTGATACCATATACAGAATGTGTTTTGAATGTCAGTTAGAAAGGAAATGCATAAAGTTTGTTACTATTTGTGATTTCTGGCCTCCAATGCCGAGAATAATATTCCTGAATTAAAGTGAATCTTTGACACCGGAACAGGTTATAAATATTTGTAGTTTACTCGTCAGCTAACTGGAACATTATCTCCTGTTTTGTAGATGTCCTGCAGCAAAGGGCCCCACAGATGTAAGGCAGCCAATCAGAGGACAAAGTAAATATTATGCTAATGCACAGTGCCCTCCACTATTATTGGCACCCCTGGTAAAGATGAGTAAAAAGGGTTATATTAGGTGAATTAGTTTAATGTCACACTGAAAAAATGAGAAAAAATACAACCTTTAATTGAAGTAAATTTATTATGAGAAAAAAAATCCCTCAAGAAATAATTATTTTTAACAAAACCATGTGTGCCACAAATATTGGCACCCCTGCATTTATATATAGAATAAAGTAATCATTTTTAATATTTGGTCGCATATCCTTTGCATGCCATGACTTCCTGATGTCTGTGACACAACAACATCAAAAGACTCTTGATATCTTGTTTTCTGGTACTCTTACAAGCGATAATATAATAATATAACGTCTCTGCATTTGAATGGATCTCTATGGGAATTGGGGTTTGATGTGCAGTGAAGGCCGGATACAGGTCCGTCAAGGGGATGAGAAGGGTGAGAAGACGAAAAAAAGCCAAGGTTTTAACTAGATTGTGCTGCCATGACTGCTGCTTCTGTGCAGAGGGACACGAGATCGGATGCGAGATCGGAGCCAGGAATGGAGGGACTGTGACGTAGGTGCTTTTGCTTTTGTATTACCCAACATGCCGATACGGAATATTAAACAACCATTTTAGCCTTAGAGCCATTTAGCCAACCATGGACTCCATACTATTCCCATGTAATTTACAACTTAATCTCGTTCCACCCCCCAATTCACATAGAGATCCATTCAAATGCAGAGAGGTTATAGTATCGAAAAGTACCTGAAAATAAGATGTCAAGAGTCTTTTGATGTGCTTTTATACCTGGTCATGATAGCATCACCTGTTTACCTGTGGAATGTTCCAAACAGGTGTTTTTTGAACTTCCCAGTCTTTTTTTTTGTTGCCCCTGTCCCAACTTTTGTGGGATGTGTTGCAGGCATCAAATTTGAAATTAGCGTATATTTTCAAAAATCAATAAAGTTGATAAGGTAAAACATATGTAAAAGAGAATTTACAAATCACTGCTTTCTGCATTTTTGTGCATTTTACATACTGCCCCAACTTTTTTTTATTTGGGGTTTGTCGATCAAAGAAATAAACAATCCCATCACAACATGATTGACAGGAGACTCAACCTACAGTCATTCTCATAACATTCCTGTGTTCCATGATGGAAAAGGTTATTTTATCTTTCAACAGTATGCCTAATTGTTTGAAAGCAAGTTCTAATGTGTTTGAAAAAAAAATAATTTGTGTATATATATATATTAGAGTGGGATTCAGGCTGTTGTTGATGGAGTGGACACAGATTGCATACTTTGAGATGTTACTTTACATTGCATTACATTCATTCTGTGTGTCTAAGTCTCTCTGGATAAGAGCGCCCGCTAAATTACTAAATGCAAATGTAGATTTTGCATACGCTCCTATCCAGAGCGACTTACAATATAAGAGAACACAAGTGCATTTAGCTGAGTTAAGAGCTAGAGCCAGACCTGGCGACCATTCTCAGACTAGCGAGTGTATCTGTGCCAGACCTGGCTACCATTCCCTGACCAGCGAGTGTATGTGTGCCATCACTAAAGCACTAATGCGAGTTAACTGTGTGAAAAAGATGTGAAAGTAAGGTTTAGAAAATTGTCAGAAGTACTGCCTTTTTGTTGTGCTGAGTGAATATCCCCATGCACACATGTGTAGGGCTAACTCAGAATTTCTCAAATAAAAATAGCAGAATATCTGTTTTTGTTCTTGGTGGAGGTTTACACAGTGTCTCGATGCCACTTAGGAAGGGATTCAGTTATTTTCAGGTGCCGTTTGAATGGGACACATGCTTTGTAATTATACAGGGCATGATTGAGCTAACAGGGTGTGAAGGCAGTTAGTGTTTGATTAATATGTGCCATGTATGGCGGGAGTTTGGGGCGGGGGGGTTGAAGGTAATTTAATGTGTGGATGTTGCAGGGCTCCGTTGGCGTGGCGACACACTCACTCATTAAAGACTGCAGTCCAAGCAAGGCTGAGGAACACCAAGGTAGCCAAGCTGTCGCAGCATGACAGCACCTTTATATATCCACAAGGGTTTATACCAGTCATCTCCGTACAGGGCAGTGAGATGGTGGGTCTACATGCACAGGCATCTTTAGCAGTCAGCTCTGTACATGGTAGTGAGATGGTATGTCTACCTGCACAGGCGTTTGTAACAGCTCTGTACAGGGCAGTGAGATGGTGTGTCTACATGCACAGGCGTTTGAAACAGTCAGCTCTGTATAGGGCAGTGAGACGGTGTGTCTACATGCACAGGCGTTTGTAACAGTCAGCTCTCTACAGGGCAGTGAGACGGTGTGTCTACATGCACAGGCGTTTGTAACAGCTCTGTACAGGGCAGTGAGATGGTGTGTCTACATGCACAGGCGTTTGAAACAGTCAGCTCTGTACAGGGCAGTGAGACGGTGTGTCTACATGCACAGGCGTTTGTAACAGCTCTGTACAGGGCAGTGAGACGGTGTGTCTACATGCACAGGCGTTTGTAACAGTCAGCTCTATACATGGTAGTGAGATGGTATGTCTACCTGCACAGGCGTTTGTAACAGTCAGCTCTCTACAGGGCAGTGAGACGGTGTGTCTACATGCACTGGCGTTTGTAACAGCTCTGTACAGGGCAGTGAGACAGTGTGTCTACATGCACAGGCGTTGGTAACAGACAGCTCTATACAGGGCAGTGAGATGGTGTGTCTACATGCACAGGCATTGGTAACAGACAGCTCTGTACAGGGCAGTGAGACGGTGTATCTACATGCACAGGCGTTTGTAACAGTCAGCTCTGTACAGGGCAGTGAGACGGTGTGTCTACATGCACAGGCGTTTGTAACAGCTCTGTACAGGGCAGTGAGACAGTGTGTCTACATGCACAGGCGTTGGTAACAGACAGCTCTATACAGGGCAGTGAGATGGTGTGTCTACATGCACAGGCATTGGTAACAGACAGCTCTGTACAGGGCAGTGAGACGGTGTATCTACATGCACAGGCGTTTGTAACAGTCAGCTCTGTACAGGGCAGTGAGACGGTGTGTCTACATGCACAGGCGTTTGTAACAGCTCTGTACAGGGCAGTGAGATGGTGTGTCTACATGCACAGGCGTTTGAAACAGTCAGCTCTGTATAGGGCAGTGAGACGGTGTGTCTACATGCACAGGCGTTTGTAACAGTCAGCTCTGTACAGGGCAGTGAAACGGTGTGTCTACATGCACAGGCGTTTGTAACAGTCAGCTCTCTACAGGGGAGTGAGACGGTGTGTCTACATGCACTGGCATTTGTAACAGCTCTGTACAGGGCAGTGAGACGGTGTGTCTACATGCACAGGCGTTTGTAACAGTCAGCTCTCTACATGGCAGTGAGACGGTGTGTCTACATGCACAGGTGTTTGTAACAGTCAGCTCTATACAGGGCAGTGAGATGGTGTATCTACATGCACAGGCGTTTGTAACAGTCAGCTCTGTACAGGGCAGTGAGACGGTGTGTCTACATGCACAGGCGTTTGTAACAGCTCTGTACAGGGCAGTGAGACGGTGTGCCTACATGCACAGGCGTTTGTAACAGTCAGCTCTCTACATGGCAGTGAGACGGTGTATCTACATGCACAGGCGTTTGTAACAGTCAGCTCTCTACAGGGCAGTGAGACGGTGTGTCTACATGCACAGGTATTTGTAACAGCTCTCTACATGGCAGTGAGACAGTGTGTCTACGTGCACAGGCGTTAGTAACAGACAGCTCTGTACAGGGCAGTGAGACGGTGTGTCTACATGCACAGGCGTTTGAAACAGTCAGCTCTCTACAGGGCAGTGAGACGGTGTGTCTACATGCACAGGCGTTTGTAACAGTCAGCTCTCTACAGGGCAGTGAGACGGTGTGTCTACATGCACAGGTATTTGTAACAGCTCTCTACATGGCAGTGAGACAGTGTGTCTACGTGCACAGGCGTTAGTAACAGACAGCTCTGTACAGGGCAGTGAGACGGTGTGTCTACATGCACAGGCGTTTGAAACAGTCAGCTCTCTACAGGGCAGTGAGACGGTGTGTCTACATGCACAGGCGTTTGTAACAGTCAGCTCTGTACAGGGCAGTGAGATGGTGTGTCTACATGCACAGGCGTTTGAAACAGTCAGCTCTGTATAGGGCAGTGAGACGGTGTGTCTACATGCACAGGCGTTTGTAACAGTCAGCTCTCTACATGGCAGTGAGACGGTGTATCTACATGCACAGGCGTTTGAAACAGTCAGCTCTCTACAGGGCTGTGAGATGATGTGTCTACATGCACAGGCGTTTGTAACAGCTCTGTACAGGGCAGTGAGACGGTGTGCCTACATGCACAGGCGTTTGTAACAGTCAGCTCTCTACAGGGCAGTGAGACGGTGTGTCTACATGCACAGGTATTTGTAACAGCTCTCTACATGGCAGTGAGACAGTGTGTCTACATGCACAGGCGTTTGTAACAGCTCTGTACAGGGCAGTGAGACGGTGTGTCTACATGCACAGGCGTTTGTAACAGTCAGCTCTCTACATGGCAGTGAGACGGTGTATCTATATGCACAGGCGTTTGTAACAGTCAGCTCTCTACAGGGCAGTGAGACGGTGTGTCTACATGCACAGGCATTTGTAACAGCTCTGTACAGGGCAGTGAGACAGTGTGTCTACATGCACAGGCGTTAGTAACAGACAGCTCTGTACAGGGCAGTGAGATGGTGTGTCTACATGCACAGGCGTTTGAAACAGTCAGCTCTCTACAGGGCAGTGAGACGGTGTGTCTACATGCACAGGCGTTTGAAACAGTCAGCTCTCTACAGGGCAGTGAGACGGTGTGTCTACATGCACAGGCGTTTGTAACAGTCAGCTCTCTACAGGGCTGTGAGATGATGTGTCTACATGCACAGGTGTTTGTAACAGTCAGCTCTGTACAGGGCAGTGAGATGGTGTGTCTACATGCACAGGCGTTTGAAACAGTCAGCTCTGTACAGGGCAGTGAGATGGTGTGTCTACATGCACAGGCGTTTGTAACAGCTCTGTACAGGGCAGTGAGACGGTGTGCCTACATGCACAGGTGTTTGTAACAGTCAGCTCTGTACAGGGCAGTGAGATGGTGTGTCTACATGCACAGGCGTTTGAAACAGTCAGCTCTGTATAGGGCAGTGAGACGGTGTGTCTACATGCACAGGCGTTTGTAACAGCTCTGTACAGGGCAGTGAAACGGTGTGTCTACATGCACAGGCGTTTGTAACAGTCAGCTCTGTACATGGTAGTGAGATGGTATGTCTACCTGCACAGGCGTTTGTAACAGTCAGCTCTCTACAGGGGAGTGAGACGGTGTGTCTACATGCACTGGCATTTGTAACAGCTCTGTACAGGGCAGTGAGACGGTGTGTCTACATGCACAGGCGTTGGTAACAGACAGCTCTATACAGGGCAGTGAGATGGTGTGTCTACATGCACAGGCATTGGTAACAGACAGCTCTGTACAGGGCAGTGAAACGGTGTATCTACATGCACAGGCGTTTGTAACAGTCAGCTCTGTACAGGGCAGTGAGACGGTGTGTCTACATGCGCTGGCATTTGTAACAGCTCTGTACAGGGCAGTGAGACGGTGTGTCTACATGCACAGGCGTTTGAAACAGTCAGCTCTATACAGGGCAGTGAGACGGTGTGTCTACATGCACAGGCGTTTGAAACAGTCAGCTCTCTACAGGGCAGTGAGACGGTGTGTCTACATGCACAGGCGTTTGTAACAGTCAGCTCTCTACAGGGCTGTGAGATGATGTGTCTACATGCACAGGTGTTTGTAACAGTCAGCTCTGTACAGGGCAGTGAGATGGTGTGTCTACATGCACAGGCGTTTGAAACAGTCAGCTCTGTATAGGGCAGTGAGACGGTGTGTCTACATGCACAGGCGTTTGTAACAGCTCTGTACAGGGCAGTGAGACGGTGTGCCTACATGCACAGGCGTTTGTAACAGTCAGCTCTCTACATGGCAGTGAGACGGTGTGTCTACATGCACAGGTATTTGTAACAGCTCTCTACATGGCAGTGAGACAGTGTGTCTACGTGCACAGGAGTTTGTAACAGTCAGCTCTCTACAGGGCAGTGAGACGGTGTGTCTACATGCACAGGTATTTGTAACAGCTCTCTACATGGCAGTGAGACAGTGTGTCTACGTGCACAGGCGTTAGTAACAGACAGCTCTGTACAGGGCAGTGAGACGGTGTGTCTACATGCACAGGCGTTTGAAACAGTCAGCTCTCTACAGGGCAGTGAGACGGTGTGTCTACATGCACAGGCGTTTGAAACAGTCAGCTCTCTACAGGGCAGTGAGACGGTGTGTCTACATGCACAGGCGTTTGTAACAGTCAGCTCTGTACAGGGCAGTGAGATGGTGTGTCTACATGCACAGGCGTTTGAAACAGTCAGCTCTGTATAGGGCAGTGAGACGGTGTGTCTACATGCACAGGCGTTTGTAACAGCTCTGTACAGGGCAGTGAGACGGTGTGCCTACATGCACAGGCGTTTGTAACAGTCAGCTCTCTACAGGGCAGTGAGACGGTGTGTCTACATGCACAGGTATTTGTAACAGCTCTCTACATGGCAGTGAGACAGTGTGTCTACATGCACAGGCGTTTGTAACAGCTCTGTACAGGGCAGTGAGACGGTGTGTCTACATGCACAGGCTTTAGTAACAGACAGCACTGTACAGGGCAGTGAGACGGTGTATCTATATGCACAGGCGTTTGTAACAGTCAGCTCTCTACAGGGCAGTGAGACGGTGTGTCTACATGCACAGGCATTTGTAACAGCTCTCTACATGGCAGTGAGACAGTGTGTCTACATGCACAGGCGTTAGTAACAGACAGCTCTGTACAGGGCAGTGAGATGGTGTGTCTACATGCACAGGCGTTTGAAACAGTCAGCTCTCTACAGGGCAGTGAGACGGTGTGTCTACATGCACAGGCGTTTGTAACAGTCAGCTCTGTACAGGGCAGTGAGATGGTGTGTCTACATGCACAGGCGTTTGAAACAGTCAGCTCTGTATAGGGCAGTCAGACGGTGTGTCTACGTGCACAGGCGTTAGTAACAGACAGCTCTGTACAGGGCAGTGAGACGGTGTGTCTACATGCACAGGCGTTTGAAACAGTCAGCTCTCTACAGGGCAGTGAGACGGTGTGTCTACATGCACAGGCGTTTGTAACAGTCAGCTCTGTATAGGGCAGTGAGACTGTGTCTACATGCACAGGCGTTTGTAACAGCTCTGTACAGGGCAGTGAGACGGTGTGCCTACATGCACAGGCGTTTGAAACAGTCAGCTCTCTACAGGGCTGTGAGATGATGTGTCTACATGCACAGGTGTTTGTAACAGTCAGCTCTCTACAGGGCAGTGAGATGGTGTCTCTACATGCACAGGCGTTTGAAACAGTCAGCTCTGTATAGGGCAGTGAGACTGTGTCTACATGCACAGGCGTTTGTAACAGCTCTGTACAGGGCAGTGAGACGGTGTGCCTACATGCACAGGCGTTTGTAACAGTCAGCTCGCTACATGGCAGTGAGACGGTGTATCTACATGCACAGGCGTTTGTAACAGTCAGCTCTGTACAGGGCAGTGAGATGGTGTGTCTACATGCACAGGTATTTGTAACAGCTCTCTACATGGCAGTGAGACAGTGTGTCTACATGCACAGGCGTTAGTAACAGACAGCTCTGTACAGGGCAGTGAGACGGTGTGTCTACATGCACAGGCGTTTGTAACAGTCAGCTCTCTACAGGGCAGTGAGATGATGTGTCTACATGCACAGGTGTTTGTAACAGTCAGCTCTGTACAGGGCAGTGAGATGGTGTGTCTACATGCACAGGCGTTTGTAACAGTCAGCTCTCTACAGGGCTGTGAGATGATGTGTCTACATGCACAGGTGTTTGTAACAGTCAGCTCTGTACAGGGCAGTGAGACGGTGTGTCTACATGCACAGGCGTTTGTAACAGTCAGCTCTGCATAGGGCAGTGAGACGGTGTGTCTACATGCACAGGCGTTTGTAACAGACAGCTCTGTACAGGGCAGTGAGACGGTGTGTCTACATGCACAGGCGTTTGTAACAGACAGCTCTGTACAGGGCAGTGAGATGGTGTGTCTACATGCACAGGCGTTTGAAACAGTCAGCTCTCTACAGGGCAGTGAGACGGTGTGTCTACATGCACAGGTGTTTGTAACAGTCAGCTCTGCATAGGGCAGTGAGACGGTGTGTCTACATGCACAGGCGTTTGTAACAGTCAGCTCTGCATAGGGCAGTGAGACGGTGTGTCTACATGCACAGGTGTTTGTAACAGTCAGCTCTCTACAGGGCAGTGAGACGGTGTGTCTACATGCACAGGTGTTTGTAACAGTCAGCTCTGCATAGGGCAGTGAGACGGTGTGTCTACATGCACAGGTGTTTGTAACAGTCAGCTCTCTACAGGGCAGTGAGACGGTGTGTCTACATGCACAGGCGTTTGTAACAGTCAGCTCTCTACAGGGCAGTGAGAAGGTGTGTCTACATTCACCGGCGTTTGTACCAGCTCTCTACAGGGCATGGTTCATCTACATTAGGGGCATCAAACTCCAGTCCTGGAGGGCCGCAGTATCTGCTGGTTGTCAGTGCATTTCAGCAGGAGTGATTCATTTAAGTCTTTGGCTAAAGAGTCCTCACACCTTGTTGTCAAGGCCTTAATTGGCTGCTGCTTGAAAGGAAACCACACTTACCTGCAGACCCTGCGGCCCTCCAGGACCACGTCTTCACACCTTTGTTCTACATGGACAAGCTTTTGCATGCTGTTTCTCTGGAGTGTTTTGTGGAAGGGGAACCAAAATCACTCACAAGGAATAATGATGGTGGGTCTGTCTACACACTTAACAGTTCAATGTTTCAAATAAAATAAAATAAATCTAATGAAAATGTATTCGTAAAACACGCATTACTAAACATATATTGTGTTTTACTTCTTGACTGTTTGCCTACATCCTCTTTGTAAAGGTCTCGCCTGTAAATGAGAGCTTGACTGTCAGCATGATTTACCCACTTTGAAATATAAATAAATCAATTATAAGTCTTATGATACACTTCACAGTATGCCCCAGCCTGAACCCTCACTACATAAAAACCCATGGATAATACAAGTTAAATTACTTAAAAAGAGTAAACTCCGTTAAAAAGTAAACTCAGTAAAGAGTAAACTCAGTTTTTCCTCTCAATGAAGGAAAAGTTCATAATAAACTTTATGTATAAAGCATATTTCATGTAGGAAATTGCAGCTCAAAGTTCTGTACGATAGCACTAAAGACAAACAATAAAAGGCAAAGTTAAAAATAAATTAAATAGAAAAAAAATGGAATAAAAGCAATAGATAAAGTATATAAAGTGCAACACAATAGAAGGAAAAATTGTAAGAACGGGAGTAAATAGGATAGGTATGTTTTAATAAACTCTTCTCTACATGTCATCTTAAGGGGATCACTGTGCAATCTATCATACAACAGGTTATAATTCTTATACCATTACATGTATAATCTAGCAAACTACATCAATCAATTAGAAAATTCACTTTGTGAATGAAATGTATACAAGCCATTGAAGCCAAAGTTCAACTTCTCCCATATGTGCACAAGAGTAGCCTTAAAAGAAGTCATACATACATTTTCAAAAATGATGTGCATCTTTAAAAAGACTAAACCTTCTGTTTAAGATGGAAAAGGTGTTTAGTAAAGTAGAAAAATATCTGAAAAGATATTTTCATCACCATAAATATGAAGTGTGTTGTGAGTGTCAGTGACCCATGTTCTCTGCCCTGTATAAACAGAATGGCCTTTAATGACTTCTGGTTCCATGCGTCCAAAAACAAACTCTGTCTCATCCCTGCCAGGATGAACTCTGCAACCCCCACCCCTGTTTCTGTCATATCCCCTTGCAAATCGGTCAGAATAATTGTTCAGGACCTTGTTACGTTTCTTGGGGTCATATATGTGACCTTTCGGTTGGGGTATCCCTCTTTCCCGATCCTGGCGGCAGAGAGGTTCACCCAGGGACTGTTGCTTTTTCAAAAGGGGAGGGGCGGGGGAGGGGGAGGGGGAGGGGGAGGGGGAGGGGGAGGGAGGAGCACTAGCTCGGAAAACAAAAATAGAGCTCGCACGGCGGAGCACCTCTCAGTTATCACGACACAGGGAGGCTCGGAGAGAGAACGCGGCGGCTTCCTGCGTCCACAAGGATCTCCCTGGCTGCTGTCCAGCCAGCCAGCCAGCCAGATATTCTAATGCTACTGGAATGTACATGGAGCTTTGCAATGAAGATGGTTCCTATTTGGGACTTGTTTAAAGGGGAAATATGTACAAATTGTGAATATATTAAATACAGCTACAGAAGAAAAGCAGACAGAATTTCATATGATTATCAATAAAAAAAGTGTGAACCAACACACAGTATAGCTTTCAAAACTAGTATTCATAAATACAAGATTTAAAAAATCACTAAAACAGATTGAAAACACTGAAGTGTTAGTGTACACACATTTAATATAAACGACGCACAGCAGTACAGTGATTATAAATATCAGGTAAATAATGCACGTAAAGCAGCATTGGCACTACAAACACAAACTAAACACAGTGTGTAATATCTGACTATGAATGTTTCACACAAAGCATCTGTGTGCCAAAATAACCTTGTTTTAGGGCCTATTCCAACAGGGGTGAATTATCTTTCAACATCACATTGGAGCAATACACGTGATTTCTTAAAGTGTGCATTGTGATGCCAGGAAAAGTGTGTTAGGAGCAGAGAGAGCTGTTCCTGGCCCCACTCTCAGGAGAGCTAAAGGACCAGGGACAGCGCCAGCCCCACACACAGGAGAGCTACAGGACCAGGGACAGCGCCGGCCCCACTCACAGGAGAGCTACAGGACCAGGGACAGCACCAGCCCCACACACAGGAGAGCTAAAGGACCAGGGACAGCGCCAGCCCCACACACAGGAGAGCTACAGGACCAGGGACAGCGCCGGCCCCACTCACAGGAGAGCTACAGGACCAGGGACAGCACCAGCCCCACAAACAAGAGAGCTACAGGACCAGGGACAGCGCCGGCCCCACCCACAGGAGAGCTACAGGACCAGGGACAGCGCCAGCCCCACTCACAGGAGAGCTACAGGACCAGGGACAGCACTGACCCCACTCACAGGAGAGCTACAGGACCAGGGACAACGCTGGCCCCACTCACAGGAGAGCTATAGGACCAGGGACAGTGCTGACCCCACACTCAGGAGAGCTACAGGACCAGGGACAGCACCAGCCCCACTCACAGGAGAGCTACAGGACCAGGGACAGCGCCGGCCCCACTCACAGGCAGAGTAGCAGCTGTGGTTCATTGTCAATCATGGCAGCTGCAGCCTATTGTAAAGGCCTGGGCCCAGTTGCATTAAACACCTTCGGTTTTCCGCTTAGATGTGTTGCTTAAGGAATTATTTCCCATTACCTAAGGGAATTGTGTAAGTGCATTGCATAAAAGTGCATTACATAAAACCCCTCAAATGTTACCTACAGTAACGGTATTTTACTGTACATGGCGTATCACGTTACTGTAAAAACAGGGGAATCCCCACGTTACCATGGAGATGGTTTGGATTTCCCTTCTTGACGAGGTGCTAGGTAAAGGGATTCAGTAATTTTAGTTTTAGCTAGCTATTGTTACGAACCCGGAACGAGACGAACCCAAGTGCAACGACCAGGAGACAGATTCACAAAAAGGGGGGTTTATTAAATTAAGTGTTGGGGTAGTCCCAACACTGTACAGAAAAGGCAATACACAATATTACGCTGGAACAGCAAGGAAGCCCGGGACGGGCTGCTCCAAGCCGGAGCTGGGCTGGCAGGTCTGGAACGTTCGTTCCAAGCCGGAACTGGACTGGACTGGAACTGGACCGGGAGGTCCACTTTGGGAATCAGGATCTGGAACGGAATGTTCCAAACCGGAACTGGACTGGACTGGAACTGGACCGGGAGGTCCACACTGGAATCAGGATCTGGAACGGGTGTGTTCCAAACCGGAACTGGACTGGACTGGAACTGGACCGGGAGGTCCACACTGGAATCAGGGTCTGGAACGGATTTGTTCCAAACCGGAACTGGACAGGACTGGAACTGGACCGGGAGGTCACACTGGAATCAGGGTCTGGAACGGATTTGTTCCAAACCGGAACTGGACTGGACTGGAACTGGACCGGGAGGTCCACACGGGAAGCAGGGTCTGGAACGGATTGTTCCAAACCGGAACTGGACTGGACAGGTAGGTGCACGGCTCACACCTGGACTGGACTGGACTAGCTGAGGAGCGGCTCACTACGGCAGGACAGGAACTGGACCGGACTGACTGCACCGGTACAGAACAAAACAAAGCAGGTGGGGTTAGTGCAAGGGAAGGCACGGAAATGACCGGGAGGTTCTCACGGAGGTGCAGGGCTTGAGAGGTAGGTGGTTGGTGAAGCACGGCAGGGCTGGGTAGTGTGGCGTAGCTGCGGTAGGTCCGGAAGGAGCTGACTGGTCTCCAGAGCTCCCGGAACCGGAACCGAAGAACTAGTTGGCTTCTTCGGCCGGACAGGAACAACTGGAGGGTAGCCAGGTAACACGCCAACCTGGAGCCTACACGAGCTGGAGGTGGAGGTACCGCAACACACACAACGAAAACGGGGGGAAACGAACACTGCCACGGGAGAATGGGAGCTGGGTTAGATGGAGGAGAGGGGAAACAGGTTAGCTGCATGAACAACAAGAAATGACTTGGAGGATAACTACCAGACTGTAGTTAGGAGCGGAACTCTAGCTGCAAGGGGATAATATCCCACAACCAAGCGAGTAGTTCTTTGAACGCGACCAGGCAAACAACGAGCATTAACACCGCGTGACGATAGTTAACGAACTGGCGCCGACTGGCAGCCAGCCGAAGGAATAAATAGTGAGGTTAATGACAGAACTAAACAAGGAACAGGTGTGGAAAATAAACGGGAGTGATTAAGAAACACCAGGTGAGGAAATGCATGCAACGAGGGGGGACGGAGTGAAAAGGCGGAAGTAAGACAACCAGACGAACAAGACAGAGAAGGAAACGCCCAGACCACAGCAGCGGGGAAAACACGGACAAAAGGATCCAACATGACACGGAGGGAAAACAGGAATATACAGAAAACGAACAGGAAGGGAGCGGAACATTACAGTACCCCCCCCCTCAACGTACGCCCCCTGGCGTACCTGGCGGCCTGGTCTTGAGAGGGAAGCGACTGTGGAAATCCTGGATCAATGATTGATCCAGGATGAGGCTCCTGTGGAGCCACGACCGCTCCTCAGGACCATACCCCTCCCAGTCCACGAGGTATTGAAAACCCCGACCCTTACGGCGGATGTCGATAATGCGGTCCACCGTGTAGGCCGGGGCGTTGTCGATGACCCGGACGGGTGGAGGAGGGAGGGTAGGGGCACTGAGGGGGCTGGAGGCGACAGGCTTGATCTGTGACACATGAAAAACGGGGTAGACCTTGAGGGAGGAAGGGAGGGAGAGTTTAACAGAAACCGGGTTAATGAGACAAACAACAGGGAAGGGACCAATAAACCGGGGCCGAAGTTTCTTAGAGGAGGAGGGAAGGGAAATGTTGGATGTGGAAAGCCAGACCTGCTGCCCGGCTCTGTATTTAGGGGCTGCGGTCCTGTGCAGGTCCGCCAGACGTTGAGAACGGGAATTAGAACGCAGGAGTGCGGTGCGTGCAAGTCTCCACATGCGTTTGCACTTGAGGATGTGGGACTTAACGGAGGGGACTGCTACCTCGGCCTCCTGGGCCGACAGGAGAGGGGGTTGGTAACCTAATGAGCACTCGAACGGGGACAGCCCTGTAGACGCACTCTTAAGGGAGTTATGGGCGTACTCTACCCAGGGAAGAAAACGGCTCCAGGAGGCGGGATTGTGTGCAGTGACGCACCGCAGGGCGGCCCCCAGGTCCTGGTTCGCCCTCTCTGCCTGGCCGTTAGACTGGGGATGAAAACCAGACGACAGACTGGCCGAGGCCCCCAGGGCTACACAGAACG
Organism: Synaphobranchus kaupii; assembly: GCA_029718625.1. Lineage (NCBI taxonomy): Eukaryota > Metazoa > Chordata > Actinopteri > Anguilliformes > Synaphobranchidae > Synaphobranchus > Synaphobranchus kaupii. The sequence goes on along the minus strand of CM056380.1, from coordinate 14,274,640 downwards.
CCCTCCACACCTGGGAGGAGAATTGGGGCCCACGGTCCGACACAATGTCGGATGGGATCCCGTGCAGCCTGACCACCTGTGACACCAGGAGCTCCGCCGTTTCGAGGGCGGACGGGAGCTTAGGGAGGGGAACAAAGTGAACCGCCTTGGAGAACCGATCCACAATTGTCAGAATGACGGAGTTGCCCTCTGACAATGGCAGACCGGTGACGAAGTCAACGCCAATGTGGCTCCAAGGACGGCCCGGGACAGGGAGGGGAAGGAGAAGACCAGAGGGAGGCTGGTGGGAAGCCTTGCTCCTGGCGCACACCGCGCAGGCCAGGACAAAAGCACGGGTATCCTCCTTGAGCGTGGGCCACCAAAAACTCCTCCTGACGAGGGTGGTCGTTCTGGCAACCCCTGGGTGACACGCCAGACAGGAGGCGTGAACCCACTCAAGGACCTGGGAGCGGACGGAGTTGGGAACAAACAGGGAGGAGTTAGGGTTACTACGGGGGTCAGGGTGGGAAGTCTGGGCGGACCTCACAACCTCCTCAATCGTCCAGGAGACCGCAGCCACCATACAGGAAGCCGGTAGAATAGGCTCGGGGTCAGCAGGACTGGAGGGAAGGGAAAAAACACGGGATAATGCATCCGCTTTGATATTGCGGGAACCGGGGCGGAAGGACACAGAAAAATTAAATCGGGCAAAGAATAATGACCACCTAGCCTGTCTGGCATTAAGCCTCTTAGCAGACTTTAGATAAATAAGGTTTTGGTGGTCAGTTAAAACAATAAAGGGGCTACCTGCCCCCTCCAGCCAGTGGCGCCACTCCTCAAGAGCCAGCTTGATGGCCAGAAGCTCCCGATCCCCGACATCATAGTTCCGCTCGGCGGAGGACAGCCTCCGGGAGAAGAAAGCACAGGGATGGAGCTTGTTGTCCAAGGCGGCTCGTTGGGACAGAATGGCCCCCACGCCGGTGTCGGAGGCATCCACCTCAATCGTAAATTGGCGAGTGGGGTCAGGGTGACAAAGAATAGGGGCCGAGGAAAACCGAGCCTTAAGGCGTTCAAACGCGAGCTGGGCCTCGGAGTTCCAACAAAAAGAAAAAGCAGTGGAGGTGAGTTTGGTTAGGGGAGCAGCAATGACACTGTAATTACGGATGAACCTACGATAAAAATTGGCAAAACCAAGAAACTGTTGCAGGTGCTTACGAGAGGTGGGTTGGGGCCATTCTGTCACCGCCTTGATCTTGGCGGGATCCGCCCGGATGCTGCCCTCCTCGATGATGAAGCCGAGGAACGGGACTGAGGAGACGTGGAAGGAGCACTTCTCTGCCTTAACGAAGAGCTGGTTTTCAAGCAGGCGCTGGAGAACCTCCCGGACATGGAGAATGTGCTCCTGGGGGGACTTAGAAAAAATCAAAATATCATCGATATACACGAAAACAGTCTTCCCCAACAGGTCTCGCAGGACGTCATTCACCATGCCCTGGAAGACTGCCGGGGCGTTAGTAAGGCCGAAGGGGACCACCAGGTACTCGTAGTGGCCCAACGGGGTATTGAAGGCAGTCTTCCATTCATCCCCCTCCCGTATACGCACCAAGTGGTACGCATTACGGAGGTCGAGCTTGGTGAAAATGACGGCCTGCGAGAGGGGTTCAAAGGCAGTGTTAATAAGGGGAAGAGGATATTTGTTGCGGATGGTAATTTGATTGAGCCCCCGGTAGTCGATGCAGGGCCGTAGTGAGCCGTCCTTTTTCCCCACAAAAAAGAACCCAGCACCAACAGGAGAGGAGGAAGGGCGGATGATGCCCGAGGCGAGGGACTCATGAATATACTCCTCCATGGAGAGTTTCTCCGGACCCGACAGACTGTAGAGACGACCCGACGGAAGCTTGGCTCCCGCCAGCAGGTCAATGCAACAATCATAGGGTCGGTGAGGAGGTAGGGACAGAGCGCGTGATTTTGAAAAGGTAAGGCAGAGGTCGTGATATTGCTTGGGAACGTTGAACAGATCGGGTTCGGGTAGGTTGGTGCTGGAATTCTTGGATCCCGGAGGGGGGAGAGCGGAACGAAGACAGCTAGCCAGACAGTGACCACTCCACGCCAGGATACGACCGGCTTGCCAGTCGATGTGAGGGTTGTGAAGGCGGAGCCAGGTCTGACCCAAAACTATGGAGGATTGTTTAGAGTTGATGAGCAGAAGTTGAATACTCTCCCGATGATTGCCGGATAAAACGAGCTGTACTGGAACGGTGGAGTGGGTGACTAACCCCAGACTCCTACCGTCTAAGGCAAAAGCAGTAATGGGAGAGGGTAGCAGTTCCGTGGGGATGCCGGCCCTCCTGGCGAAGGTGATGTCCATGAAGTTAGCGTCGGCACCAGAGTCGATAAGGGCCGACGAGACTTCGGACTTGTCCCTCCAAAGGAGAGTGGCCTTGAAGACAAGGCGATTCTGAGCTGCATGGCAAGGTATGATTGGGCTTGTCAGTACGCCCAGTTTAACTGGCGAGCCTACTCTTTTGGGCGAATGGGGCATGAGGCGATCTGGTGGCCTGGTTTGCCACAGTAAAAACAGGATCTAGATCACAGGCGACGTTGGCGCTCCTCGGCGTTGACCGCAACTCTGCCCAGTTGCATGGGCTCTTCCTCAGAGACCCCAGACGCCGCTCTGGATCCAGAGGCAGAAGAGTGTGAGCGTATGTGTTGCTGATGCTGATGACCGGAGTTCCCCCCTCGCTCACGGGCCCGGATACGGAGACGGTTGTCAATAGCGATGGCCAGGCTAATAAGGCAATTGAGTGACGTGGATTCTTCGCGGGTGGCAAGTTGGTCCTTTAACTCTTCGCTCAGCGCCTGGCGGAAAGCCCCCTGAAGGGCGGTGTCATTCCATCCGGACTCCGCTGCGAGGGTACGGAATTGGATTGCCATTTCAGCAACGCTACGGCTTCCTTGACGGACCTGAAGTAGGCGTTGAGTTGCGTCTCGCCCACAGGTAGGGTGATCGAATACACGCCGCATCTCAGCGGTGAAGGCGGCGAAGTTGTTGCAGAGCGCGACTTGGCTGTCCCAAATGGATGTAGCCCACTCCAGGGCACCTCCTCCCAAACTGCTCATTATGAAGGCGATCTTACATGGGTCGGAGGCGAAGGAGGAGGGCTGCATCCGGAATACTATGTCGCATTTCATCAGGAATTCGCGACACTTTCCCAATCCCCCGCGGTATAACTCTGGATGTTGAACGCGGGGCTCTCGGAGAGAAGTGGGAACAGAAGGATCCATCGGCGGATCCGGCGCGGGCGGTGTAGGGCCCATAGGAATACGCGGAAGCGGCTGGTGAAGAGCTAGCTGCGCCACTTGCTCCGTGATGCCCCTCAGCACCTCCAACACGTCATCCAAACGTCGGCCCTGTTGGTCGCTGACCGCAGTTTGGCAGGAGAAGGCGTGACGAATTTGCTCCAGGTCGGCTGGGTCCATGATTTTGGGCCAGTTCGTTCTGTTACGAACCCGGAACGAGACGAACCCAAGTGCAACGACCAGGAGACAGATTCACAAAAGGGGGGTTTATTAAATTAAGTGTTGGGGTAGTCCCAACACTGTACAGAAAAGGCAATACACAATATTACGCTGGAACAGCAAGGAAGCCCGGGACGGGCTGCTCCAAGCCGGAGCTGGGCTGGCAGGTCTGGAACGTTCGTTCCAAGCCGGAACTGGACTGGACTGGAACTGGACCGGGAGGTCCACTTTGGGAATCAGGATCTGGAACGGAATGTTCCAAACCGGAACTGGACTGGACTGGAACTGGACCGGGAGGTCCACACTGGAATCAGGATCTGGAACGGGTGTGTTCCAAACCGGAACTGGACTGGACTGGAACTGGACCGGGAGGTCCACACTGGAATCAGGGTCTGGAACGGATTTGTTCCAAACCGGAACTGGACAGGACTGGAACTGGACCGGGAGGTCACACTGGAATCAGGGTCTGGAACGGATTTGTTCCAAACCGGAACTGGACTGGACTGGAACTGGACCGGGAGGTCCACACGGGAAGCAGGGTCTGGAACGGATTGTTCCAAACCGGAACTGGACTGGACAGGTAGGTGCACGGCTCACACCTGGACTGGACTGGACTAGCTGGGGAGCGGCTCACTACGGCAGGACAGGAACTGGACCGGACTGACTGCACCGGTACAGAACAAAACAAAGCAGGTGGGGTTAGTGCAAGGGAAGGCACGGAAATGACCGGGAGGTTCTCACGGAGGTGCAGGGCTTGAGAGGTAGGTGGTTGGTGAAGCACGGCAGGGCTGGGTAGTGTGGCGTAGCTGCGGTAGGTCCGGAAGGAGCTGACTGGTCTCCAGAGCTCCCGGAACCGGAACCGAAGAACTAGTTGGCTTCTTCGGCCGGACAGGAACAACTGGAGGGTAGCCAGGTAACACGCCAACCCGGAGCCTACACGAGCTGGAGGTGGAGGTACCGCAACACACACAACGAAAACGGGGGGAAACGAACACTGCCACGGGAGAATGGGAGCTGGGTTAGATGGAGGAGAGGGGAAACAGGTTAGCTGCATGAACAACAAGAAATGACTTGGAGGATAACTACCAGACTGTAGTTAGGAGCGGAACTCTAGCTGCAAGGGGATAATATCCCACAACCAAGCGAGTAGTTCTTTGAACGCGACCAGGCAAACAACGAGCATTAACACCGCGTGACGATAGTTAACGAACTGGCGCCGACTGGCAGCCAGCCGAAGGAATAAATAGTGAGGTTAATGACAGAACTAAACAAGGAACAGGTGTGGAAAATAAACGGGAGTGATTAAGAAACACCAGGTGAGGAAATGCATGCAACGAGGGGGGACGGAGTGAAAAGGCGGAAGTAAGACAACCAGACGAACAAGACAGAGAAGGAAACGCCCAGACCACAGCAGCGGGGAAAACACGGACAAAAGGATCCAACATGACACGGAGGGAAAACAGGAATATACAGAAAACGAACAGGAAGGGAGCGGAACATTACAGCTATAGCGCAAACAACATTTTGAAATGGACAGTAAGAGATGAAATCCAAATTGGTCAGCAGAGGAAACATAAGAATTCTAGTTAGCTAACATTAACTATGATTTAAATGAACTTAATTAGCAATTGTTCATTTATGTAACTAATGTTGGTGAATATACTGTTGATATCATATTCTTAGCTATTCCCTCTTGTACAGTGGCACTTCATGTTATGTCGTTGGTTCAGTAAATAACTACCGGGCTACTATTGGTGACTCCTGTAGCTAGCTTTGTATCATCGCATTGGCATTGCTTAACGTTAAACCTTTTGTCTGCATTTTTGTAAGTCGCTCTGGATACGAGCATCTGAGCATAATGCATTGTAATTGTAGTACAGCAGCAATGGTTGGAGGTAACTTTATTATAGTGCTGTTGTATGCACTCTTATTAATATAGGCTACTGTTTAATATTGCCATATATAATATTGTCTTCCTGTGGCTAGCGTCATGGAGCTCTAATAGCCTATTTGTAGCCGACATTATTGTTTTTTATACTTATTCGTAGAGGCAGCGTTGCCTCTCACAGGGCCATCTCGCTTTGACAGTTTGTTTTAAGGGACCTTAAAGGGACTCTTAGGTTTTGGAATAAAAAATAAAAAATTTCCCCTGAAGTTGCTTTTTTTCCAACTGCCAAATTATTTAAGGGAATGCTTAAAGGGAAATTAATATTTAAATATTTAAGTCAGATACTTAAATAAATACTTAATTAGTGCAATGCAACTCACTTAGCTCCTAGGTATTGCTGCTTGCCAGCTGTATAAACAATGGCTTGCTGCTTCGGTTGTGGCCTTCTTTCTGGAAGCGTTGCCTTTCTGTTGGGGGTTCAAAACTTGTTTTACTGTTTTACTGTAACTCTTTTAATGTTTTGTGCTCCTTGAGTAAGCCACACCTGTGTGTGTGTGTGTGTGTGTGTGTGTGTGTGCGTGCGTGCGTGCGTGCGTGCGTGCGTGCGTGCGTGCGTGCGTGCGTGCGTGCGTGCGTGCGTGCGTGCGTGCGCGCGCGCGCGTCTAAACCATGGGGTAAAGATTGATATTTATATAGCCATAAATATGAAGTGTGTTGTGTTTTTGTCAGTTTTGTTTCCCAGCTGAAGAAGAGTGTCAGTGACCCATGTTCCCTGTATAAACAGAATGGCCTTTTAATGACTTCTGGTTCAGTGTGTTCAAAACAATCTCTGTCCCATCCCTGCCAGGACAGATTATTCTAAGATGTCTCAGCATGAACTCTCTAGCTGTATGAACGACGTCAGGCACAGTATGGTCAGATAAAAAATGAGGAGGGTTGAAATGTTTGTGAGGCAGGATAAGCCACATAGTGAACAGAATCATGCCAGGTTTACGGAGACATGCTTACAGCTCACGGACGTCACACAAGAAGCATCAGATCAACGTTTTTATAACATTATGAGAACACAGATACAGCTGCTTGCAAGAATGTTTCTCCAGAAAAAGTCAACAAACCGGTAAAATTGCTTATGGATTACTTATGGGATACTCTAATCTGACCCTCCAGGCCAGTAGCACTCCTGGTTTTCATTCTTCCCCTCTAATCAGGACTGATTTGGCAGTACTACTATTACGGGCCAGATCTGGGTATCCCTGACTTTTTTGCACATGCAAAACTAATAACACAACCAATGATTCGTGCAAACAAAAACCATGACCAATCATTGGTCATGTTATTGGTTTTGCGTGTGCTAAAAGGTTTTGGACACACTAAATGCCTTCGTAAATCAGACCCTTAGTGTTTTCCACTTAGTTTGTCCCCTCATGTGGAAAACCCTAGGGGGTCGATTTACTAAAGGTTTGCGTGTACAAAAACACGTGTAAAACTGTTACCACCCAGAAAAAATCGTCCGAGGTGATCAACAAACTTTTTTTTTTTTTTTACCATGTGTAAAGTGATTTACTAAACCCGAAAGGAAGTTTGACAAAGCTATTTGCTAGTGCATTTTAGTACAAATGGAAAGCAGGTTCTAAAAGACAGTATCGATAAGATGACGGCTGTCATTGTAGCAAGACAGTACAAGTGTGTTTAGAATATCCATCACTGAACATTCTGAATGATTGTGTAACTGGTCCATTCTAGCTAATGCTCAAAATACACAAGAAGAGAATTTGTGGATAGCCTAGGCTATCTTGAACAGTAAAAAAAAATTTTAATGATAAAGCAAATCTTGTTACAGGATACAAGTGTAACTACTATTTGAATGAAACAAGCAATCAACGTCTGTTACGAGTAGGCTTAGTGCTAGTAATCATAGTTATGATCATTTAAGTTCTGACAAATTCCCAGCAGAAACTAAGAGACATCCAGTGAAGCTGTTCGTAATAAACCACCAGCTTGTTCAGTGTAACAGTAGGCTATATCCTACACTAAAAAAAAATACCAAAAAAATTGCCACATTGCTGCCAGATTTCACCATTATCTTACAGTATAACCATTCCAAACAAGCAAAATCTCATTTAAATATGGATGTTTGTGGCTGGAGTAATTTACATAATCACTCTTAGTTGATCACCCACAAAGGCTGAAATGATAAGGCATGCAAATACTTTGGCTGCTCCCTTTGATATGCATGCTAATTGAGAAAGAAAAAGTGATACTGCCATTTTACACAGAGCACCCCCTAAATAGGCGAGAATTGAGTAAATTTGCCATCTTGGGCGAAGGGGTTAACCCACAAATATAATTTTCTAATATTTTCCCATTAATGTGTGGAAACAAATAATTACATACACCTAGTTACGCTTTTTTAGATTTCTCATCCGCAGGCTCCCAATTTAAAGATGTATCGTCAGCACATTCTTGTCAGCAAATGCAGATTTGATTGGCTGTTCTTGTTTTACCTACTCTGCTCCCGATACAGAGACCCTCACATTATCCAACGCTTGAGTGTGTAAGAGGAATTCAGTCTCAGAGAATCCTGTGTACGTTAAATGTTCTACTTCTGGGGTTTCATGCAGCGGCTAGTAGAGACGGCAAGGGATTCCCGAATCCCCACTAGGGATATTGGAAACACGGACCCAAGAAGACTCTTGGGGCGCAGCCTCAATCGAGCACCACAGGAAGATGGGGGTCTTTTGTGACAGTGGCAAGGAGTACAGGTGCGATAATTTAACTTAAAAAATAGTTCACAAGCAACGCAAATGCACTTAATTCCAGATAGTTGTGTTCTGTGTTCTGTTGAATCTTCCTTTGTAATTACACCAGGCCAGATTTCTGATGTTGATTGGCCGACTTGCCTGTTTCACAATATTAGTGAGATTTGAATTGAAAACTGATTTAAACCAGTTCTTGGTATGCAGTTATTGTACGTTGCTTTGAATAAAAGCTTCTGCCAAGTGAATGTAATATAATGTGTACTTTATGAGCTTTTTTTTACTTTGGTAATCATCACTGATTGTTGGTTGTTTTCTATATTTTTGAGTGACTTTGTAGTTTTAACAGTATTAGTCACCTTACATAATGAATGTAAAAGTCTGCCAGAGGTCAAACCTACTTAATGTATATGCACAATTAACACCATGCACTTGCATCATATAAAATGGTTTTTCACAATAGTAATTTATTGTCCACATTTGCATTTTCATCTGAATATTTTACTTGACCTCCTGAGCATTAATAATAAAATCTATTTAATAAAAATGTGATTTCTGTGAGAAAGTTGGAAAAGCCCCGTTGATTCCCTTCCAAAAGAGAGAGCTACTTCCTGGATAATTTTGTAGCCAACAGGCTGGTCGTCTCAGGACTCCGCCTCTTCCTCTCTGGCACCAATAGCAGCCAATGAAGAGAAACAGCCCCTCCCAGCTCCGCCCGCCCCCCCCCCCCCCCCCATCATAGTACGTTACAGTGGCATTTCATAAGGTAGGCTTGCATCCATATTTTAATATAATAATATTATTATGATTATTATTATTGTTATTATTAATAATGATAAATTCTATCACTTTTGAAAAAGCACTCAGAGCAGCATACAATTAAATTTCAGTGGAATTTACAAATAAACACCAATATAATTTACAAAGTAATGTCAAATTATACAAATAATTAAATAATTAAAAAATAAGATTAAAGAAATGACAGGCCAGTCTTAAATGATGTGTGTTTAAAAGAGATTGATCAAGTGTTTGTGCATTTGTAGCAATCTCAGTGAAGCCATTCCATAGTTTCAGAGCATGTACAGGGAATGCTTTACTCCCGCAGCTAATTTTCATAATTGCACCTCCTTTTTAGTTCATGCATGCTTGGATTCTGCTCTCATATTTCACATTTAGACTTTGTCATATTTATTATCGGACTGCTGATTTATAGCGCAGTGGTATAGAAAGGTATTTGACAGAGTGCCATACCTGACTGCTGGTCCTGAGAAACATCGCCACACCATCGTATCTCTCAATCTGCTGCCCCAGTTTGCCAAGGAACAAAAAAAGAGTCATATTCCTTCACTGGCAAACTCATGCACCCCCTGTTTATCCTCCATCTGTCTGTTCTTGACTCGAAGATGGATATTACATTGTGATATAATGTATAACGTATCAGTAACAGAACGCGTATACCACATTGTGCTATATTGTGGTATACAGTATCAGTAGCAGAATGTGTATACAACAATGTGATATATTGTGATATACAGTATCTCCAGCAGAATATGGATCTTACATTGTGATATAATGTATAAAGTATCAGTAACAGAATGTAAAGTATCTGCAGCAATCTCCATCCAAACTGTGATGTACTGTGACAGTTTTATTGCACAGTGTGACATATATATTAGGGGTGTGCAGTGATGCCACTATCTGTATCTGTATCTGTATCTGTTCAACCATCAACAATATCTGTATCTGTATTCAGATTAGAAACCGGAAGTGGGCGTGGAAGTTGTTGACTGGAAGTTGTATTACATATAGGAAATGTGATCTTTTCTAGTAAAAAATTAATTGTTATTGCAATTTATGAGTATTCACCACCACCCCCCCCCCCCCCCCCCCCCCACTGTCTTCTTTTCAAAACTTTATAAGAACAATATTCTGTAATTTATACTTATTTATCTATTGTTTTGTTTTGTTAAAGGTTGTTTTTGTTAACCTTTTTGAACCCCCCACCCCCCTAACTGGGGGACACTGAACAATAATTTTGGATAAGAACTGGAAAAAATCTGAGGTACAATATAAAATCAATTCAGAATGAAAAGGCAGTTTTATAAAAACATCAAACCATTTCATTATACATTTTAATGGAAACTATTTCCACAATAACAGCCCTTTCTGCCTGTTGTGATTTCATATTGTACTTTCTTTGTTATTTTTTTATTTTACTATATGAATGATTGTGTATAGTAATATTATTATCATTACTATTATTTTTATTATGCTTTATAAAATTCAAGGAGAAGACTTAAGGATTATAGCCTCAAGATTTATTGAGAAAACCACTCCAAATAAAAAAAGTTAAATGTCTTTAAAAGTATTGATATCAAGTCCAACAAGGAGTAGAGGTGGCAAAGGTGGATGAGTTTAAATACTTGGGGTCAACTGTCCAAAGTAACGGGGAGTGCGGAAGAGAGGTGAAGAAGAGAGTGCAGGCTGGGTGGCGTGGGTGGAGAAGAATGTCAGGAGTGATCTGCGACAGAAGGGTACCAGCAAGAGTGAAAGGCAAGGTTCACAAGATGGTAGTGAGACCAGCTATATTTTACGGTTTGGAGACGGTGGCATTGACGAAAAGACAGGAGGCGGAGCTGGAGGTGGCAGAGTTGAAGATGTTAAGATTTTCGTTGAGAGTGACGAGGACGGACAGGATTGGGAATGAGTATATTAGAGGGACTGCTCAGGTGGGACGGTTTGGAGACAAAGTAAGAGAGGCGAGGTTGAGTTGGTTTGGACATGTGCGGAGGAGAGATGCTGGGTATATCGGGAGACGGATGTTGAAGATGGAGCTGCCAGGCAAGAGGGAAAGAGGAAGGCCCAAGAGGAGGTTTATGGACGTGGTGAGAGAGGACATGCAGGTGGGTTGGCGTGACAGAGGAAAAAGCAGAGGATGGGAAGAGATGAAAACGGATGATCCGCTGTGGTGACCCGAAAGAAGAAGAATGTTTTAATAAACAAATAAACAATCAAATGCTTAATTCTGTAAAGTTCAGAAGAGGCATACAGACAGGTGGGCGCTGAATCAAAGATTTCCCTGCTGCGATTGAATTATTTCCCGCATCCGAATATGAACTGGCAACTTCAGATAGGAAAAAAATCTGTTTCCAACCCACTATCCGTGCACTTCCGGATTTCGGCTTCGGCTTCGGCTTCAGACACCCCTAATATTGGGATGGCAGGTATGCCATCCGCCAAGTTACGGCTTGGCGGGGCATGCCCCATACCTAGACAGCACCGTTGATACCACGAAGACCAAACGATTTACCGTACCAGGTAACACGACCGGAAAAAATATAGCCTATACTGAAGCTGTACTAGCCTATGTGCAGCTACGTTATGGCCTTCTGTTTACTGTGCCTGGCTTTGATACAGGAGTTCCCTGGTTACAGCCTCGATAAAGATTTATTTATTTATTTTTCTTCACGTTACTTTTCCTAGGCTATTGCAGCTATGCAAAACCAATTATTTTGTTAGCTACAAAATAGTGCTTTGTAGGCTATGCGTACGTTACTAGGATACGTCTACTGGGTAGGCGATAGTACAACCCTTTAACCTTATTTACTTTGGCCCTCCAGAGGCAATTTCCACGTAGTTTGTAGGTAGGCTAGGCTACTAGTTTTATTTAAATGTCTATATTCTATGCACATTTAAATGTCTATATTCCATGCACATCCATGGTTTAAAGTTCGAATTGAAGAAGCAGCTGTATTCAGAAATTTGCAACAAAATACATTTATTTCAGAATAGTCACTAGTAGCTATATACATAATAACCATAACATAAGTAGCCTAGTGTAGCTATTTAAATACGTTTTTTTTTTAAAAAGAAGAAAAAGTAGAAAAGCGTGTGTGTTTCTACACAATAACAGCAACGTATTTTAGCCCTAAGTGCTGGTCGCTGTGGAAATGTGGACAGTACGGGACTTTGGCGAAATGTAGGCTAACAAGATAAACCCTTCAGGGTTAATCAGAAAACAGCTGTAGCTGAATCAAAGATTTTAGATATATGACAACATACGCAACCGACGCTTTTCCCCATTGTGTTTTTTGTCCGCACAGGAGGAACTGATCAAGCATGCGCAGTAGTGTCAGTTAGCTTAGCAACTAGTTACATAACGTATGCTTTAGAGTGCCGTGCATCTGACCGGCGCTAGCCGGATTTAAAATTGGTTTTCGTTGGGATAGTCAAAATCATAACGGGTTGTAGTAGTAGCACTGGGTCCCGACAATCTAGGCATATATAATCTAAAAGAAAAGGGAGACTTTTGATTTTGTCTGTGTGATAATGGCCCGTTTAGTGAAGTGTTTTGTAAAAACTCCATTGACCGCCAGTCATTCAATGAGCTCCTGTTGTCTGTCTAATAAGTTCCATCCCCGAAGTTGGACCTCTTGCTCTGCCTACCCTCTTTGGCTGAATATACTGGTAAGTACTTGGTTTCCTAAACATATTTATACGAGAGATTTTGGAGAAAAAAAATTAGGTGTCATGTACATATATTACAGTAAGCAAGGGAAAATGCTTTTACTACAACGTTTTTTACAAATATTATTGTTTCTATATGTGAACATGATTTTCTTAGCGTGTATAAACGGTGCATTTTATGCATTACATTCTGTGGCTGTGGCAACAGGATCGGTCGTAAGTCACAATTTACGGGGTTTTCTTAAAGCTGTAGTTCATAATTTTAGACTAACATGAATACTGTAATTGAGACGGATAAGTCTCAACTACTAGGGGAAACGTTTATACAGTTCAAATAGGCTACGTACAGTCATGCAGTTAAAATTACTGCAAACACTTTAATTTAGTTGTAGTTCATGGTAGGCTAAAGCACAGAATTCACGCCTATGTCTTTCTTTGAGCTACAATGCATGCGTGTGTCTGCATGTATTCTGTAGGTATGCATGTCTCTCTTGATGTCATTATCTTCATGCATTATCATCATTAGTTAGCTACCAAACACATTACATTAGTACACAAAAATAAGTGATATCTCACCAAAAAATAAGTTTTCAACGTAAAAAAAAAAAAAACCCCACCCCCTAGTGCTAGCATCCACTACCAAACGCACTTAAACACTCCATAACATTTTCCATGTGACATAGTCATCCTCCGTGAAATGGTCACTACACACTTTTTACTTTTTTAGAGTCTCAATTGGTGTGTTGACATCCATGCGAGCAGCAAGAAGCCACAGCTGTTTTCTTTGTTGATCTTCCACTGGAAATCGGTGAAAACCCATTTCTTTTGCATGATTTGAACAACCTTGAAATACACACCAAAATACCATCTTACCTGAACGTTAGCTAACAATACTACTAGTCTGATTCTTTCACATGCGCGATATTGTTGTTGGCTGTCACTACATACGGTGGCAGAGCTATAGTTTTACGTTACCTACTAACGTAAAGTATCGCGCCGCCACCGTACTTCCACGGAGAATTTAGGTGAGCACAAAGTAAAGGATTCAACAATAGTTTGACTTCAAAAATGATGGTATAATCATTGATAATAACCCCGATAGACTGTCGTCGTATTTTATTTGCTTTGGGTGCACTGTGGAGTGTTTAAGTGCGTTTGGTAGTGGATGCTACTAGTTACCTTAGAGTTGCGCTAGCATTAGCAATTTGTGTATGTCCAAAAGAAGGGACAGCATGGAATTATTTGAAAATGGTTTCCATCAATCAACTACATCATGGGTAAGTCGTAATTGAGACATTATGTCCAAAATTCTGAACTATCCCTTTAATTCCAACTTGCAAAAACTAGGCCTGGCTTTAAAAGTATTGATATCAAAATGTGGCCAAGATACAACTAACAATATTGCCTATCGTAGCTCACACTAATGAAACTAGCTCTATTCCAAAGCAATGCTATCCAAACTTTCCTAAATTATTTAATGCAACTTGGCCCAATGTTTTTTCATCTTACCATCTCAAGAGAATGTGGTCAATTAAACTGTATGTGCCGCATCAAACTGTGAAAGGACAATAATTTATAGTGGAAATAATCTGAGATTCACATGTGTTGCAATTACTGCACTACATGGTATGTTTGAACAATTGTCTGCGTCCACTGCTTTGAGTCTATGAAAAGCATAGCATGAATAAAATGTATTATTATTATGTATTTATTTATTTTAAATATTTAGATTTCTATAGAAACCTGTGTGGTCCTACAGAGCCTAGACATTCTTGTGTTCACAAAATTCTGTTCACAAATAACATACAGTCAAGCTGGAAAGTCTCCCCACCCTTTCACCTTCTCCACGTTTTATTACATTACAGACTTATACTACAATAGATTGAGTTCATTTTTTGCCTCAAACATCTACACACAACACCCCATAATGACAATGTGAAAAAAGTTTTTTTGAGATTTTAGCAAATTAATTAAAAATAAAAAAATAAAATTTCTCATTTACATAAGTATTCATACCCTTTGCTTTAACGTATTTTTAAAGTATCATATTTCATATTTGGTCGCATATCCTTTACATGCTGTTACTTCCTGAAGTCTGTGACCATCAACATCAAAAAACTGTCGATATCTTATTTTCAGGTACTGTTACAAGCGATACTATAACCTCTCTGCATTTGAATGGATCTCTATGGAAATTGGGGGGTGAGACTAGATTCAGCTGTAAATTACACTGGTACAGTATGGAACACATGGCTGGCTAAATGGCTGTAAGTTATCAAGGGTCTGAGCTATCAAACAAGCCCCAAACCATCACTCTGTTGCTAGATATGGAGTAGATGTGGATGGATCACTTTAAGGGTTGTTTCTCCTGACTTTTTTCCCCATAGAGTTCTATAGGAAAATGAGTCCGGAGAAATAACCCTTGCAGTGATCCATCCACATCTACTCCATATCTGGCAACAGAGTGATGGTTTGGGGCTCGTTTGATAGCTCAGACCCTTGATAACTTACAGCCATTTAGCCAGCCATGTGTTCCATACTGTACCAGTGTAATTTACAGCTGAATCTAGTCTCACCCCCCAATTTCCATAGAGATCCATTCAAATGCAGAGAGGTTATAGTATCGCTTGTAACAGTACCTGAAAATAAGATATCGACAGTTTTTTTATGTTGATGGTCACAGACTTCAGGAAGTAACAGCATGTAAAGGATATGCGAATATCCAAATATGAAATATGATACTTTAAAAATACGTTAAAGCAAAGGGTATGAATACTTATGTAAATGAGAAATTTTATTTTTTTATTTTTAATAAATTTGCAAAAATCTCAAAAAAACTTTTTTCACATTGTCATTATGGGGTGTTGTGTGTAGAATTTTGAGGGAAAAAATGAATTTAATCAATTTTGGAATATGTCTGTAACATAATAAAACGTGGAGAAGGTGAAAGGGGTGGGGAGACTTTCCGGCTTGACTGTAACTATTATTTTGTTAGCAAAATAGTACTATTACTTATTTGGCATCATCTGACCCACAAACATACAGTAGGGGACATTGACAGGGCGAACATGTCTGGATAGGTTTGTAAAAATGCTATATGTAGGCTATTTTCAAAGTCAACATATCTCTATTTTTTATCTACATTTATTTATTCATCCCCCCTTTCTCTCTTGTAAATTATCGTTCTTGGTGTAAATGTCTGTTTGTGAATTGTAGAGAAATCTGTAGCAGCAGCAAACATTTAAAAACCTGTATATTTTCTAAAGTAAACTTTACAACAAACTATAAACATATCCTTTCTGGAGTGTAATTATTTGTCAACTGTTTAAAACATTAATTGAAATGATATGTTGTTCCATGAGGCCATTTTTGTCATTTGACATTTAAAGTTTGAATGACCACAATCTCTTCACATGCTAAGATGAAAAAAACACAGGGCCATGTTGCATTAAATAATTTAGGAAAGTTTTGGTAGCATTGCTTTGGAATAGAGCTAGATTAATTAGTGTGAGCTACAATAGGCAATATTGTTAGTTGTAACTTGGCCACATTTTGATATCAATACTTTTAAAGGCAGGCCGAGTTTTTGCAAGTTAGAATTAAGGACTTACAGACAGTGCTTTGTAGGCTATGCGTGAGTAACTTGGCTTTTTTTTTACGTTGAAAACTTATTTTTTGGTGAGATATATATATATATATATACTGTTTATATATATATATATATATATATATACATATATATATGACATAAAGTGTGAGAGACAGAGATATATATGTAGTACAGTACAGTGTCTATAAAAGAGTGTGTATGAGAGACTAGCAAGATAGTCAATGTAAAGCAGCTCTAGGAGGAGAGTACACACACAGTCAGATGGAAACTCTATTGAAACCCTCCATAACTGTACCCACACTTTGCTCATATCTGAGGCTCCTACGGAGACACAGACCGCACCGGATGAGCACTATAAAAAAAATCATTCAGCCGCTCTTCTGGCTGACTTAAATAAGAGCGTGGTCATCTTCATGGGCAATAATGAGTCAGGAAATGAATGGCAGCCGGAAACAGAATCCTTTGCACAACGCCGCCTTTACACCTCGTTCCTTCATCATTTGTAGAATAGGTTTTGATTTATAATAACTAAGACAAGCTCTGGTGAAGGCCATACAGTTTTCTCTCTGTCTGCCATTTTGACTGTGGCCAAATTACTGGCTTAAATGTGGACAAAGTTAGACTCTCAAAAATAGGTACAGGGTACAAGTGGAGGTACATTTTTGTTATGTAAGGAACAAATTTCCAAAGTGTACCCTGAAAGTACAAGTATCTATAAGGTACCACCCCAATGACAAGCATTTGACCTTTTTAGGCACTTTTTTATACATTTTCTTTCTGACAGTGCGGGGTTGCCACTGATGGGTTCTGAGTTTTGTCCTATAAGAGTAATTATGTGCGTGCGTGCGTGCGTGCGTGCGTGCGTGCGTGCGTGCGTGCGTGGGTGCGTGCGTGCGTGCGTGCGTGCGTGCGTGCGTGCGTGCGTGCGTGCGTGGGTGCGTGCGTGCGTGCGTGCGTGCGTGCGTGCGCGTGTTGATCAATGATTTGGTGTAGCAGGTGAGGGCTGATCTTTGGCCAGGCCTTTTCCCTCCCTGACAGGACATAGGTCATAAGTTATCGGGCATGACTAATGGCATGGGTTCTTGTTGATAAACAAAAGCATGTTATTTGGGAACATTTTGGAGATATGCTCCCACAGATAATGTAAACATTTGCGTCAAACTCAAGGCCTCTGAGGGTATATAAGCTTGGCTAGATGACCAGTACGTCGACGGTTGCTGGACCGTAATTTGTGCTGTGTCTTGGTGTTCTTCCCGCTGGTCAATGTGATTTTCAATAAACTTTTACTTTCTCTAGTAAAGTGTTTGTTGCGTTGAGTGAGTTGTCCTGACTTGGATTATTTGGAAAGAAGCCGGTTCCTAACACCTCCTTTTTTTTTTTGGGTAAAATTTAGTGTGTGGTACTAATTTTGTTTCTTTATTCTAAGACCAAGAGTTGAAGGAAATGTTCCATTACAATAAATATTTCTGTTCTATTAAAAAAATATATCAATGTGATATATTGTAATATGCAGGGCAGCCCCGTATGTCATATTGTGATATATTGTGATATGCACTTTATTCTGTGATGTAACCATCCTCTGCGTTTTCATTCTGCGTTTTCATAAACCTGTCAAGTTGAGGCACAATGACTTTTCCTTTCCGGTTAACATAGTGGAGTTGACTCATTGCATTCATAATTCACAATTTGTTCATGAATCCCATATATGAATGGTCCAAGCTCAGCTGCAGGGGGCAGACATGTTTGGGGGTGGGGGGGCACTTTTGTCTGCAGTGCTGCACTGATTGGTTTATGGTTTTCACATGGTGACTAATGCCTCTCTGTTGACACTGGGAGCGCATGGTGACTTTTGGGTTTGTGTCTGATAGTGTGCATCTATAGGACCTGAGCCTCTGGAAATGAATGGTTTTCAGGCCTGTATCTGTTAAAATCAAACTGCTGGAACCTGACCAATACAGGCAGGAAGTGTCGCAGAGAGAGAGAGAGGGAGGGAGGGAGCGAGATTGTGCAAGGGGGGGGGGGGGGGGGTGTGTTGAGGGAGAGAGAGAGAGGGGGGAGAGAGAGTGAGAGAGAGGGATTGCACAAGGGGGGTGGAGGGAGAGCGAGAGAGAGAGAGATTGTACAAGGGGGGGTGGAGGGAGAGAGAGAGAGAGAGATTGTACAAGGGGGGGTGGAGGGAGAGAGAGGGAGAGAGAGAGATTGTACAAGGGGGGGGGGGGGGTGTGGAGGGAGGGGCGCAGAGTCACCAGGGGAATACAGACGGAGAAAGAGAGAGGGAGGGGAGAGAAGGAGGGGTTGTTGTAGTCAATAATCGACAGAAACAGGGAGAAAGAGGTGATGTCACCTCTTCCCACCAGCCAATGAGAGCGGGGGAAGAAGGGAGGAGACAGACTGGAAGAGGGTGTGTTTTTGTATCACACTGCAGCATCAGTGAAAGAAGGAACAATCTATTTATTGGAGAAGAAGAAAATAAAATCGGAGAGAGAGAGAGAGAGTGAAAAAGAAAAGGAAGTGGAACGGGGAAGAGAGGGAACTAATCAAACGCCGGCCTTTTTCCCAGGAAAAGGTAAGATAAGACTCCTGTACCTAATACTGGGCTTACAGAATGAGGGTGCTGGTATAACAATGGCTCGTCTCCAGTGGGGGGGGTATTCCCACCCTGGGAAGCAGGTGAGGCCGATGGAGGGAACACACCTAGTATCCGCCGGATAATGGGCCGGAATTACGGCGCTTTTCGCCTGCCGATGGTTCGGTGCTAAAATGATAATTAAATGGATTACAACAATATTCATTTATTAGTACAACACTCTCACAGTTTGTGTCTACAAATAGCAGTTTATATGCTCTACCGTCTCAAATTGAATTAATTACATTTGCTTTCAGGGCAAATGCATAAAATCAAAAGTTTATAGATACACAGATTTTAGATAATAAATACTATTATCTTCATGAATAGAATAAGTAATAATAATTATTACTATTATTCATATTATTATTATTGTTCTATTGATGATCATAGTTATTATGTTACCATAAGAATATATGAATAGTGTTAATTTATATGAATGTTTTTTTTATCTATAATAGTAATAATAATAATTTGTTATAATTACTACAGTATTTGTCATCATTAATAATAATGAGCTATACTAATTATTTTTACAATATTGCTGTTATTACCAATGATAATAAAAATATACATACATGTGTATTATGTATGCATGTGTTTATATATATATATTTATATATATACATATAATATATATATATATATATATATATACTGTAGGTATGTATGTATGGTATACATAATTATGTTCAGTATGTAAAGTACTACATAAATATATAAGCGTGAAATGTATTGTGTGGAATGTCCATCAATAGAGTGTGCATAACATGCAACAGGGTGTTATTATTATATGATTATTATTATCTTTATTTATTTTTTGCATTGCATTGTGTCAACTCATAGAGGCGTGTTTGTGTGCAGGTTAGTAAAATGTACATATACATATTCCTTCTCTGAAATGAATCAACCTTTTAACATTTATTTAAGTGTGTTTTGTGAACACAACGTTCACGCATCGTATTTGGGCATCGAAATTCACCCTCTTTACAGTTTGTCATGGATGTAGTGCATGTTGCTGTTGGATGGTTGTTTGTAGATTGTATATGAGTGTTTCGAGGTTCTTTGTAGATTGTATAGGAGTGTTTAGAGGTTGTTTGTAGATTGTATATAAGTGTTTAGAGGTTGTTTGTAGATTGTATAGGAGTGTTTAGAGGTTGTTTGTAGATTGCATAGGAGTGTTTAGAGGTTGTTTGTAGATTGTATATGAGTGTTTCGAGGTTGTTTGTAGATTGTATATAAGTGTTTAGAGGTTGTTTGTAGATTGTATAGGAGTGTTTAGAGGTTGTTTGTAGATTGTATATAAGTGTTTAGAGGTTGTTTGTAGATTGTATATAAGCGTTTAGAGGTTGTTTGTAGATTGTATAGGAGTGTTTAGAGGTTGTTTGTAGATTGTATATAAGTGTTTAGAGGTTGTTTGTAGATTGCATAGGTTTGTTTAGACGTTTGTAGATGGTGTAGGAGTGTGCTGCTGTTCATATCTCAGTCCACTCCTGCAGTTCTAACTGTCCGTAGACCCTCATTAATTACCACATCCTGCTATATTTCTTCCTTCCTTCCACTTCAATACTTCCCCCTTCTCCACTCCATCAGTAGTAATTTCACAAGGATCCATTTCCCATCGTAATATAATCCACGAGAGGGAGAGAGAGAGAGAGAGAGAGGGAGAGAGGGAGAGAGGGAGAGAGAGAGAGAGAGAGAGAGAATGAAATGGAGTGAGAGAGGACCCTATGATACCACACTGCTGTGCTGCAATAAGCTGTGTCACTGTAAAATCAAATCAAATTGAACCAGAATCTACTGAGTTTGAATAAAGATCTACGGAACAGAACTAAATGAAACCAAGGAGGGGCAGAGAGAGAGAGAGAGAGAGAGAGAGAGAGATTGAGAGGGGCAGGGGAGAGAAAGCGGCAGGAGGGAGCATTTGGTGAGGCACAGACTGAGAAAGAAGGGAGACAGTTGGTCGCAGCCTCTCAGCTGTGGTCATGGATGCACCTGCACAGATTTGCCTTTAACAGGGTGATCAAAGCCCCACTTACTCACAAACACACACACATCTGTAGCCACACACACACATATACCAACACACACATCTGTAGCCACACACACACATATACCAACACACACATCTGTAGCCACACACACACATATACCAACACACACATCTGTAGCCACACACACACATATACCAACACACACATCTGTAGCCACACACACACATATACCAACACACACATCTGTAGCCACACACACACATATACCAACACACACATCTGTAGCCACACACACACATATACCAACACACACACCTCTAGCCACACCCACACCTATACCAACACACACACCTCTAGCCACACCCACACATATACCAACACACACACCTCTAGCCACACCCACACATATACCAACACACACACCTCTAGCCACACCCACACATATACCAACACACACACCTCTAGCCACACCCACACATATACCAACACACACACCTCTAGCCACACCCACACATATACCAACACACACACACCTCTAGCCACACCCACACATATACCAACACACACACCTCTAGCCACACCCACACATATACCAACACACACACCTCTAGCCACACCCACACATATACCAACACACACACCTCTAGCCACACCCACACATATACCAACACACACACCTCTAGCCACACACACACATATACCAACACACACACCTCTAGCCACACCCACAAATATACCAACACACACACCTCTAGCCACACACACACATATACCAACACACACACCTCTAGCCACACCCACACATATACCAACACACACACCTCTAGCCACACCCACACCTATGCCAACACACACACCTCTAGCCACACCCACACATATACCAACACACACACCTCTAGCCACACCCACACATATACCAACACACACACCTCTAGCCACACCCACACATATACCAACACACACCTCTAGCCACACCCACACCTATGCCAACACACACACCTCTAGCCACACCCACACATATACCAACACACACACCTCTAGCCACACCCACACATATACCAACACACACACCTCTAGCCACACCCACACATATACCAACACACACCTCTAGCCACACCCACACCTATGCCAACACACACATATATAGCCACACCCACATCTATACTGACACACACACACCTCTAGCCACACCCACACATATACCAACACACACACACACCTCTAGCCACACCCACACATATACCAACACACACACCTCTAGCCACACCCACACATATACCAACACACACACCTCTAGCCACACCCACACATATACCAACACACACCTCTAGCCACACCCACACCTATGCCAACACACACATATATAGCCACACCCACATCTATACTGACACACACACACCTATAGCCACACCCACACCTGTACCAACACACACACACACACACACTTATACTTACACCTGTACCAATACACACACCTATAGCCACACCCACACCTGTACCAACACACACACACACCTATAGCCACACCCACATCTGTACCAACACACACACCTCTACAAACACACCTATAGCCACACCCATACCTCTACCAACACACACACACACACACACACACACACCACACACACACACACACACACACACACACCTATACTTACACTTGTCCCAATACACACACCTCTACTAACACACCTATAGCCACACCCATACCTATACTAACAGACGCCTATAGCCACACCCATACCTGTGCCAACACACACACATTTAGCCACACCCACAACTGTACCAACACACACACACACACACACACCTATACCCACACCTGTACCAACACATGTACCAATACACACACCTCTACTAAGACACCTATAGCCACCACACCCACACCTATGCCAACACACACATCTAAATCTGCACCTGTACCAATATACACACCTACAGCCACACCCACACCTGTACCCACATGCATGCACACACACACACACACACGGTACTGTGTCTCAAACAAATTATATTCTTAAATATTACTTTAAATATACATTCACTGAATTATTAAGATCAAGACAGTATCCATAAGCAAGTCTTGTGATAAATGCTGATGTGTTTAGTATTATGAGCCATAATGGCTGCGTACTAATGCTGTCGCTATATCGTCTGTTTTGTACAGTAATAGCTATGAGCCGTAATGGCTGTACTCTGATACTATTGCTATATTGTGTGTTAATGCAGTATACATCATATGGGAGAGATGGTATCTACGAGCTTCCAACTTGGAAATACCGTTCGCGTTAACCGCGTTCACAAGTCTTAAATATGAATTGTAATAATTATAAAAATAATATGTCGGCCGTTATATAGACAGATAAAATTATGTATACTATCACGTGTAAACAAGCTTTTTTTTATGCATTTGTTTTAATGTTGTGAAGCACCTTGAGTTACATTCGCTTGTATGAAATGTGCTATACAAATAAAATTTGATTTATGATTGATTGACTTATGATACATCACTTAGTTAATTAATTAGTAACAAAAAAAAAGTTTCTTGTAAACCTCCATCTTTTCAGTGATCTTGGAATTAAATGGGTTCATCCGATGTCAAAAGCATGAATACTCCCATAATAAAGAGCCGTAATGGTTGCACTCTAATTCTGTCACTATATTATAGTGCACTAATAACGATGAGCTATAATGGCTGTATGCTGATGCTGTCGCTGTCTAATGTGCTTACTACGCTAAGAGCCGTAATGGCTGTACGCTGATGCTGTCGCTGTCTAATGTGCTTACTACGCTAAGAGCCGTAATGGCTGCACTCCATTACGCTGTCATGATTTTGTGTGTTTAGCACACGAATAACTATGTGCCACAATGGTGGCACTAGTGCACTGAGGGTTCTGTCCTTTCGTTGTGAGTTGGCCTACGGGGAGCCCGACAGGCCTATAATGTCAGCGCTGTCTGGACGCACATCAACAGGATATATTGTTTTCTCCTTGCGTCGTGGCTTGTGTTTACTCTGAAAATGGCACACAGTTTAGTTATGCCAACAAAGCTTTGAGCTTAATTGACTGTGCTGAGGAGGAGTTGGGGGTAGGGGTAGGGGGGGGGGTGTTGGGTGGAGATTTAGGAGCAGTGGCCACAGTCCAAATGCAAATGCCTCCCAGTGGCTTGCAGAATGTATTAGCTGTGTGATATACGGTCTATGGGGGAGGCGCGGTCACAGGGATGCAGAAGAACTTTTACGCTCTTATAGAATGGTGATCGGATGATTGGAGTGAGAAATATGTCATTGCTAATGTCGAGGGCAGGTATTACGTGTTACGTCTTGCTCGAAAGTTATTTTTTTAAGTGATACCCATGCTTTTTTCATTCCCCTTCATCATATATGTGAATTTGAGTCTTACATTTGCATTT
The DNA here is from genome assembly GCA_029718625.1 of Synaphobranchus kaupii. Lineage (NCBI taxonomy): Eukaryota > Metazoa > Chordata > Actinopteri > Anguilliformes > Synaphobranchidae > Synaphobranchus > Synaphobranchus kaupii. Next base: position 14,250,390 of record CM056380.1, on the reverse strand, counting down.
GAGATTGAGAGAGACCGATCGGGCCATTCAATCGCACTACACACAGAATGATGCAAAAGAACCCTGGAGACTGGCTGCCACAGGAAGACGGTCGCGATCATCGCCCACTCTCCTACCCGCTCTTTGCCTAGACTCATTTGGCAAAGTGGATTTGTTATATTAGTAAAGAATCTTTGAGAGAGAACCAAGAGCTTTCTATTTGCATCTGTTGAAGGAAATCCTTGTTAATTGTTCTTGTACTTGAGAACAATTAACAGGTCTCACTTTTTGTACTGCTTTGATGGCAAAAGGCATCTCAAATCTCATATGAGGGTTGGACAGACTTGGAGAGAGAGGCTACGGAGGAGAAGGAAGATGTTGTAGGGGCAGCGTAGGGGGCCTGTCAATTTACGGATAGCTTCCATTTGCCAGGTTTATACCTCCCCTCTATAAGCCTGGCCAATAGCAGTGACAGTCCAGAGCCATAAACCCGCCCACTTCTGGGACATAAGCCAATCATTTCTAACCAATTCAAACAACGAAGAGACACTATTTGGAAGTGGTGGTACAGAGAGAGGAAGCGTGTGCAATCATGACATGAGAATTACAGGGTTCTAAGAAACATTTTAGTTGCGAAAGGGTTATATACAAATAAATGATGTATTTATCATTCTTTATGTGTGTGGTGTTAGAAAATGTAAAAAAAAAAAGTTTAAAAATTGGGTGTATGTTTCTAAGTGACAAGTGACAAAACCAGTGAACTGACAAACTATAGAGCTCAATATCTCAGAAGTGTCGAAACGGCAGGTAGAACCCTGTAACTTTCGGGTCTCGAAGTACATCACGTTTCCACCAACCGCCCCTCTGGGAATCTGACCAATTGCTAAGCTGCTGTGGCCTACAGTATCGCTGCTACGGTAAGGGCCGTTTCCATGGTACGGCGAGAGTGCGCTGAGATCTCCCTCTCTGGGCTCTGTGCGATTGCGGTATGGGGGACGGGCTGAAGCGAAGTGCGTGCGTTCGTGCGCTACGGTGTTGGGCCGATACAACCGAGAGAGAGAGAGGAAAAACGGAGAGAACGGGAAATAAAAACATGAAACGGGCGTGGAATAAATCAAGATAAAAGTTAGGGAGATAGCCGGAGAAGTACTCAGTGAGTCAGTTCTCTCTTTCCGCTATTTGACCCTGAACTCCTTTGTTTTTGTCCTCCTCCGTCCCTTTCCCACTCTCTCGGACAGAAAGAGGCCATTGTCTTGGGAAACGGAAAGAATTCCCCTCTTCGGGCCAACGACAGAATATACTGCTAAATTGAACTGGACACAAGTTCTGGAGTCTTTCGTTGAGCACACTGCAGGTCATTGTGTCCGAGCGGGAAGCGCAGAGATACACTGATGTGTCAGTATGGCCGCCTGCAGTTGGACGCATTCTCATCATGCAATGGGCCGGAAGTCCTTGTTTTACAATGATGTGCATGGTGTAAATGTGTGTGGGTGCGTCTGTGTGTGTGTCTGTGTGTGTATGATTTATAATCTATATTACAATGAAGTAATCCAAAATGTAATCATCAAATATTTAGAAAACGAATAAAATTATGGATATTTAAAAAAGCATGCTGAGCTGATTACAGTTATTTTTTGTAATGTGTTACTACACTGTGTGTGTGTGTGTGAGTTTATGTGTGTGTGCGTTTGCTGTGTTGTGTTCATTAGTGGTGAATTAGCATGCGTAGGGCGAAATCCCCGCGTAATCTCTGCACACAAATATAATTTAGCCCTTATCCCGTTTCACGCTGTCATAGAAGGTGAAAGTGGGACGGGGGAGGAGGATGAAAATGTGAAAAATAAGATTCTAATGTTTGACATGCTACCGTTGCCGCTGGAGACGCACCCCGCCATTTACTGTGGCGAGCGCGTATCCCGCTGCGCCGTGGCTATGTGACCGCCGCCTAAGATCCCGGCCACGCAGGAACAGGAAGCGTTTGAGAATCACACACCACTGTTCACCACTCTCCCTGTGCTCTTCCGTCTTTAATGCGAACTAAAGTGCGTTGCTGATTTTTTTAAAACATATGAGGTAAAAAAGGCAGATTTTCCAATTTGATATGTGCAGGCTAAAACATCAGGAAGTTAATAAACGTGGAACATGGATCGCAGTGCGTTTTGTCTGTTTACCCACGTCAGAGTCAATTATTTAATGGGCTACAGTGCACGCAAAACATGTCTTAACTGTTCACTAGCATATAAGAAATGGCGAGAGCATACTTTTTTTTGACTTGCGTGTGTGTAGCTCTTTTTGTTTCGGGTGCAGAATGACTAAGGTATTTCTTTTCTGGCATTTTGCTCTCTGGCTGTGCCACTCCGGGTGTGCAGTTTTATTCAGGGAGGGCCGTTCTGACTTTAGGTTTTAAGCATTTAGCAGGCACTCTTACCCAGAGCGGCTTACGACTTTCCCTTTTTAAATACAATCCATTTCAACAGCTGGAAGCGGTTCGGGCACCTTGCTCGAGGGTACAACAGCAGCGTCACACCTGGGAATCGATCCTATAACGCTGGAGTTGTTGGCCCACTTTCCTAACCACTATACTACACCGCCACCCGCTTAGCATTTAAATCTGGTTTTCAGTTGCCCGAGCGACATGTCCTTGAAGATGGAATAAGGAGCATAATTCCATAAGTGAACATATCCCTTACCTGCGATCAGTTACCTGCGATCAATAAATGTATGATAAATCAAAATTACACTGACATTTATCTAACAGCAAACACTAAGCAATAATAATAATAAATTCTACTATTACAGCCCCATAACACATTGTGGTAGATTTGTTGATTATTTTAGTAAGCTGGCAGATTTTGTCTCCACCACATCTTCGGTAGTTCCATTCACATTTAAAATCACTCACCCCTCACCTGGACTGGCCCTCACCTGCATTGCTCTCAAAGTGGGTCTCATTTAGTTTCTAATTACCAAGTGGATCTTCAGTCTTATTTGAAATGAGTCCAGTCTTCTCTTAAATTAATCTTCAGTCTCATCTTGAATGGAAAAACTAAGATTGTGGATCTTTTATGAACGCAGTTGCCCACAGTGTTGGTAGCCAGTAAAGATAAAATTGACTTTGGCTGTCACCAAAGTTTAGCTTGGAAATGCACATCCCATCCATCCATCCATCCATTATCTAACCTGCTTATTCCTGGTCAGGGTCGCGGGGGAAATGCACAATAACCAGCTGAAGTAGTATCACTCTTTCCCAATACAGCATGCAGAGACTTTCACTGTGCAGAGCTATACTTATGTACATCAGGGGTGGGCACAAGGTACCATATCTGTTTCTAGATTTTTATGCCAGCATCTGCTCTTCGTTATTTAATTAGTTCATTCATTTATTTATTTATTTACTTTGTAGCTAAGGTTCTTGATATGTTCATGAATGACAGCAAAAGACTGTTCTCGTGTTCCCATCTGAAACTTTTTACTATGGTCTCGTCTACGGTTAAATCAGCATTGGAGTATAAAACTAACTAATTAGATAAGTGGGCTGGGATATATAACCCTCACCCATCATCTAGATGTGCTTGGTATGGTGGAACATGATGAAAAATGTTCCTTGCTATGCGAACAAATTGTGTGATTGTCCGCTGTTCAGAAATATGTTGTCTCGATTGTAACCCTGTTTGTTAACACACTGTCGATATTTAGATTAATTCACTTCTTCAGCCAGAATCATGAATATTTATTTATTTAGCAGACTTTATGCGGAGGAAGTTGGGCCTCACGTGTTTAATGGCAGTAATCCTAATGACTTTCTTTTCTTCTGAAACCTAATTAGCATATTATGTGCATTCATTTGAAATGTATTGGTTGACTGACGCCATGTTTTTTGCATAGGGAAATTTGAATTAAAATACAAATGAGGTTGTTATCAGATTAGTACCACAATTGCTAATGTTTAGTACAAGTTACATGTCCATATGTCACGCAGTTTTGGATAAATAACATTTTTAAAATGTGTTGATTTGGGTCATGGCAGTAAGGCAATCCATACCATAAAAAAATTTTTAAAAATCAAGCTGAATTTTTGTTGTAACACATACAGTATGCCAAAAAGCAAGATAATAATAAACTTTGAACATACACCGCAGAATAATTTGTAATATATTAGGATGCATGAATTTTGCAAAAGAGCATCATGGTTTCATTGAGCAAACGGCAAACAGGCCAGAGTCAAATTTCTTTCCAAAAAATGTTTAATCCAATTTGAGCACGCAGCGGTGGCCAAGAAATCCCTGAGACTAGTTTAATCATCGCACGGCTGCAGCAAATATATACATTCTGCCAGGGCCTTCGTCACCGTCTGGGGCAAACAATCCTCCGTGCATTAGTATTGCAGGAGTGATTCACAATGATTTTTCAACCCCCAGTTCTGAACCTCATAGAGTAATTTTCAGTCGGGCGGAGTATTATATCCACCGTTACCAGGTGCAGACCGTGGATGGGCCATGTGAAGACTTTTCAGTTCATCGGGCAAGGACAGATGGGACTCTCCCATGAGAATTTCCCACAATGCCTTGCAACTGTGGACATAAGGTATGATGTAAATCAGTGGCTTAATGCTGTAGAACGAACTGATGGCTGCTGAAACAGTGCAAAATGCATATGACACATCATATTGAGTATTTAAGGAACATAACGATAATTTATATATATATACACACACACACACACACACACACACACACACACACACACACATACGGGTGACAAATTAAAGGAGAAACCCCTACAGTGAGGGGGTCCGGTGGCTCTGTTATGCTGTGGGGGGTATTTTCCTGGCATGGTTTAGGTCCACTTGTCCTCTTAGAGGGAAGGGTCACTGCAAATCAATACAAAGTTATTCTGAGTGATCACCTTTATCCTATGATGAAAGATTTCTATCCTGATGGGAGTGGTCTCTTCCAGGATGACAATGCCCCCCCATCTGCAGGGCACGAGGGGGCCACTGAATGGTTTGATGAGTATGAAAATTATGCGACTCCTAAGCTATGGCCTTCGCAGTCACCAGATCTCAACCCAATTGAACACCTATGGGAGATTTTTGACAGACGTGTTAGACAGCTCTCCACCATCATCAAAACACCAAATTAGGGAATATCTTTTGGAAGAATGGTGTTCCATCCCTCCAGTAGAGTTCCAGAGGCAAGAATCTATGCTACACTAGAGGTAGAATCTATGCCAAGGCACATTGAAGCTGTTCTGGTGGCTTGTGGTGGCCCAACACCTTACTAAGACACTTTATGTCGGTTTTTCCTTTAATTTGTCACCCGTCTGTATATATTTTATTTTTTAACGTAAAAATAATATTTCAGTGGTGTTACAGATTGCTTTAGATTTTTGTGTGATCCACATTTGACCCAACAATATCCATTCATTTATTTTTATTTTTATTTTTTTGAGAGTTAATTAAGAGTTCAGCAATTAGTAATTCCAACTCGGCAAACTGAGTTTGCGACGGTAAAATAAAAGTGTGACACTTGCGTTTATTTGTCTAGTTACGGACAAATTTGTCAAGACAAATTTTTGATTGAATTCAGCCAATGTCCCATCTGAAGCATAAACATGCTCTTAGACCAGGGTTGGGTAATTCCATTCCTGGAGGGCCAGTGTGTATGCAGGTTTTTGTTTTCACTAATGACCCTGGCTAAATTACCTAATTGCCTGTGTACACCAACACTGGTTCACTCGTAGATTAGGTCACGGTAAAACGTTTAATATCGGGACACAAGAAGAGTCTTCGGCTGTCATTCATGCTCCTATCAAGAAATGTAGCTAAAATGTCAGATTGCGTAATTGTTAGGGCTAATTAAGTAATTAAGGACAGAAGTTGGCATGAAAACCAGAAACGGATACGGCGGTCGTTGCCCACCTCTGTCTTAGACACAAATTCCCAGTGAGTCTTCCAGTCTTCTAATCTACATCATTTACTGTTGTAAGGCGGAAATGGACCCCCGAACAAGTAATAAAGCAGGTCGCTAGCGAGGCCGTGATAATGAATCGTTACTGACATGCAGACAATGTGGTTTCTCTCACAACCTACCTGTCTGGCTTATCTCACTGCGGGGCCTTCTGGGATACGTCTGCATTACAGGCGCATAAAGAGTACAGACATACAGCACATACTGCACATGCACATTATAGATATGCAGTACGGACATAAACAGTATAGATATGCAGTACGGACATTAATCGATTATTGTGATACAGCACAGATATACACATTATGGAAACATCATACAGACATGAGTAGATTATAGATATATGGCTCAGAAATACACATTTTATATATATATATATATATATAAGTACAGACATGAGTAGATTATAGACATGCAGTACAGACATAAACAGTATAGATATGTTAGTACAGACATGAGTAGATTATAGACATGCAGTACAGACATAGACAGAGATGTATTAGTACAGGAAAAACCTTTTTAGAAACATTAAACAGACATGAATAGATTAGGTATCCCATATAGACATAAATTAGATATATTAGGTATACTGTAGATGTATGTTTAGGTCAGCTGTCCAATACATATCATAGGATGAAAGGAAGGATTTAAATAAGATGGGTGAGTTCAGAAGCAGCCGAACGTGTCCATAGCGTATTGAAGAGAGCATATGAGGAGGAAGAGAAAGCGGGGGATTGAGGAAGGAAGCGTAGGGGAACGGTAACGGATGAGAATCCGGGAAAAAGGTGCAGACAGAGAGGGGGATGGGAGGATGGGGGTAGGGGGGATGGGTGCGGGAGATATATTGCGCCGTACTGCTGGAGTTGAGGGGTTTCCATGGTGACGGGAGACAGGGATGAGGGAGGGAGGGATAGAGGGAGTGGTGTTTCCACCTCACGCGCACACAACAGGATGACATCATCGATCCACACTGGCAGAGGCTCACCCACACACACACGCGCGCACACACACACCCACACACACACTCGCGCTCACATTATGAGCATGCACACACAGCTAAGACACAAAAATGCGCAACGCATGGACTGCACGAACACATCTGCACAAACCTCACACGTGCAATGAGTTTGTGAAAAATCAAAACGTCCACACCCGTCTTTTACCGTTCACCCAAGCCTGGATCTCGGAAATGATGTGCAAGTCGGTTCATTAGTCAGGCCACTGAGTCATTGCCGGTAAGAGGTGTGTGTGTGTGTGTGTGTGCGTGTTTTGAAAGAGAGGGAAGGCTTTTTGGAGACATTGTTTTTGGGGTTTCTTCACGGAAACGCCACTTTCTGTTTACAGAGAGAGAATCACCAACATGTACATTAGCTTTAGCCACTCTTCACATTATTGACAAATCATCCAGAATTTTTTATAATGAATGAATAAGGAATAACCGCATTACTTTTAGGGTTTTTCTTAAGTCAGTATACCGACTAATTATTTTCAACCAATCAATCATTCTTCATTTTGTAGCTCTGCAATCAGATTGCCATACCATATAAGTTCACTGTAGAACTAGCCCAGTAGCTTATGCCCTGGGCTCACTGTGGCTTTCCTGTCGAAGTAAATGTTAGCTAGCTAACTAGTTAGCTGGTTTGGCGGCAGTAATATAACTGAAAAAATGCCCAAAATGAAGTTAGCCATCTTGGTAACTAGAACCAAGTCCTTAATTTCCATTGTAAGTATATTGCTAGCTTGCTAATTTACCCAACATTACATTACAGGCATTTAGCAGACGCTCTTATCCAGAGCGACTTACACAACTTCTTATTACATTTATCCATTCATACAGCTGGATATATACTGAAGCGATTCAGGTTAAGTACCTTGCTCAAGGGAACAACGGCAGTGTCCTACCTGGGAATCGAACCTGCAACCTTTCGGTTACAAGTCCAGTTCCTTAACCATTATACTACACTGCCGCCCCGACAGCTAGTATGTTGATAATAATTAGCACAGTTAAAAGATTGTACGTATGTATTCAGGGTGATATTTACCTACAATTGAAAGATAAATAAGGAATGATATGCTCTGAATTAAATGATGTTTGCAGGCCCGGTAGTGAGCTTGGCTAGTTGGCTACCTTGCATATAGGGACCCTGGGATTAGTGTGCTTTTCCCACAATTATAGGATTACTGCCTAAAATAGGCTACCTCACTAGCTATTAGGCCTTGCTTTAGCTAAAGCCTCATTATGAATTGAAACCAAAAGGGCAAGGGAACCACAGCATTAGAAGCTATAAGTACAATGCTTTCCGAATTAGATTCAGCTAGCTGCTGTCTTGGAGTTGCACAGACAGACATGTAATGGAAGATAATGGATTACGCTAAATAATGGAGTAGCTTTAACAAAATTTGTACATGGACAGAAAATGGCTGTAGCCCTCATACAATTAGCGTTCTTGTGTTCTATTGCATTCTGCTGCCCATGAAACACTCTCAGATACTGACTAAATCTTTACAAACTTCCGCCCTGTCTAGGTCTGTTTAAGATGTTTTATTAATTTATTTTTATTTTATTTGTACTGCGAGGGTTTATGTTAGGACTTTGACAAGGGAGCCTGTCTGTGGGAATCAACTGAGGGACGACATAGGCCTACTGTACGTAGCACCATGTGAATGGTGTATTATTATGTATTATTTGATTATGGTTTATAATAAAATAATACTTGGTTCTAGGTTGATGTCAGCTTCTGTTTAGTGCTTGTTACTGATGTTGCCTTTACACACACACTGGTTTGGGGTCGTTGTTGTTAGCCAGATGTGGCACTAATGCACTTAGCCTATGTTCTCTTTCAATGCAAGTTGTTCTGGACAACAGCATCTGCTAAATTGTAATGTAAAATGTAATGTTATTATTTTGGACTGCTATTAATGGTTATACACTGTTCCTTTTATATTTTATTGTAAATTATATCCCTCTGTTTGTAATGTTGTGCTGCTCAGTCAAATGTGTATAACATACAGGTTAAGTGTGTACACTTCCTCAGTATAAACACATAAAGCTACTAAAGTAAATTGGTGTGAGAGAGAGAGAGAGAGAGAGAGAGAGAGAGAGAGAGAGAGAAAAAGAAAGAAAAAGAAAGAGACAGATTTTATCCTGTCACAGCCTTCCCAGACACTAGATCTGAACACAATAAAGCATTGATTTGATATTCTGGACCGACGCCTGACGGTGTTTTCCACGTTGATCAACTCAGCGTGAGTTGATTGAATGTCTCACGGTAGAGTGGTGTGGTATTTCTCCTGCAGAATTCCAGATGCTGGTAGACTCCATGCCCCGGAGCATACATCCTGTACCGGCCAGACATACTGGCCCGACACCCTATTAAATGCCTTTATACTGGTGTTTCCTGTTTTATATTCACTACCTGTTCTGCTGCGTTAATACAGTCACAATACAGTATTAATAAAAAAATGTATTCAAGTGAGTAGCTGCAGTTAAATGTTGCTGCATGAGACATCGTTTGGGTTCTAGGGAGTTAGCTTGTCTAAATAGTGGACTTCAGTGCAGTAACCACTGTTTGACCTCAGGCCTATAGGGCAGTGCATTGAGTTAACCAGCGTTTGACTGCATAGTGCAGTGAAGTGAGTTAACCAGTGTTTTACAGCATAGTGCAGTGCAGTGTGCTAATCAGTGTTTTACAGCATAGCGCAGTGCAGTCTGATAACCAGTGTTTTACAGCATAGCGCAGTGCAGTGTGCTAACCAGTGTTTTACTGCATAGCGCAGTACAGTGTGCTAGTGTGCTAACCAGTGTTTTACAGCATAGCATAGTGGAGTGTGCTAACCAGTGTTTTACAGCATAGCGCAGTGCAGTCTGCTAACCAGTGTTTTACAGCATAGCATAGTGGAGTGTGCTAACCAGTGTTTTACAGCATAGCGCAGTGCAGTCTGCTAACCAGTGTTTTACAGCATAGCATAGTGCAATGTGCTAACCAGTGTTTTACAGCATAGCGCAGTGCAGTCTGCTAACCAGTGTTTTACAGCATAGCATAGTGCAGTGTGCTAACCAGTGTTTTACAGCATAGCACAGTGCAGTCTGCTAACCAGTGTTTTACAGCATAGCATAGTGCAGTCTGCTAACCAGTGTTTTACAGCATAGCGCAGTGCAGTGTGCTAACCAGTGTTTGGCTGCATAGCACAGTGCAGTGTGCTAACCAGTGTTTGACTGCATAGCGCAGGGCAGTAACCGGTGATTGACTGCATAGTGCAGTGCAGTAACCGGTGATTGACTGCATAGTGCAGTGAAGTGAGGTAACAAGTGTTTTCTTTATTTTTTTTAATGGAATTCTGAAGAAACTGTTTTTGTTAGCGGAGCCAAATAAACAACAAAATCATAACTGTTGTCTCAATCATTACTTGATAGATATTTTATAGGCTAGTACTAACTACTGTATAAATGTTACGTATCTGTGTACGGGACGAACCCAAGTGCAACGACCAGGAGACAGAATTCACAAAAGATGGTATTTAATAAATTAAGTGTTGGGGTAGTCCCAACACTGTACAGGAAAGGCAACACACACACAGAATTAGGAGATCTTGCGCCTGGAAGCCCGGGGCGGGCTGCTCCAAGCCGGAGCTGGACTGGAGGTTCTGGAACGGGCTGTTCCAAACCGGAACTGGACTGGACTGGAACTGGACCGGGTGGTCCACACGGGAAACAGGTACTGGAACGGAATTGTCCCAAACCGGAACTGGACTGGACTGGACTGGACCGGGAGGTCCACACGGGTACAGGTACTGGAACGGAATGTCCCAAACCGGAACTGGACTGGACTGGAACTGGACCGGGAGGTCCACACGGGAATCAGGCACCGGAACGGAATTGTCCCAAACCGGAACTGGACTTGAGCGAGTGCCTGCAACACTCACGCCGGGACTGAACTGGAACTGGCAGGGGAGCGACTCACCACGGCAGGGCAGGACCGGACCGGGCCGACTGCACCGGTATGGAAAAACAAAACAGAGGAGGGTTAGTGCAAGGGAAGGCACGGGAAAGACCGGGAGGTTCTCACGGAGGTGATGGGTTTGGAAGTCGGGAGGCTTTGCGGAAGCACGGCAGGGCAGAGTGGTGTGGCGTAGCTGCGGTAGGTCCGGAGGTAGCTGACCGTCTCCAGAGCTCCAGGAGCCGGCGCCGAAGAACTGGGTGGTTTCCTCGGTCGGACAGGAACAACTGGAGAGTAGCCAGGTAGCGAATCACCCCGGAGCCTACACGCGCTGGAGGTGGGGGTACCGCAACACACACAAACAAACACGGGGAAAAACAAACACTGCCACGGGAGATAGGGAGTAGGGTTGGATGGAGGAGAAGGGAAACAAGTTAGCAAATATAATAATGACAGGAATTGTGCGGAAGGTAAACTACCAGACTGTAGTTTGCAAGGGACTATACGCTGTATGGGAAACACATTCCACAAACACGCGAATAGTTTACACGGGGGGACCAGTTAACGAGTCAAGCACTACACCAAGTGATGATAGTTAACGAACTGGCGCCGACTGGCAGCCAGCCGAAAGACTATATAGGGCTAACTAATGTGACAAAATACGAAACAGGTGTGAACATAAACCGGGAGTGATTACAAGCCACCAGGTGAGGAAATGCATGCAACGAGGGGGAGGGAGTGAAAGGCGGAAGTAAACCAAAACAACCAGACGAACAAGACAGGGAAGGACATGCCTAGTCCGCGGCAGAGGGGAAAACACGGACAAAGGGATCCAACATGACACGGAGGGAAAACAGGAAAACACGGAAAACGGACAGGAAGGGAGCGGAACATTACAGTACCCCCCCCTCAACGTACGCCACCTGGCGTACCTGGCGGCCTGGTCTTGAATGGGAAGCGACTGTGGAAATCCTGGATTAAGGTTTGATCCAGGATGAGGCCCTTGTGGAGCCATGACCGCTCCTCAGGGCCATACCCCTCCCAGTCCACGAGGTATTGGAAGCCCCGACCCTTACGGCGGATGTCAATGATGCGGTCCACCGTATAGGCCGGGGCGTTGTTGATGACCCGGACAGGAGGCGGAGGGAGGGTAGGGGCACTGAGGGGGCTGGAGGCGACAGGCTTGACTTGGGAGACATGAAAAACGGGGTAAACTTTGAGGGAGGCAGGGAGGGAGAGCTTGACAGAAACAGGGTTAACAAGACGTACAACAGGGAAGGGACCAATGAACCGGGGCCGAAGCTTTTTAGAGGAGGAGGGAAGGGAAATGTTAGACGTGGACAACCAGACCTGCTGACCGGCCCTGTATTTGGGGGCTGCGGTCCTGTGCAGGTCCGCCAGACGCTGGGACCGGGAATTGGAACGTAGGAGTGCGGTGCGTGTAAGCCTCCAAATGCGCTTGCATTTGAGGATGTGGGCCCTGACAGAGGGGACTGCTACCTCGGCCTCCTGGACCGACAGGAGAGGGGGTTGGTACCCTAACGAACACTCGAAAGGGGATAACCCGGTGGAGGTACTCTTAAGGGAGTTGTGGGAGTACTCCACCCAGGGAAGGAAACGGCTCCAGGAGGCGGGGTTGCGAGCCGTGACGCACCGCAGGGCGGCCCCCAGGTCCTGGTTCGCCCTCTCTGCCTGGCCGTTCGACTGGGGATGGAAGCCAGACGAAAGACTGGCCGAGGCCCCCAGGGCTACACAGAACGCCTTCCAGACCTGGGAGGAGAATTGGGGCCCACGATCCGACACGATATCGGAAGGGATCCCGTGCAGCCTGACCACATGTACCACCAGGAGCTCCGCCGTTTCGAGGGCGGACGGGAGCTTGGGGAGGGGAATAAAGTGGGCCGCCTTGGAGAACCGATCCACAATTGTCAAAATGACAGAGTTGCCATCTGACAACGGCAGACCGGTTACGAAGTCCACCCCAATGTGGCTCCAAGGACGGCCCGGGACAGGGAGGGGAAGGAGATGACCAGAGGGAGGCTGGTGGGAAGCCTTGCTCCTGGCGCATACAGAGCAGGCCAGAACAAAGGCACGGGTATCCTCCTTGAGGGTGGGCCACCAAAAGCTCCTCCTGACGAGGGCGGTCGTCCTGGCAACACCTGGGTGACACGCCAGGCAGGAGGCGTGAACCCACTCAAGGACCTGGGAGCGGACGGAGTCGGGAACAAACAGGGCAGGGTTAGGGTTATTACGGGGGTCAGGGTGGGAGGTCTGGGCGGACCTCACGATTTCCTCAATCCTCCAGGAGACCGCAGCCACCATACAGGACGCTGGGAGAATGGTTTCGGGGTCAGCAGGACTGGAGGGAAGGGAAAACACACGGGATAAGGCATCTGCCTTAATATTGCGGGAACCGGGGCGATAGGACAAAGAAAAATTAAACCGGGCAAAGAAAAGTGACCACCTAGCCTGTCTGGCATTCAGCCTCTTGGCAGATCTTAAATAAATTAAATTTTGGTGGTCAGTCAAAACAACAAAGGGGGTACCTGCCCCCTCCAGCCAGTGGCGCCACTCCTCAAGAGCCAGCTTAATGGCAAGAAGTTCCCGATCCCCGACATCATAATTCTGCTCAGCGGAGGACAGCCTCCGGGAGAAAAAGGCACAGGGATGGAGCTTGTTGTCTAAGGCGGCACGTTGGGACAGAATGGCCCCCACGCCGGTGTCGGAGGCGTCCACCTCGATCGTAAACTGACGGGAGGGATCAGGGTGGCAAAGGATAGGGGCTGAGGAAAACCGCGTTTTGAGTTGCTCAAAAGCACGCTGAGCTTCGGGATTCCAACAGAAAGAAAAAGTGGTGGAGGTAAGTTTTGTAAGGGGGGCAGCAATGACACTGTAATTTCGGATAAAACGACGATAAAAATTAGCAAAACCAAGGAACTGTTGTAGCAGCTTACGAGAGGTGGGTTGGGGCCATTCCGTCACCGCCTTGACTTTGACCGGATCCGCCCGGATACTGCCCTCCTCGATAATGAAGCCGAGGAACGGGACTGAAGAGACGTGGAATGAGCATTTCTCCGCCTTCACGAAGAGCTGGTTCTCGAGGAGCCGCTGGAGAACCTCCCGGACATGGAGAATGTGCTCCTGAGGGGACTTGGAAAAAATTAAAATGTCGTCAATGTAAACAAAAACGGTCTTACCCAACAGGTCTCGCAGGACGTCATTAACCATGCCCTGGAAGACTGCCGGGGCGTTAGTAAGGCCGAAAGGGACCACCAGGTACTCATAGTGGCCCAACGGGGTATTGAAGGCAGTCTTCCACTCATCCCCCTCCCGTATGCGCACCAGGTGGTACGCATTACGGAGGTCGAGTTTCGTGAAAATGACGGCCTGCGAGAGGGGTTCAAAAGCAGTGTTAATGAGGGGGAGAGGATACTTGTTGCGGATGGTGATGGAATTGAGTCCCCGGTAGTCGATGCAGGGCCGTAGTGAGCCGTCCTTTTTCCCCACGAAAAAGAACCCAGCACCAACCGGAGAAGAGGAGGGACGGATGATGCCCGAGGCGAGGGACTCATGGATATATTCCTCCATGGCGAGTTTCTCTGGTCCCGACAGACTGTAGAGACGGCCGGACGGAAGTTTGGCTCCCGCCAGCAGATCGATACAACAGTCGTACGGGCGATGAGGAGGTAGGGACAGAGCACGTGCTTTCGAGAAGGTGCGACTGAGGTCGTGATACTGTTTGGGAACGGTGGACATATCGGGTTCGGGTAGGTTGGTGCTGGGATTCTTGGACCCCGGAGGGGGAAGCGCGGAGCGGAGACAGCTAGCCAGGCAGTGGCCACTCCACGCCAGGATGCGTCCGCCCTGCCAGTCAATGTGTGGGTTATGGAGACGGAGCCAGGTCTGACCTAAAACTATGGTTGACTGTGTGCAGTTGATGAGGAGGAGTTGAATGCTCTCCCGGTGATTGCCAGAGAGGACAAGCTGTAAGGACACGGTGGAGTGGGTCACTAATCCCAAGCTCCGACCGTCTAAGGCGAAGGCAGTAATGGGTGATGGAAGAAGCTCCGTAGGTATGCCGGCCCTCTGGGCGAAGGTGGTGTCCATAAAGTTGGCGTCGGCTCCAGAGTCGATGAGAGCCGACGAAACTAAGGACTTGTCGCTCCACAGGAGAGTGGCCTTGAAGACTAGGCGATTCTGGGCTGCATGGCAGGGAATGATAGGGCTCGTCAGTACGCCTAGTTTAACTGGCGAGCCTATTCTTTTGGGCGGATTGGACACGAGGCGATCTGATGGCCAGGTTTGCCACAGTAGAAGCACGACCTGGATCGCTGACGGCGTTGGCGCTCCGCAGAGTTGACCACAACTCTGCCCAGTTGCATGGGCTCCTCTTCGGAGACCCCAGACGCCGCCCTGAATCCAGAAACAGATGGGTGAGAGCGAATATGAGGAAGGTGACCGGGATTCCCCCCACGCTCACGGGCCCGGATACGAAGACGGTTGTCGACTGCTATGGCCAGGCTAATCAGGCTATTGAGGGAGGTGGATTCCTCACGGGTGGCTAGTTGGTCTTTGAGCTCCTCGCTGAGTGCCTGGCGGAAAGCCCCCTGAAGGGCGGTGTCGTTCCATCCGGACTCCGCGGCGAGGGTACGGAATTGGATGGCCATCTCTGCGACGCTGCGACCCCCCTGACGGACTTGAAGTAGGCGCTGAGTTGCATCTCGCCCACAGGTAGGGTGGTCAAACACGCGCCGCATCTCGGCGGTGAAGGCAGCGAAGTTGTTGCAGAGCGCGGCTTGGCTATCCCAGATGGATGTAGCCCACTCCAGGGCACCTCCTCCCAGGCTGCTCATGATGAACGCGATCTTACATGGGTCGGAGGCGAAGGAGGAGGGCTGCATCCGGAAGACAATGTCGCATTTCATCAGAAATTCGCGACATTTCCCCAATTCCCCGCGGAATAGCTCCGGATGTTGAACGCGAGGCTCCCGAAATGAAGCGGACACAGGAGGGTCCGCCGGGGGGTCCGGAGCGGGCGGTGTAGGGCCCACTGGAATACGCGGAAGCGGCTGGTGAAGAGACAGCTGAGTAACTTGTTCCGTGATGCTCTTCAGTACTTCCAACACGTCGTCCAGACGACGGCCCTGTTGGTCGCTGACCGCAGTTTGGCAGGAGAAGGCGTGCCGAATCTGCTCCAGGTCGGCTGGGTCCATGTTTTTGGCCAGTTCGTTCTGTTACGTATCTGTGTACGGGACGAACCCAAGTGCAACGACCAGGAGACAGAATTCACAAAAGATGGTATTTAATAAATTAAGTGTTGGGGTAGTCCCAACACTGTACAGGAAAGGCAACACACACACAGAATTAGGAGATCTTGCGCCTGGAAGCCCGGGGCGGGCTGCTCCAAGCCGGAGCTGGACTGGAGGTTCTGGAACGGGCTGTTCCAAACCGGAACTGGACTGGACTGGAACTGGACCGGGTGGTCCACACGGGAAACAGGTACTGGAACGGAATTGTCCCAAACCGGAACTGGACTGGACTGGACTGGACCGGGAGGTCCACACGGGTACAGGTACTGGAACGGAATGTCCCAAACCGGAACTGGACTGGACTGGAACTGGACCGGGAGGTCCACACGGGAATCAGGCACCGGAACGGAATTGTCCCAAACCGGAACTGGACTTGAGCGAGTGCCTGCAACACTCACGCCGGGACTGAACTGGAACTGGCAGGGGAGCGACTCACCACGGCAGGGCAGGACCGGACCGGGCCGACTGCACCGGTATGGAAAAACAAAACAGAGGAGGGTTAGTGCAAGGGAAGGCACGGGAAAGACCGGGAGGTTCTCACGGAGGTGATGGGTTTGGAAGTCGGGAGGCTTTGCGGAAGCACGGCAGGGCAGAGTGGTGTGGCGTAGCTGCGGTAGGTCCGGAGGTAGCTGACCGTCTCCAGAGCTCCAGGAGCCGGCGCCGAAGAACTGGGTGGTTTCCTCGGTCGGACAGGAACAACTGGAGAGTAGCCAGGTAGCGAATCACCCCGGAGCCTACACGCGCTGGAGGTGGGGGTACCGCAACACACACAAACAAACACGGGGAAAAACAAACACTGCCACGGGAGATAGGGAGTAGGGTTGGATGGAGGAGAAGGGAAACAAGTTAGCAAATATAATAATGACAGGAATTGTGCGGAAGGTAAACTACCAGACTGTAGTTTGCAAGGGACTATACGCTGTATGGGAAACACATTCCACAAACACGCGAATAGTTTACACGGGGGGACCAGTTAACGAGTCAAGCACTACACCAAGTGATGATAGTTAACGAACTGGCGCCGACTGGCAGCCAGCCGAAAGACTATATAGGGCTAACTAATGTGACAAAATACGAAACAGGTGTGAACATAAACCGGGAGTGATTACAAGCCACCAGGTGAGGAAATGCATGCAACGAGGGGGAGGGAGTGAAAGGCGGAAGTAAACCAAAACAACCAGACGAACAAGACAGGGAAGGACATGCCTAGTCCGCGGCAGAGGGGAAAACACGGACAAAGGGATCCAACATGACACGGAGGGAAAACAGGAAAACACGGAAAACGGACAGGAAGGGAGCGGAACATTACAATAAAAGCAATATCACACTTGTTTCCGTGCTGTTATAGCTACTGTATATCAGCACGGCTGTGATTATCTTCGGCCTACGACCGAATCACAGCCGTGCTGATATACAGTATATCAGCCCTCCCTCTCGTGTGATCGATATTCCTTAAATAAACACAGTCATTTGACATACCTCTCCATTTCCCCCTTTCTTCTTCCGCTTCCTTTTTTCGCTTCCTCCCCTGGGCACCAGAAGGCTTGGAGTTGAACCTCTTCATGTTGATTAAGATAAAGGTGCAGGCAGCAGTCTCAAAGTTTCATATCCCTTACATGGGGACAGAAATAAATCGCTGGGTCTTCGGAGGTTATACTCTGCAGGCTCAAAAAGGCCAGCAGTCACAGCAGCGGGGATTACACCGCATTTTAAGTCAAGTGTAACAGTTGCATGGCTGTGTGTGTTGCAGGCCTTTGATATTATAGACCTCAGGCAGTGAAGCTGTGTGAGTGGAACAGGGCTGTAATGGATGACTATGCAGACATGCAGAGAGCGAGACAGAGAGAGAGAGAGAGAAAGAGAGGGAGAGAGAGACAGAGGGAAGAAGGGGGGATTAAAACCGCGTACTCCCCTAGAAAAGAGTAAATAGTGAGTATGAATTATGAATGTTGGCAATTTTAGGCCAAATTCTACTGACAGAAATGGGACCTGCTATAAATAATGAACCCTGTACTGAGGGTCTATGAATTAACTCACACACCCCCTTCAGTTAGATCCATACACTGTCATAGAGCAATTCCACGGTTTCTCTTATTTATGAAAATAATCTCTGCAGAACCCCCCCCCCGACACGGGAATTGTTGAAAACAGCTTAAATGCCGAGGCGACATCAGGAAAACTGGGCAGAAGGGACCAGTGCTTTAAATACAACTGGTCAAACGAAATCTTTAATGGAGCCCGTCTTATTCTCCCTAAATTCCAGCCTCAGTGTGTTACAGAAAGAGATTAACTGGAAAGGACAGCCAGAATCTGTCTGAAAGCTGCTGCCACGGAGGCAGCTTCTAGCTACCTAGCCGACCTGCTATTGCGTTTCGTCAGTCGATGTAGAAGCTTCGCTGCCACTTAGCATACTGGTCAACATAATAATGTTATTTTTTGGTATTCTCAGATAGTGCTTTTTGCAGCGATGGAGGGGGGCACAGTGTTTTGGGCACCACTAACTTAATTTTCTAATTCTCATAACATACAAATTTGGATCTGGGGGTGGCGCCAAACATCTTAATATTTTGCATTCTATCAAAAATATATCACCCCCCCTTGTCCCCCCCTCTACGTAATGATGCCCTAGGCGACCGTCTATACCGCCGATGCTTAGGGCCCTGGTTGGAGGATTTAAGTAGTTAAATTAGCTTGTGTACGAACTGGAGGCGTTTAAAACTTGATATGCTTACAGGTAATAGTCCAAAAAGGTTATTTCTGAGATTGAGGTTGAGAAAGAAAGCGATAAGTAAAAGGAAGTTCAGCCGCAGCAGGAGCCAACACACTGCAAAAACCAAAAAATAAGTCACATCTTAACAAGCATTTTAGTCTTATATTTAGACTTCAAATCTTATTTCTATTACTTCTTTTGCTAAATAAGACAAAAGGATTGTAAAAGCTTTACTTATTTCAAGATGTGCCAGTGGGGTAAGATACTTTCACTTGTCTAGCAAAAAGTAACTTAAAACAAGCGAATATTTTCTACTTGAGAGAGAAGTCTCATTACAAGACTAAAAAACTTGTTTAGACAGATATTTTTGGCAGTGCAGGAAACGGCAAACCTAACTTCCTGAATTAACGTCCTGCATACTGCGGGTGCAGTATCTGATCTCAGGTATAAAGCCGAGCATCAGCAAAGGCAGACGAGCTGAAATAACTCAGGAAGAACCGCACAAGGTGAGTCTGTTTTGAACATACTCTTATATCTCCTGAGATATAAGAGGATGAGTATCTTGGATGACAAAAAACAGTATAGCAGTAAAAATATTTCCAGAAATATTATTTATTTTATTTTTATTGAATGTCCCTTCTAGTGTAGGTTTCAGCATAGTAGAATGTAGACGGTATGGTTCTTGAGGTTAAGACCAGAGTTTCATATCCTTTACAGGGAACAGAAATGAATTGCCGGGTCTTCGGAGGTTATACCCGCAAAAAGGCCACAACAGTAGTCACAACAGCGGGATTACACCGCATTTTAGGTCGGGTGTAACAGTTTGTGCATGGCTGTGTGTGTTGCAGGCCTTTGATATTATAGACCTCAGACAGTGACGCTGTGTGAGTGGAGCGGGGCTGTAATGGATGAGTATGCAGACATGCAGAGAGCGGAACAGAGAGAGAGAGAAAGGGAGAAAGAGAGGGAGAGAGAGACAGACAGAAGAAGGAGGGGTACTCCCCTATAAAAGAGTAAATAGTGAGTATGAATTATGAATGTTGGCAAATTTAGGCCAAATTCTACTGAGAGAGATGGGACCTGCTATAAATAATTAACTCTGTACTGAGGGTACCCCCCCCCACTCCCTCCATTATTTTTGGAGTAAATTAATCTATCTTTCTCTCCCTTCCTATGCCTTCCCCTCTTTATTTCAGCATCCCCCCCCCCTCCCCTATCTCAGAGAGAATAGCCCACAGGGAGAGAGAGAAGGGGGGAGGGGCATGTATTAGTTTATTCACCCCCTTTGCCTTACACATCCACACAGCTGGAGGTGTTCAATATTTAAAGAGCATGCTGGGGAGACGCGTCACGCACACGCGGATACGCACACTTGCACCCTCGTGCATTTCCTGCGCGCACACAAATACACATGTACGCAAACACACACGTGAGCACTGTCTCTCGGACTCACACAGCATGTCGAGTGAAGCATTGCGTGGAATGAGAGATGAGAGTGATTAAAAATAAAAGTAATGTGTATCGCCATGGCTACCGCCGGGATTTGCTCTTTGTGTAGGGCCGGGGTCCACAGCTGACAGATGGATGTTTTTATTGTGCGTGTTTTGGGCGGGGCTTCCAGACGGAGGGGGGCCTGTAATTCACGCGTGCAACCCTCTGTCACCCTTATTACGTGTATGTATGTGTGCGCGTATGTGTGCGCGCGCGTGTGTACGTGTGCGTACGTGTGCGTATATATGCCCCCACTGCACTGGTCCCTGTCCTCTCCTAGCGGCTGTGTCCGTAACTGCTCGTCCGCGGTGTGTTTGTGGGGCGGCTCTAACAGCTCCGCCCTGCCGTGGCCTGCTGCCAGGTAAGGCTGGCACAGATTGGTGGGCGGGGCAGAGGGGCGGGGCCATCTCAGCGCTCGGTTACATTAACTCCACACTTCCTTCCCAGCGGCCCGTAAAAGGGAAACCCGAGCTTGCTGCCGATGTCCCTCGGGACCGGCATCTGACCCCTGGGGCAAATCTGTCAGCTGCCTGGGAGGAAGTCACTGAGCCGCGCACCGTCCGGCAGAAAGGAACAAAAGCAGAGCGAGGGAGGGGGAAGGAGAGAGAAAGGGAGGGAGGGAGAGAGGGGGGGGAGAGAGAGAGAGGGAAGGAGGTGGAAGGAGAGAGGGAGAGAGAGGTAATGAATTGCTCAGGAGATCTGATGTGTAATTATGGTTGGGTGCTTGCGTCCACAGCTGTCACTCTCCATGACAACCCCCACCCATACCCCAGCCCTTAATTCATGGCTAGCTGTGTTAGCAGCATCCAGTGAGGTTGTATTTTACACATATCATCTAACGTCTAAATATTATTCTTTAATTAAAGGTTTTTATTTCCATTGATTACTTATCTTTAATGAAATAAATGTCATGTTATGTCCTGGGTTGGAAAATACAGGACAAACCATTTCCTGTTTGGTTGATGTGAAGCATAATTATTGTCATCTAACCCAATTAATTATGATTACGATTAATATTTCCAGACAAAATAACCCCCTCCCCTCTCCCTCTAGTTTAATTAGGAGGTAGGGATTTAGGACACACCCTTTTCTCTATAATGTCCAAACACTCTGAACTGGGCATGTCCAGAAATCTCACCTGGCCTGACCTGGGCGTGGTCACCAATCTCACCTGGCCTCAACTGGGCTGTGGTCAGAAATCTCACCTGGCTTAAATTATATGAGAAACCTTACCTTACCTGAAGTGTATGTGTTGAGAAAATTTTCCTTTCCTGAATTGGGCTTGGCCAGAAATCTTACCTGCCCTCAACTGGCTGTGGTCACCAATTTCACCTGGCCTAAACCTGGGCATAGTCCTAAACTACTCCCTGCCTGAACTGGGCGTGGCCAGAAATCTCACCTGGCCTCAACTGGATGATTTCAGAAAGCCTCGTCTGGAACTGGCCGTGGTACCCCGTTATCATAAAGCACTCTGATTAATGACTCATTCATGAGTAATATCATGTAGATCTCAGCCGGCTTCGTGCCAAAATATAAGAAAGCTCTGAGTTGAAGAGACGCGCGTCTTCCCGTCCAAACTAACGTCATGGCGATGCCCTTTCGAATTAGCCGTTTGTAAAATGTGAAGGTTAACCATGAAGCATGTTGTGGTTTGATTGTACCTGGACTTGACTGTCACCATCAATAAAAGCCGGACAGATGCGGGATAAGCTCTCCACTGGAGATGCTCAACCCCACCCCATCCGCACATTTAGCTAATTAGCTCTGTCCAACCATCAATCTCCCAGTGAATCTGTCCGTTCTTGCGTTTTGTATCTCCAATCTGGTGCCACGGAGTGTCCCTCTATTTTTTGTCGTTCTTTTTGATCAGTCTATCTCCCTGCGTCTATGCCGATTAATCCTGGTAATCGGTCGCTACCCGAGGTTCTCAGAAACGGTCGAACTGAAACATCATCTCCCTGTTCTTTCTGCCGCTGTGTCGTTCTGTTCTCTCTTTCCTGACCGGGACTCGTTTAGTTTCCTAACGTGACCTCTCCTGTCCTCTGCCCCTCCCCTCCCCTCTGCCCTCCATCAATCTGTCCATCTCTGCCCCTCCCTCTTTATTTCCCTCGCTCCCACCCTTTCATCTTTCAGTGCGAGAGACGGCTGGGTGAGAGAAAGGAGGAGAAGACCCACGTGCAGACTGAGCGCTCCGCTGACTGCCCGGGCAACAAGGCCAGATCTTCCAGAGAGGGATACCGAGAGAGTGTGTGTGTGTGTGTGTGTGTGCGACACCGGCACGCCGCGCCGTGCGTGAGCGAGTGTGCGTGCGTGTTCACGCCAAACAAAGCCCGTCTCCCGTGTGCACGAGGGTGCGTGCGTGTGCGTTAGACAAAAGCCAGACTTGGGCGTGTACATGAAGGCGTGTGTGACTTTAGTGGGACAGTGAGCTATGCCTTCAACGAAGCATCGGCAGGCTGGGGACAGGAGATCACGCACTCCTCCGTCTCTCCTCCTCCTCTTTTTCCTCTCATCCCTCCTTCCGGGGCCCGTCCAGAGCGCTATCCACATCCCAGCCGGCTGTGAGTACATGGATGTTCCCTCTTTCTATAGTATCTCTATAGTCTAACACCTTTCTGTAGCTAATGCCAATCTGTAACACACAGACTGTGCAATGCCTTACCTCAGGTCATTAGAAACTTTTAAATTGCACTTTTAAAATATTTAATATTTCATCTGCAGATTTTTATTTTAGCCTAATTTATTAGTTTATAGTTTTTTTTATTACTGTATATTTGCTCTATATTTTTTCAGTATTTCTCTATGTGCTGCAAATATTACCTGTCATTAAATCACTATGACACACACTGAAAAACCAACAAGACCACTGAAAAATCGAACTCCACGATAGATCTAGTGGTCCTGTGAATAAGCTACCAAATTGTGGCTTGCTATGTGGTTTCTGTGGTCTGCAAATGCAATTTGGTTTAATGAATAAATCCTTTTGTGTGTGGGTTGTACCCCTTATTCCAAATGGGAGATACTATCTTGAGAAACCATGTCATTTTAGAGTAGTAAGAAGCTAAATGTGGAAGTTGGTTTTGTGGAAGTTTCTGCGTTGTGGTATCAAGCAGTGCTGTGTGCTGTAAAAAAAAATAAAAACATGCACAAACACACACGCACACACACACACACACACACCCCCGACCCTCACAGTTTGGGGGTCATAGTTCAAAAGTCACAGACAGAGGGGAGGAGGGGCAGGTCAAAATGTCGTCTTTCAATTTGTGAGAGAGGGGAAGGAGAGAGAGGGAGAGATGGAAGGGAAGAGGGGGCAGAGCACTGGTGAGAGAGGGAATGAGAGAGAGGGAGAGATGTAAGGGAAGAGGGGGCAGAGCACTGGTGAGAGAGGGAATGAGAGAGAGGGAGAGATGGAAGGGAAGAGGGGCAGAGCACTGGTGAGAGAGGGAATGAGAAAGGGTGGGCGAGAGAGAACGAGAAAGGGCAGATAGTCCCTTTGACATTTTATTTAATCTGTTTTACTCTCAAATTTAATGTTTTTATTGTTGACTGATGAAAACAAGCCTTTTTTGCACAATCCTTAGGAGGCAGATCTAAACAGATTTGAAAATAATATTAACAGCACACGCACACACACACACACACACACACACACACACAAACTCTCTTTCTCACTGACATATACACATTATATGTGCATGTCTGTGTGTGTGTGTGTGTGTGTGTGTGTGTGTGTGTGTGTGTGTGTGTGTGTGTGCGTCCATGTGTGTTTTACAGCGCACAGCACACACAGCATTGCTTCATACCACAATGCAGAAAACGTCCGCAAAAACCTTTAGCTTCTTACTACTCTACAATACCACGGTATCTAAAGATACACTCTCCCATTTGGAATAAGGGGCACAACCCACACACTAAAGGGGGCGGGGTGATTTATTTATTAAACCAAATTACATTTGCAGACCAAGGTGTGTTTGTGTTTGTGTTACTAATGTGTTTCTCTGAATTCTTCTCCATGGCTGTTCACACTGGATAAACAGACCAAATAAGTAACTGTAAGTACATTTTCCCAGAATCTCCGTGTCTCTCTCATATTCCTGCTTCTTCTTCACTGTAAACAGTTGTGATCTCTCCTGAAAGCATCCGGCACAAAGCAGCTGTCCACCATTCCTGTGTTTACATTTCTACATGTCTGAGCCATGAAACGTGTTACCCTGAGACTGTTCATTAGAGATCGGAGGGGAGATGGGGATGGAGACGTGATTGAGCAGAGATGCAGGACAAATAGAGGATAGATGGAGAGGAAGAGGTCAGGAGAGATGCAGGATAGAAGTTGTCTGTGAAAAAGTATTTGTCTGATTTTCTGCATTTTTGTTACACGAAGGGCCTGATTTACTAAGACATTTAGCATGTGCAAAACATTTTAGCACACACCAAACCAATAACATGATCAATGATTGGTCATGGTATTTTTTATTTGTTTTGCACCAATCATTGGTTGTGTTATTTGTTTTGCGTGTGCTAAAAGGTTTTGCACGTGCTAAATTTCTTAGTAAATCAGGCCCTAAATGTTATCAGATCTTCAACCAAAACCTAATAATACATAAATACCCTGAGTGAACAAATAACACAACAGTGTGATACACATTTAATATATTTATTAAAGAAAGTTATGCAACACCCAATGCCCCTGTGTGAAAAATACTTGCCCCTTAGACTCAATAACTGGTTACACCACCTTTAGTAGTAATACCTGCAACCAAACGCTTCCTATTGTTATTAATTAGTGAATTCATATTCTTATTGACATTCAGAAGCTACATTTAGCGGCATTTTTAATTTATGAATGCGGTACGCATGGTCCTGAGCAGGTGTAAAGTTTATTCGTACGTACAAACAAATCTCAGAAACAAAAACTGATGAATGTCAAAATATGAGCAAAATTGCGAATGATTTACGCACAAATTCGTCCTGCTCATGTTTCATGAATGAGGCCCTGTGTGTTTAAAAACTACCCCCCCCCCCCTTTATACAGAAATAAACCAGAACATGTTGTAGAGGCTGCAGTTAGCTTGAAACTAAAGCAGGATTACAAACCTTCAGTTCTGTCTTAAATATTGTGATTGTGTCTCAAAACCCTTATCGAAAAAGAATATACTGCAGTATATTGTAAATATATATTTAAAATATATTGTAAATATATATTTAAAATATACTGCAGTATATTACATTTCCATGAGGGTTAAGACACCACAATGTCTCAATAATTAATGTGATTAAAAGAGGAGTTACATGGCAGTGATGACATCAGCTCAAATGATGATTTGCAGTTACAGGAAGAATATAAAATAGTCACACAAGTTCTGAGGCCAGGATGGACATAATAAATTATGATTTTAATTTCCCCTTGAAGGGGCTGGCACCTGTTGAGATTCAAATGGAGAGAGGCCATGACCAAAAAAATGCCATTGAGCAGGGAAGGGCAGTATTATTAATATGGAGGCCTTTTTCAAATATGTATTTTCAAATGTGTACTTCACATGTAATATGGGTTGTTTGCCTGCAAATCAACCTGCATGTCCACCATTTGCCTGTATTTAAATATATGTGGTATTGTTTTATACAATTATACTGCTTTATTGACCATCCCGTGTGTTGAGTGTGTATGAACATCAGCAGAGGTGGGACCAAGTCATTGTTTTGCAAGTCACAAGTAAGTCTCAAGTCTTTGCCCTCAAGTCCCGAGTCAAGTCCCAAGTCAAGACCGACAAGTCTCAAGTCAAGTCCCAAGTCAAGACCGACAAGTCTCAAGTCAAGTCCCAAGTCCTACCATTTGAGTTTAGAGTCCTTTCGAGTCCTAAACAGAGAAATAATATTTACACACAGATCATGTATGCTTTTAAGATCTGTATTTATTTATCAAACCTTTTTTTGCAAGAACATTGTTCAAACACATTTGAAAGAAACAAATGCAAATGTAATTTGCACAAAAAGTGCTGACATTGTATTTCCATAGCATATTGCACTATAACTAGTTGCACAGCAGTTTCTGTATTGTACTGATCTCATATCATATTGCAAAACAGTTTTCACCTTCAACTAGACAGGTCCTTTTGACTCCTTTCAAAATTTAAATCTAGCCTTAACCTTTTCCAAACATGTCATCACTTAAAGAAATCCTCACTCCCCAAAAAATTATCTGAATTATCACTTCTGAAAAACTGCACCGACTCTCTGTAAGTGCCTTAACTTTTTTTTTCCTTTAAGATTCAAGTGTCCTGAGGACAAATACATGAACATAACAATGAACAGGGTTGTGCTTTTCTATGTCAGGGCCCTATGCTGCATTGCATTTGCAAAAGATCAAATTGGCCAAAAGTCTGTCAGTCATTTGTGCACGATGGGGACGTAGTATGAGGCCACCATGGCTGAAAACTCGCTCCACTGGAGCACTAGAGGCAGGCACTGCCAAGACTCTGATGGCCACTCGGAAGAGTGAAGGAAGAGTCTTCATGTTCAGTGCCCAGAACAAAAGGGCAGCCTGTCCTTCGGCTATGTCAAGGTAGTGACTTAGCTGTAGTGCTGGAGTGGTCCCAACATCCTTCTTCTGCCTCTTATGGTATGCAGCAAACAGCCCTTCTCCAAGATCCTCTTGCTCTTCTTCATCAACCAGAGGCACAGGTTGCTCAGTCTCTGCAGCATCTTGCAGGATCAATTCTGGCAAAACATGTAACAACAACAGCAGAAACAAAAGAGCCCTTATTACCATTGATGTTGGTGATAGTGTTAGACTGAAAAATGTAATTATTGTTGCAGTCAATTAGATCAGATTATGAGGAAAAAACGTTGCATTAAAGTCAATAATATTTACCTTTAACTTGTTGTGCCACCTCTGCCTTGATGTCACGATTGACCAGCACATGGGGCTCCACCCAGAACAGAGAAAAGGCTGGATCCAAGACGGCTGCTTTGAGGTAGACTGGGTCTGAAAAGGGGGCAGTGATCCCATTTTGAGTCCTGGCCATTTTCACGTTAATGAAGATCCCAAGAAATCTTTTTTTCAGGGATACCTGGAGGCTTCCGACCAGGCCGCTCAGGAAACGAACTTGAGGCTTCAGCTTCTCAAGGTGGTGATTGAGGGCCAAGATGGATGGAACAACTGCACTGATTGTGACGATCTTCTCCCCCTGTGTCAAATCAGTTGCTTCTCCAAACGGCTTCAAGATGTCCACCAACTCCTTCAACAGATTCCACTCACGTGGTGTGAATGACAACTCCTTATGCGCAGCCTTTTCTAGAACAGCACAGAGCTTTAGATGATCACACTGGAGAACTGCCTTCACTTGCCTCAGTGTTGAGTTCCATCTTGTGTTGACTGCAGCAGGGATGCCTTTCTGTTCCCCAAATTCACTATCAAACACATCTTTGAATGTTGTGCTTGTGTGCAGCAGTGAGCTAAGTTTAGATAACTTGGAAAGAGAAGGACATGCCACTTTTGTTTCTTTCAAACCGTCTCCCACCACCAGCTGAAGAGTATGCGCAAAACACTGCAGGCGCTGTTTCTTTGCCATAGCAGCATCTACCGTTTGCTGATCTTCCAGGGTTAAGTCACACCAGAGCTCAGGGTCATCAAGATGATCTCCCTCATCATCATCATCCTCTTGTTCACTGGGGAAGCACACAGTGAATGCCTTTCGCATGTTAGCAGCATTGTCACTAATAATGTAGTCCAATTTATCTTTGATGTTGTATTCATCACATATTGACTCAAATTGGTCACAGATTCGTTCAGCTGTGTGTGAGCCTTTGAAGCGGTTGCAGGCCAAGAGATTAGTCTTTAGCTGTATCCTCTCTGCCTCTTTCTCTATCCAGTGGACAGTGACACCAAGGAATCCCCTCATCTTTCGGTCAGACCAAATGTCCACAGTGACTGAAACATGGTCAGTGTTGCTCAATTGAGTTTTTAATTTTGAACATCTCTCCTCAGTGAGGCTCTCTGTTTTTGATGTCAACGTTCTGCGACACACTGGGCTGTACTTACTGTCGAGTACTGTCAGAAAGTGCCGAAAACTCTTGTTTTCCACAATAGACAGGGGAAAGTTGCAACCAATAATCAAGTCGGACAGTATTGCATTGGTGATAGCTTTCTGCTGTGGATGAGTCATGCTGTAATGCCCTACACGACTGTCCAGGAATTGTGAGATTGAAGGCTGTTGTGGTTCATTTATGATGCTTTTGTTCATCTGGTATTCTTCAAATCTGTAACAGGTAAGCATATGAGATGTCAGAAAATCCCTTATAACCACACATGAATACATACTCTTTAGTCATATCAATTGTAACATTGTGTTAATATTTAAAAAAAGTGTTAATATTAATTGTATACTGTATGAGTGTGTGTTATAACATTACATTAATAAAATCTATTTCATTTTCATTGTACGCTATCACTGCTTTACCTTGCCATCAAACAGCCCTTTCCGTCAGGAAACTGAAGTTATATGCTTGTTAATTCACTCTCTCCAGCACACCAAATTCCATTGACAAAAACAGCATTTTTTCCTCGCATCACACAGACATTGCTGGTCTACTGCTGCCTCAATTATTAAGTTTATTTGTGCTATTTTATGTCTTCGGTGATAGTTCAGCTTAGTTGTGATTTACGAAAATTACATAAACGACCTCAATGAGGCAGCAGTAGACAAGCAACTCCCGTGTGCTGCAAAGTAAAATTGCTATTTTTGTCAATGGAGTCTGGTGTGCTGGAGAGAGTGAGATATACTTCGCTTTCATGTCAGAAAAATTCGTCTGGCAGCAAGCTAAAATGGTACACATATTCTTAATATAGAGTACATTTAAACTGACCTTGATTTGATTAGGTTTGCTTATGTTTTACTGCTGACAGCAGTCTACTGTGTGTGATACACTGACTACGCGCTTTATACTATCCAAACTATCCTTTTACAATATAAGTATGAGTAAGGGAATGAACCCGCAGTGGATGCAGATTGTTAACAGTGACTTTACAGTCTCATTGATTTAAGTTACTTAGCCGATAAGCTAGTGTTAGCTTTCATTCAAAACTTACCGTTCTTTGTGCAGCTTCAAATGTCGAACGAAGTTGGAAGTTGTTGCGTCTCCGTCCGTAATCTTTGACCCGCATGTTTTACATACTGCAATTCGTTTTTTGTTGACCACCTCGTAGTTTTTATACCCAAACGAAACTATCTTTGGTATCATTTTTGCTAACTGGCGCGTTGTTGTCTGTTCCTCTTCATTGGTTGTCCTGTAATTTAATTGGGTGCATGCTGTCGGATCAAAACAACATGGATCTAATTTGATTGGATGTCGTGCCGACAGCGCGCTTGCTCTCTCTCACACACGCACACACAGATGCACACATGTATAAAAGAGAGAGAGATAGAGCGGTCCATTTCAACATACTTTTTAATCTGTGGGTTTGGGGAAAAGTAGCAAGTCTTTTCAAGTCAAAAGGGTCAAGTCCAAGTGAAGTCACGAGTTACTGATGTTAAAGTCCAAGTCGAGTTGCAAGTCTTTTTACATTTTGTCAAGTCGAGTCTAAAGTCATCAAATTCACGACTCGAGTCTGACTCGAGTCCAAGTCATGTGACTCGAGTCCACACCTCTGAACATCAGTGTCCAGTCACTGTGGTCAGTCTGGAATGACCTCCTTTGTCTCCTTACAGTGCAGCAGCCGCCCGAGATCACTGCACAGCCGAAGTCGTACACTGCCTTTCCTGTCGATGACATCACTCTCGCCTGCAATGCCTCTGGGAATCCCCCACCCATGTCAGTGCCTACTTACCTCCTACTCACTGTTTACTTAGACAGAATGGAGCTCAATACCGCTAGAACGCTCCTGTCTTACCCACATGTGTCAGTGGAGTTAGTCAGACAGAACATAGCTCATTACCTCTGTAACTGTCCTGTCTTACACGCACGTATGAGTGGAGTTAGTCAGACAGAACGTAACTCATTCTCTATACCAGATCATCCCCATACAGTCTATACCAGACCGTTCCCACACAGTCTGTACCAGACCGTTCCCACACAGTCTATACCAGACAATTCCCACACAGTCTATACCAGACAATTCCCACACAGTCTATACCAGACAATTCCCACACAGTCTAAACCAGGCCATTCCCACAAAGTCTATACCAGACAATTCCTGCACAGTCTATACCAGGCCATTCGCAAAGTCTATACCAGGCCATTCCCAAAGTCTATACCAGACAATTCCCGCACAGTCTATACCAGACAATTCCCACAGTCTATAACAGACCATTCCCACACAGTCTATACCAGACCATTCCCACACAGTCTACACCAGACACATTCACACAGTCTATACCTCACCATTCCCACACAGTCACAGTCACACCGTCATTGCTGGATTGCTGGCTATCATTCAGTGAAATGGCTCTGATTGTTTGCATGGCAGTAAATTGGTTATACTGTGCAGAAGACAGACAATACAAGTTATGACATCATTGCATCATGGCAACAGTAATAACCTCACTCCCGCTCACTCTCGGTTGCCAGGTTTCGCTGGGTCAGGAATGGAATGCAGTTTGACCCTACCACTGATCCCAGGACTTCAATGGCGGATAATTCTGGAGCGTTCACCGTAGTGTCAAATGAACAGGCCGAACAGTACCAAGCAACATACCGCTGCTATGCCTCTAACGAGCTTGGCACCGCAGTCTCAAACGAGGTCCGGCTGAT
The DNA here is from genome assembly GCA_029718625.1 of Synaphobranchus kaupii. Taxonomy (NCBI): domain Eukaryota; kingdom Metazoa; phylum Chordata; class Actinopteri; order Anguilliformes; family Synaphobranchidae; genus Synaphobranchus; species Synaphobranchus kaupii. Next base: position 14,219,246 of record CM056380.1, on the reverse strand, counting down.
CATCGAGAGTGAGTCCATTTCCCTAATTGTGATCAGTGCTCCCACTGTTCCGGTTTGCTTGTATGAAGATGTCCCTTTTTATAGAGCTGCTCCATCCGCAGGAATAAGAGCAGAGCTTCAATTCAGGTACAGCAAAAAATATATCACGTTAAATATATAATAGTTTATCACAGCTTTAGCAACTTGGGGATGCGAGCGTTATAGGGTGCGTTAAGAGTTTCTTAAAATGATTAGCGTAAGCATTAAAAAGGGAAAACTTTAAATACTGTATATTTGTCACTACTGTTTTATTCAATGTGGATTGTCTTCATTTATTTATTTAATCTATATTTTTAACGCTTGCATGGTTTGGCATGTAAGAAAGGAACTGTACATTTAAAAGTATTTTTATTACATTGTTGATACATCTTTTAAAATGAGAAATTTTGATGCAATATTGGCACTAGAGACAAGGAACTCAAGACTAACCACATCTTCTGTATTTGTGATTTATTACTTAAAGCCAATTTCCTATATGTAAAAAATACACTTTTCTGTAAGAGAATATCGAGCACTGTTTCAAGCTTGGACTTAAAACCTGCCAAGGGTCACTGGCCAAGTAGTTCCCCATTACATGCATTTTTATCCAGCACTGTTTCAAGCTTGGACTTAAACCTGCCAAGGGTCACTGCTAAAGTAGTTACAGTCAAGCTGGAAAGTCTGCACACCCATTTCACCTTCTCCACGTTTTATTACGTTACAGACATATTCTACAATAGATTGAGTTCATTTTTTTTTGTCTCAAAATTCTACACAAAATAGCCCATAATGACAAAGTGAAAACAGGTTTTTAGACATTTGTGCTAATTTATTAAAAATCTAAATGTAAAATATCATATGTACACATATGACACCCAGTGACCTGAGATGCATTTTGTTTCCACTGATACTGCTTGAGATGTTTCTACAACTTAATTGGAGTCCACCTGTGATAAATTCAATTGATTGGACATGATTGGGGATTGCCAACACCTGCCTATATAAGGTACCACAGTTGACAGTGCATGTCAGAGCAAACTGCAAGCCATGGGGTCAAAGGAATTATCTGCAGACCTCAGAAACAGGATTGTGTCAAGGCATAGATCTGGAGAAGGGTACGGAAAAATCTCTGCAGCTTTACAGGTCCCAAAGAGCACAGTGGCCACCATCATTCGTAAATGGAAGAAGTTTGGAACCACCAAGAATCTTCCTAGGCTTGGCCGCCCGGCCAAATTGAGCAATTGGGGAAGACGGGCCTTGGCCAGGGAGGTGAGCAGGAACCCGAGGGTCACTCTGACAGAGCTCCAGCGTATCCTTGTGGAGATGGGAGAACCTTTCAGAAGATCAACCATCCAGGCAGCACTCCACCAATCAGGCCTTTATGGTAGAGTGGCCAGACGGAAGCCCCTCCTTAGTAAAATGCACATCACAGCCCGCTTGGAGTTTGCCGAAGGACCCGCTTGGACTCTCAAACCATGAGAATCAAGATTCTCTGGTCTGATGAAACCAAAATTTAACTTTTTGGCCTGAATACCAAGCGTCACATCTGGAGGAAACCAGGCACCGCTCATCACCTGGCTAATACCATCCCTACAGTGAAGCATGGCGGTGGCAGCATCATGATGTGGGGATGTTGTACAGCAGCGGGAACGGGGCGACTAGTCCTGATAGAGGGAAAGATGAATGCAGCTAAGTACACGAGATCCTTGAAGAAAACCTGCTCCAGAGCGCTCTGGACCTCAGACTGGGGCGAAGGTTTACCTTCCAACATGACAACGACCCGAAGCACACAGCCAAGAGAACAAAGGAGTGGCTTCGGAGAAAGTCTGCATGTCCTTGAGTGGCCCAGCCAGAGCCCAGACCTGAATCCAATTGAACATCTGTGGAAAGAGCTGAAAATGGCTGTGTACCGACGCTCCCCATCCAACCTGACAGAGCTTGCAAGGATATGCCAAGAGGAATGGGCAAAAATGTCCAGAAACAAGCGTGCCAAGCGCGTAGCTTCTTTCCCAAGACGCCTTGAAGCTGTAATCGCTGCCAAAGGTGCAGCAACCAAGTATTAGGCTAAGGGTGTGTACAGATATGTAGCCCCTAAATAACCTATTTTTGTCAGTAAAATAAAATAGCATATTTTCTAAAAACCTGTTTTCACTTCGTCATTATTGGCTATTGTGTGTAGATGTTTGAGGCAAAAAATGAACTCAATCTATTGTAGTATAAGTCTGTAATAAACGTAATAAAACGTGGAGAAGGTGAAAGGGGTGTGCAGACTTTCCGGCTTGACTGTATATATAATTATATGTATTTTTGCAGGTAATTTGTTTTGTAGACATTGAGAAATGTGCTGTTATGTTTGTCCTGCTAATCTTCGATCTTTCCATTGCTATTTTGCAGGTTACAATGTTTTGAAGCAATTGTGTAGAGCTTGTGATGTTGTGTTAGATTTGCACAACGGTGAAGTGTATTTTAAGTAATCAATTCAATTTTAATCAAAAATGTTCCAAAATCTCAGTCAAACAACCCCTGACTATATAACACATCCCCCGTATCCTAATGTTGAGGGTTAATCCTCCCTTGGAACCTGTTTGTGTCCCTTCTTTGTATTTATTAAAAAGAACATCAATATCTTTCTTACCAAAGAGGGCGGAGTTACTCTAAATGTAGTCTGGCAAAGGAGCTGCATAACATTGTTTTCCCTCCTTTGATTTATTCTCAATGCCTCTTTACTAAATATCCCAGCTTCCTCTTCACCCTTTTTCTTCACAAAATGGCCGCATGCAGACAGACTTTGGTTATCTATTACGCCGAAGCCTCTTGCAAACATTTAAATTTAGCTATTTCCCAATAAATAATTCTGTCTGTATTGTTATTGTCACCATAACATTACATTTGGTGATGTTAATTTTAAATTTACACAATTTACATGGCTCCCCAATTTTAGATTTAGTTACTTATTTTTGTAGCTTTCAAACTGTTATCTACGCCCCCAGGTATTGTGTCAATTTAACTGTTCTGCTACTAATGTCTTTCTCGAGGTCATTTATGTAAATAAAGAAGAGCAGATGTCCTAACACTGATCCTTGGGGGACTCAATTCCCAGAGCACCCTGTTTAAATGTAGTCCATCTTATTGTTACAATTTGTATTATATCCTGAGGGCAATTTTAAATTCAGGCTATACCTCCTTATAAGAGACTTCCTGTGGTTTGGTAAGAAGTGATGCACACTTGTTCATGTGTTGCTCTGTCTCAGATTTCTTCAGCACTGGAGCCTGAATAACAACCCCCCCCCCCCCCCCCCCCCCCCCCCCGTCCTCCTTTTCAGGTAATCCCATTTTGCCGAAAGAGAAGAAGGTTCAAATGAAGGTGGAGGAGGGGCACAGTGTGGTCCTGAACTGTAACCCCCCCTTCAGCACTGTCCCTCCACACATTCACTGGATGGACAAAAGTGAGTCTGTCTGTGTTTGTCTTCAGCTTCTACCTGTGTCTGTGTCTGACTTCAGCTTCTACCTGTGTCTGTGTCTGTCTTCAGCTTCTACCTGTGTCTGAGTCTGTCTTCAGCTTCTACCTGTGTCTGTGTCTGTCTTCAGCTTCCACCTGTGTCTGTGCCTCTCTTCAGCTTCTACCCTGTGTCTGTGTCTGTCTTCAGCTTCTACCTGTGTCTGTGCTGTCCTCAGCTTCTACCTGTGTCTGTGCTGTCTCCAGCTTCTACCTGTGTCTGTGCTGTTTTCAGCTTCTACCTGTGTCTGTACAGTATTAGACCCTGTGCCCATCACTTCTATTTACTTGCATTTAGGATTAAGCCACAACAGCTACTCAGCTGAGTAAAATAGGGTTGCACAGGAAGGAAAAGTGATTGCACAGGGTTTTAAATGCCACGTACATCCTGGACTATCCCGGAACATTAAGAGATTTGGCCATCTGCTTCCTGTCTGCAGAGCTAAAGCACATTGAGCTGAGTGAGAGGCTGACCACCGGTCTGGATGGCAGCCTGTACTTCGCCAATGTGATCGCAAACGACAGCCGGTCCGACTACACCTGCAATGCTCATTACATCGGAGCCAGGACCATCCTACCCATGGAGGCTATATCTATGACTGTCAACCCCTGTGAGTATCACACCACACCTGGTTTCTATCCTCCCTATCCCCTACCTGTCCTCCCTATCCCCTACCTGTCCTCTCTATCCCCTACCTATCCTCCCTATCCCCTACCTATCCTCCCTATCCCCTACCTATCCTCCCTATCCCCTACCTATCCTCCCTTTCCCCTACCTATCCTCCCTATCCCCTACCTATCCTCCCTATCCCCTACCTATCCTCCCTATCCCCTACCTATCCTCCCTATCCCCTACCTATCCTCCCTATCCCCTACCTATCCTCCCTATCCCCTACCTATCCTCCCTATCCCCTACCTATCCTCCCTATCCCCTACCTGTCCTCCCTATCCCCTACCTATCCTCCTTATCCCCTACCTATCCTCCCTATCCCCTACCTGTCCCCTCTATCCCCTACCTGTCCTCCTTATCCCCTACCTATCCTCCCTATCCCCTACCCGTCCTCCCTATCCCCTACCTGTCCTCCCTATCCCCTACCCGTCCTCTCTATCCCCTACCTATCCTCCCTATCCCCTACCTGTCCTCCCTATCCCCTACCTGTCCTCCCTATCCCCTACCTGTTCTCCCTATCCCCTCCATGTTCTCCCTATCCCCTCCATGTTCCCATTGCCCTTCATTTAGTTTGGTATTGAGACACAGTCAACCCTTGTTTACTTTTGTAAGTAAGAACCTAACAATATAAGAAGCTGCGACTCATTATCAGCACAGCTGTTGTTGAGGAAAGGAGGAGTGTGTGTGATCATTTATATTCTGAATGTGGTGTGAGCATCTATTTGGAGAGAGCTCTGTTTGCAGGGAGGCATTTCAGGCACAAAGGGAAACAGTACGTCACATATTTGTACGGTGTCCCTGGTTGAGGAGGTTGTTCACATTATTGGAGGGGTGAGTTCAGGATGTAGTCCATTTGTGTGTTTCTATTTTTATTTTGTTATATGTTCATTTATTTAGAAGTCCTGGTAAGATTATTTATTTACTGTAATGGTGTTTTTTTGTGTGTTTTTTCTTTTGTGATTGTGTTTTAATTGTGTTGTCAATTTATTTTTGTTTTCCTTTTGGTTTCTGGTAATGTCTTCATTTTTCTATGTGATTTTATTTTATACTTTATTTTATTCTATAAATGATTAACTTTTTCTGGGTGTGTGTGAGTGGATAATTTAGCTTTGCTCATAGTATGTGAACGCGTAGGTCTTGTTTTATTTTTTCGTTCTGTGCAATAAATGAGACTTTAAAAATAAAATAAGAGTCTCTCTCTTCCTCTCCCTCCCTCCTCTGCTAAGGTAAACTGGGAGAAAAGTGAGGCCTTGCAGGTGTGGAAGGGGGCAGCTCCCAGCCTGCCGGGGGTGGGGGGGGTCTGAGTTGGGGGACGGGGGGAATGAAAGTTCTGGGTGTGTTTTTAGGAACGTAGGAGTTTCAGAAACATAATTTGATGGGTGTATGGAGAAGGTGTCCACCAGATGGTCTAAATTGAGATGGCTGCTACCCCAGCTGTAGTGTTGGGGAAGAGTACTGGTCACCAATAACTTGGTTGCCTCAAGGTTATGCCACAAATGAACTGTTCTACCTGCACCAAAGGTCCTGGTAGATCAGGTACAGCAGACGATCGTGAGCTTATTTTGGTCTGGACATCACTGGGTAAGGGCACCTGCACTGTACCTGCCAGTACAGGGGGGAGGGCAAGGCCTCATGGACAGTCCAGCCAGGATCATGGCCATCAGGCTGCAGGCTTCACCGGCCCTGCTCTACGGCTGTGGACTAAACTGGTTGGATGCGGCTCCACTGCTGCCCTTGGCTATGACAAGTAACTCTGCTCTGGCATGAAGACATTGACCGGTCAGGACCGACACCATTCTACCAGTCAGTCTGAGCCATGGCTGATCTTTAAAGTTTCAACGGGACCCTACTGCGGCCTGTAGCTCTTTGAGGAGCCTTTCTTTTTTAGAGATTTTACCAACACTAACTGTTTGTGCTCTCCCAGTCTGCAATATGGCCTGTGGGGGGCAGGCTGCGCCAAACTGGGGCACATGAAGACATATGTGGCACGGTTTGGGGATATGACAGGTATTAGGTCTTACAGGCGGCTGTATAGGCCGGTGGGGGAGGTTTGTGCTTCCCTGCCAGGGCCCCTCATAGCGTTTGCTGAGAACCACACTCTGTCTGACCAATGGGATGATGAATGCAAGTTTGTTTTCCCCTCTCTAACTGTCTCTCCTGCTGTAGGGGAGTGGCACGAGAACGGGGGAGCTTCCTGCCTCGTATAACCCCTGAGCTGAGGTAGTTTGGGATCCTTGGGAAGAACCCTCTCTATTACACCTGCGTTAAAGTGTCACACTTGCGCTCTCTGGCAGAGTTGAAGGCCTCAAGGTGGAGCTTTTTCTTCTTCGAAACGGCTGCTGGTACAAGCCCCGTGTCGTTGGACAGACGGCCTCCAGTCGAGGATTGTGCATGGGGCAATAGCTATGAACAGATATTTGGCACACCTAGATCCTAGCGTTGGGGAGGGTTGTATTTTCTGCGCACAAAGGGAAAAAGTACCTCACATATTTGTACGGTGTCACTGGTTGTGGGGGTAGTTCACATTATTGGAGGGGTGGTTTCAGGTTTTAGGGGCGCTGTTTTATTGTTATTGTTTATTTTTGGACCACGGTATAGTTTCAAGAAAAGGCCGCTCCATGTTTTAATCAACTTGTTGTCTGGACTATCCAAGCTGTCAATATGGAAAACTACAAAGAACTGTATTGAGGGTCAGGGGTCAATTTACCCGTGGTTTATGTTAAAGGGGCTGCTTGCAGTCCTCATTAGGGTGGACTTTAGTTATTATAACCTGACAGATAATGTGGAGGCTTTTAGAAATACATGGTGCATTGAAGATGTACTGTGTTCTGTTCAGGGTCAAAAATGAAGTACCTTTTTGTTTGTTTGTATGTTTCTATTTTTTTCATTTATGTTGAAGTCTTGATAAGATGATATGTTTACTTTAATGGTTGTTGTTTTTTTTGTTTTTTATTTGTGTTTGTGTTTTAGTTTGGTTAATTTTTGTTTAATTTAAAAAAGTTCTGTTTATTATTTTATACTTTATTTTATTTTCTTTGTCGCTCTCTCTATCTCCCCCCTCTCTCTCTCTTGTTCTCTCTCACTCTCTCTCTCTCTCTCTCTCTCTATCTCTCTCTCTCTCTTTTTCTCTCTCACTCTCTCTCTCTCCCCTGAAGCTGGGGAGGGATGCAGTGAACAGGTTCTGCAAAAAGAGGAGCAGGGTTACCAGGTTGGGGAGAATGCTTCTCACTCTCTGGACTCTGAGGCACTGCCGGAGATTGTGCGAGGTGTTCCCAGTGGGGAGGGGGAGACGACGGGATCGGAATCCCCTGCGGTTGCGACCGATGCGCCTTGTGTTGGCGTGGCAGTGGCTGAAGAGGGTGAGGGCCGGCCTGCGCTGGCTCGGGTCACGGCTGGAGAGGGGGAAGCTTTGTCAGAGCAGCCTAGTTTGATTGACAGCAAGGCGACCAGTGAGGCTGAGGCAATACGATTCTGACTCGAATTCCCTGTCTGTGCCGTCAGACACACAGTTCTGACTCAGATCCCCTGTCTGTGCTGTCAGACACCCCGTCAGATCTGTACACATTGGAGCAGATAAATGGTTTTCTGAATTAAACTTTTGGTAAATCTGTCAGAGTGAAGGAGCATTTCCCTGACACAGATACATTTATCAGGTCTGCAGAGGCACATCAGTTTGGATTTCCCTGACGACAGGAAGAGGTTTAGACTGAGAAAGCATGCGACTGCTTAAAGAAAGGCTGTTAAGAGTAAGAGTGGGAAGGGTAAAAATCTGAGCAAAATAAAATGATTGCGCATCACAAGACGTTCTTTCTCTGCTGTCTTTCTCTACTGTCCTTTCCCCTGTGTCTCCTATCCCCTCTATGCAGGGCAGGGTTGGCACCTTAAATATTAACGGTGGGAGGGATAGACAGAAGAGGGCTTTACTTTTAACCCCTGAAGAACCCGACCTGCAGTCTTCTACTTGCCCGGCTGGACTCCTCATCCAGTTGGATCAGGTGGATGCATGGTGTAATAGGCTAGCTGTGATCTAGCTGGGTTAGGGTGAGAGACAATAGGGTCAGTGCAGCCAGATTGGATAGAATCTATGTGAAATAAGGGACTTTGAGAGGAGTGTGTTGGGCAGTGGCTGCAATGCTGATCCTGGTCTTCTATGACAGAAGAGTGAGCAGTTGGCTAGATTTCTGCAGGAGAGAGTAAAGGGGGCCTTAGTTAGGGCTTGGTTTGTGGGAATACGGGACATGGATGCTCCCAGCTCTTTCTTTTTTAACCTGGAGAGTTCGGTAGCTCAGAAGAAGCACATAGTCTGTCTTTGTGACCATGGACTCAGCTGAGATGAAGCAGCATGCAGTAGATTTCTACACTATCCTCTATGGGGTGGAGGACTGTGATCAGGAGTGTATTGCAGAGCTGCTTCAGGGGCTGCCTCAGCTGGGGCCGAGGGAGCAGGCAGCTTTTGATGCTATCTGGAGGAGCTCACTGGAGCTGTTGGACAGCTTGTCTCTGGTTACTCTCCTGGCATTGACGAGTTAACTGCAGACTTTTATAAACATTTCTGGAGCTTGCTGGGGGTTGATTTTCAGGAGGTGGTGTTGGAGTGCTACCAGAGTGGTTCATTACCAGTTTCCTGTCGTCAGGCGGCTCTCTCCCTTCTTCCCAAGAAGGGGGATTTGGCGCTGCTTAAGAACTGGAGACCTGTTGCTCTTTTATGCACTGATTATAAGATTCTCTTCAAGACTTTGGCTAATAGGCTTAATGACTGTTTGCATCAATGATCCACAAGGATAAATCTTACTGCATCCCTGGCAGGTCTATCATGAACAATCTTTTCACAATGCGGGGCATTATTGCTGTGTGTGTTCTTCACATTGGTATTTTGTCTCTGGATCAGGAGAAGGCATTTGACCATGTCAAGGTAGGAGGTGGGTTGAGCCACCCTATTCCTGTGGGGAGGGGCATAAGGCGTGCACAACAGGGCTCGACAGTAATAGTGTCCGCCTAAGCTGATGATGTAAATGTGATTGTCAAGAGGATGTGCAGGTATTGGAACACAGTCTGGGTCTATATGAGAGGGCCTCCTCAGCAAAGATAACTTGAGTGAGGGGGCAGTCCACAGGGGGAGGGGTGGGTGAATGTTTGGGGGTGTTTCTTGGTAGTGAGGAGTTACAGAAGCAGAACTGGGAGGGCATGTTGGACAATGTTGTTGCCAAGTTTTCTAAATGGCGGTGGTTGTTGCCAATAATGTCCTTTCAGGGCAGGGTTTTGGTCTCGGCTGCCTCGATGCTCTGGCGCAGGCTGTGCTTGCTGGGGCCCCCCAGGGGCCTGCTCGCGGAACTGCAGAGACGGTTGGTGGACTTTTTCTGGTAGGGGCAGCACTGGACCAGAGCAGCGGAGCTGTACCCACCAATACAGGAAGGTGGACCCGGCCTGGTGGACTTGCGGAGCAGGGTCCTGGTACAGACTGCCACGCGGCTTCTTTTCCTCCCCAATCTCCGCTGGAGAGGTCTGGCCTGGGCTCGTCTGCAGAGGGTTTGAGGGTTAGGCTATGACCGCCAGGTGTTTAGGATGAGCCCAGGGGTGGTGGACTTTTCAGCACTCGCGCCGTTTTATAGCTTGGTTATGTGGGCGTGGTTTTAGACCTTTACTGATAGCCGGAGCACCGCCGGCCCTGAGGGGTGGGTGCTACCAGATCCTCATCTTCACAACCCTCTGATTCCGGTGGGCTTGCTGCAGTCCGTCAGTGTGCAGACTGGTCTACTCTCTGCAGGGGACAATAAATTGGGTGACCTTGTGAGTAGAGGATCATGGCGGTCAGTGAGTGTGCTGGCTCGGGTGGACGGCATACGATCCTTCAGACAGATGCATCAGTTGGTGGAGGGGATCCGGGCCTACACTTCCTGCCTCCTTTTTTTGGGGGGGGGGGGGGGGGGCGGGTGGTGGATGCTATCTGTTTTCTCCTTGCAAGAGTGCCTTGCTCTTGTGATTATGTATGTGTTGTCGGACTGTGACTCTCTCTCTCTCTCTCTCCATTCTTGTGATTATAGTCTGATTGTCACTTGTATATGTTGTTGAACTGTGACAATGAAGGTGTTTTAAATTCAATTCTCTCTATCTCTCCATCCCTCCCTCCAGCTAATGCTGTGGTAAGGAACAGGCAACCCAAGCTGATGCGGCCCTCTGAAGACCGCAGCTCTCATCTGGCCTTGAGAGGCAAGAGTCTGGTGCTGGAGTGCATTCCCGAAGGACTGTGAGTGTGACTGTGACCTGTCTGTGTGTGACTGTGACCCATCCGCCTATGTGACTGTAACTTGCCTGTCTTACTGCGAACTGTCTCTCAATATGACTCTGATTGTGTCCCGTCTGTCTTTGTGACTGTGACCTGTCTGTATGTGTAGTAAATATCCCATTTGGAAAGGTAATACAGTTTACTGTTTATATTTTCAAAGCACATTTGCTCATTTATGCATTACTGTAAAGTCACTAACTGCCCCGTGGCAGTCTCTGGACTCACCAGCTCGTAACTCCAGGGTTGTTCAAATGTTACTGTAAATTATGAAGTACAGAGTGAAGTAATGACTAGGGAACAGGGCTCGTAACCAAAAGTTTGCAGGTTTGATTCCCAGTTAGGACACGACTGTTATACCCCTGTAAGGCATAAGGTACTTAACTTGAATTGATTCAGTAAAATATCCAGCTTTATAAATTGACCTGTAAAAATGTAAAATGTTGCGCTGGATAAGAATGTCTGCTAAATGCCCATAATCGAATGTTGATTCAGTATATACTGCATCCACCTGTATAAACCCTTATGGAAAAAGAATATACTGCAGTATATTGTAAATATATCAAAATTATTGTCACAATATATTTAAAATATACTGCAGTATATTACATTTCCATAAGGGAATTGACATATAATAATGTAATGACTGCTATGAGTAATATAGTTGATCATAAGACTATAGTATAGTGCTGCTAATGCTATAGCTAATCATCTTAATCAAGTAACTTGAATGGCAGTAGTGTAATGATAGTAATGGCCTTGCCGACCTCTCCACAGCCCTACTCCCAGTGTACAGTGGGTTAGAAAGGACGGAACTCTCTCAGCATCTCGCACCACCAAGGAGAACCACGGCAGGTGGCTGAGCTTCGATAACATCTCGGAAAACGACGACGGGGAGTACGAGTGCCTGGCCACCAACTCGCTGGGCACAGCCACGCACTCCTTCACCGTATCCGTGGAAGGTAAGAGAATCTCACACTCCCATGGAGAATTAACGTCAGCGAAATAACAATTTGGACATTTGTAGTCTCGCTTTTAATGATAGTCTTCACCTGCATGAAATCCGGGACTTCGTAGACCAGTCACATCTTAGCCACAGATCCAAGCTAATCAGGGTGTTTTGGATGCATTTTTGGATCACAGCAGGATATTGAGAATAAAATCACCGCGAATCAGCTAATTTTATCTACTGCTAATATGGTGAGAATACAGCTGTAGATCACCTCAGATCAGGATGGTTTAAATATACTTTTTCATCCCAACTGACCAGTATGGCTTGAATACAGTCTTAGATCCCAGCTAACTGGGATGGTTTGAATACAGTCCATGATCACTGCTAATCAGGATGGTTTGAATATCTCCAGTTATGGGTAGTGACAGGCTCTTTGTCCGATTGGAATAAAATTAATATTTATGAAGATAATGTTTGGTGATTATGAAGATACTGATGGTGATGATGATAATGATGAGGGTGGAGCTGAATAGTGTGATGATGTGAATGGTCAGAGGATGGTGATGGTGACGATGATGATGATGATGATGATAATGTTGATGATGATGATGGTGAAGATGAATAGTGTGTTGATGTGATGATGTTGCCGGTTGTATTTATTCAGCTGCTCCGCACTGGACCAAGCAGCCAGAGAGCCAAATGTATGCCCCAGGAGAGACAGTGCGTCTGCACTGCGAGGCCAACGGCATCCCCACTCCCAACATCTCCTGGAGCATCAATGGAAACGCCATTTCAGGTCACTACACAACGCTGAGCAAACTACACAATTATACAACACTACACAACGCTGAACAAACTACACAATTGTGACCTGCTCTATCAAAATCAGTCGTACTGACCCCAAAACACATTTTGGGCTTTATATACTGCCTGAGGGAGGAAAATAAGCTTTCAAATGATACCAAAATTATCTCTCTAATCCAAATATCAAGCGAGTTATGTCGCCTTACATTTTGAATGCCATCAAACCATGTTTTTGAGAAAAACGCCTTCAAAGTTCAGCCACGAAAGTTGCTAGCTAGCTATGTGTTAACGTTTCTGGATAGAGCTGGGTCTCATAACCGAACTCCGGTGTTTTGTCATGTTACGTTTAAATGCTTCAAAACTATATTTTTAAACTGAATATGACATTATCACACACAGATCATGAAAGCCAAGACATTTTTTGTGTAAGATGAGATTAAACCGAATAACTTACTTTAGTTTGTCACCGCAAAAGTAGCTGATGTTATTGTGTGACAGCTTACAAGCTGGCTCCAAACTATATGCAAAGGACCAGTGCTAGCGTGTGATATGACTTTTGAAAGCTTCAAAGCTATATTTTAACACTGAATTTGACATTAAGACATGCATATCATGAAAGCCAAGATATTTTTCAAGTAAAATCAGATGAAACCCAATTCATTTGTCGCCTTGAAAGCAGCCGGTGTGATTGTGTGACTGGTGATGGCAAGTGAAAGCTGGCTACACAAAACGACGTGAAGCTACGGCGCTAGCTTGTCATGCTACGTTTAAAAGCTTCAAAACTATATTTTTAAACTGAATATGACATTAACATACACAGATCATGAAAGCCAATACATCTTTAGTGTAAAATGAGATAAAACCGAATAACTTACATTAGCTTGTCGCTGCGAAAGTAGCTGATGTTATTGTGTGACTGCTTAGCCTACAAGCTGGCTCCAAACTATATGGACCAGTGCAAGCTTGTGATATGACTCTTGAAAGCTTCAAAGCTATATTTTCATATTATATATCATGAAAGCTAAGACCTTTTTCAAGTAAAATCAAGTGAAACCCAATAGGCTACATTAGCTTGTCGCTTTGAAAGCAGCCGATGTGATTGTGTGACTGGTGGGGGCAATTGAAAGCTGGCTACACCAAATGACACGAAGCTACAGCGCTAATTTGTCATGCTACATTTAAAAGCTTAAAAACTATTTTACTATATTTTAAATATTTTAAAAATATTTTAAAACTGAGTATGACATTAACACACACAGATCATGAAAGCCAAGACATTTTTTGAGTAAAATAAGATGAAACCCAATGCATTAGTTTGTAGCTGTGAAAGCAGGATAGCCTACAAGCGAAAGCTCCAGTGCTTGTCATCTTATGTTTAAAAGCTTGAAAACTATATTTTTACTCTGAATATTGCATTAAGACATGCAGATAATGAAAGCCAAGAAATTGTTCTACTAAAATAAGATGAAACCCAAAAACAGCCAAAAATGTATATTTTTGACATAAACATTGATTTGCATGAAAACGGCCATAGCGACTTCCGACTGATTATGATAGAACACGTCACAATTATACAACACGACACAGCGCTGAGCAAACTAGACAAGTACACAATTATACAACACTACACAACGCTGAGCAAACTACACAAGTACACAATTATGCAAACTACACAATTATACAACACTACACAGCACTGAGCAAACTACACAAGTACACAATTATGCAAACTACACAATTATACAACACTACACAGCGCTGAGCAAACTACACAAGTACACAATTATACAACACTTGCGATTAAAGCGTGGACTTTCAGTCTGTGCAGTTGTGCCCAGAGGATCAGGGGTTTGATCCCCGGTCCTGGCAGATCTGAGTATGGCCGGTGCCTTGAGGGAGTGGCAATTGGCAGCTGCTTCAAGGGGGAGGGACTCGGCGAGAATCGTCACAGAATGGCCCAAGGCGAGTTGGAATCACGGTCAGGAGCTTGAGTCGCGCCCTGAAGAGGACACGGCGCCCTCTTTCCTACTACCGGCTGACGGGGTTATGCAGCGATGATTCTCAAGAGGTTGCTACGGGGGCGAGTTGAATTACATAGGGTTCAATTGGCTACCAAAGTAGGAGAAAAAGGGGGGGAAATCTGAAACAAATTAAAAAATATATATTCAGTGCCCTCCACAATTATTGGCACCCCTGGTAAAGATGAGTAAAAATGGTTATAGAAAATTCACCGTTTGGTGAATTGGCTTAATCTCACACTGAAAAAATGACAAAAAATCCAACCTTTAATTGAAGTAAATTTATTCTGAGAAAATAAATAATTCAAGAAATCAAGAAATAATTATTTTTAACAACACCACATGTGCCACAATTATTGGCACCCCTGCATTTAATACTTTCTACAACCTCCCTTTGACAGTAAAACAGCACTTCTTCTCCCGTAACATCTAATAAGGTTGGAGAATACAGAGCAAGGAATCTGAGACCATTCCTCTTTACAGAATCTCTCCAGATCATCCAGAGTCCTAGGTCCTCTCTTGTGCACTCTCCTTTTCAGCTCAGCCCACAGGTTTTCAATGGGGTTTAGGTCAGGGGACTGAGATGGCCAAGGCAAAAGCTTGATTTTGTGTTCAGTTAACCATTTTTGTGTTGATTTGGACGTATGTTTTGGATCATTGTCCTGCTGGAAGATCCAACGACGACCCAGTTTTAGTTTCCTGGCAGAGGCAGCCAGATTCAGATTTTAAATGGTATTTCATGGAGTTCATGATGCCATGTACCCTAACAAGGTTCCCAGGGCCTTTGGAGGAAAAACAGCCCCACAACATCACGGAACCTCCACCATACTTAACAGTGGGGATCAGGTTATTTTCAGTATAGCCAGCCTTCTTTTTACGCCAAACCCACCTTGAGTGTTGGTTAAAAGCTCAATTTTCATTTCATCTGACCATAGAACACGGTTCCAGTCAAAGTTCCAGTAGCTTTTTAGCAAACTCCAGGTGCTTACATTTGTGGTGAAATGACAGGAAAGGCTGTATTTTTCTGGCATGCCTTCCAAATAATTTGTTGGCATGGAGGTGACGTCTAATGGTAGTTTTGGAGACTTGATGACCACAAGATGCTACTTTCCTTTGTAATCCTCCAACAGTGATCCTTAGAGATTTTTTTGCCTCTCTTACCATGCTCCTCTTTGTGCCTGGGGGCAAAATAAACTTGAAGCGTTTCTTTTCCTTACTTATTTTTCCATAGTGTTCAATAGGAAAATTTGTCAGGAGAAATAACCCTTCAAGTTATCCATCCATATCTACTGCATATTACATTACATTACAGGCATTTAGCAGACGCTCTTATCCAGAGCGACTTACACGGCATTACATTTTAGCATTTTATTTTTGTATTTTTTACATATTATCCATTTATACAGCTGGATATATACTGAAGCGATTCAGGTTAAGTACCTTGCTCAAGGGTACAACGGCAGTGTCCTACCTGGGAATCGAACCTGCAACCTTTCGGTTACAAGGCCTGTTCCTTAACCATTATACTACACTGCCGCCCACTGCCGCATATCTGACAGCAGAGTGATGGTTTGAGGCTCGTTTGATAACTTAGACCCTTGATGACTTAGTAATTTCGCCAACCATGTATTCCATACTGTTCCAGCATAATTTACAGCTAAATCTAGTCACACCCCCCAATTCCCATAGAGATCCATTCAAATGCAGAGAAGCTATAGTATCACTTGTAAGAGTACCAGAAAATAAGATATCACGAGTGTTGGGTCACAGACATCAGGAAGTCATGGCATGCAAAGGATATGTGACCAAATATTAAACATGATTACTTTACTCTACATTATGTAAAATTTTTTGATGCCCGGAAATGGGGGGGGGGCTATGTACAAAAGGTTCTATAATTTCTAAACGGTTCATCCGATATGGATGAAAATGCCATCAAATTAAAACTACAAGCGATACTGTAGCTTCTCTGCGCTTCAACCTCATTGTCATTGTATCCTTTCAAACTCAAGGTGCTAGAGTACAGAACCAAAATAACAACAGATGTGTCACTGTCCAATGAATTATGGTGCTCACTGTGTATATATATATATATATATATATATATATATATATATATATATATATATATATAAAACTACACAATGCACAGTTGAGTAAACACAAAGCTACAATACAACTCAGCATTGCACATCATTCAGACGTGCCAAACATACAGATGTATGTTTAACTGTTCTTTAAACTCATAATGTACAAACTCATTTGGTCGCAACGTGTTGTGTTGTCTGCAGGCATTGATCAGGATAATCGGCGCAGAGTCCACGGCGGTACTTTAATACTGAAAGACGTTGAGTTCAGCGACACGGCAGTGTACCAGTGTCAGGCGTCCAACAAGCATGGCACCATCCTAGTCAACACCTACATACACGTGATTAGTGAGTGATCTGGTCCTTCTCGATGACTCCTCCCACCTCACTGTCTCAGACTCCACCCCTTTCAAAGACCCCTCCCCTTGAAACCCTTCCCATATCAAAGACTCAGGCCGTGACCGAATACAACCCCTGTTCCCTGTCCCCTGTCCACTCAGACCCCTGTCTACTATGTGCCCTGTCCCCTCATTTGCAAGCAGTGTGTGAAAGAAATCCCCGCAAAACTCTTTCCAAACTAGTGAGGAAGTAGTTCATAATACTTTTTTTTTTTTTATTGAGAATATGAATCAGTTTATACATGACGATGGTTACAAAGTGTATATTATGAATGAAGATTGAATTAACAAAAATAAAAAGAGAGTAGTTCATAATATGACCCACTGTTGTACCATAGATGTGCATACACGCTCTGTCGTTTACGTTTTTACTTCCACAGTTCTGCAGATGAGTGTGCTTCTGAATTCCCTCAACAAAACCCCGGAAATAAGGGGTATATCCTGGCATTTGTGAGAAAAAGCCCCCATTTGTGAGAAAAAGTCGCCCACTTAAAAGCTCAAATATGCGCCCCCAAAGGGGTTCAGGGATTGTATTCAGTCACGGCCTCAGACTACTCCTCTTCACTGACTCCTCCCACCTCACTGTCTCAGACTCCACCCCTTTCAAAGTCTCGTCCCCTTCTGACCCTCACCTTCTGACCCTTACCTTCTGACCCTTCCCATATCAAAGACTCAGGCTGTGTCCGAATCAGAGTCCTATCTACTGTGCCCTGTCTCCTGTGTACAGTGCACTGTGTCCGAATCAGAGCCCTATCTACTGCGCCCTGTCTCCTGTGTACAGTGCACTGTGTCCGAAAGTGAGCCCTATTTACTGCAACCTGTTCCAACTGCACTGTGGAATGTCGTAAGCAGGTCATAAGATGACCCACCAGTGTTGCCATGTCCGCGGTTTTACAGCTAAATTGGAATACTTTCAAAGTGCAGTCACAGGTAAAAATGAAAAGTCGCAAAGCAAGCACTTATTTTAAAAAGTAAAAATTTGATGACTTCTATTTAAATATGTTGGTTTCGGTTAAAAATATATTTTTATAGTTTTTGAGTCGCCATTTTGCTGGAAAGACTTGCAAGATCTGGCAACCCTGCGCCCCACTCTTGCGCTGCCATGTCACATGTTGTTTTTGTTGTATTTGAAAGAAAATGTCAGCAAAGCTGCCCCTCATTTTTTTTAAATTAAGCTTCACGTCGTAATTATGTGACCAAAATGTTTGTGTACTTCTTGAAAAGTGTGCACCCGAGTGTACTCACTGAAAGCCCGGAAGTAAGTTTGTCATCTGGGTGTTTCAAGTATACTGCAATTTGAAAAATTTTCGCATACTCAATGACTTTATCGTCATATCTACTCACCAAGGCTACTCAGTAGTGTGGAAGAGCGCTGATTCGGCCTCAGACTACTCCTCTTCACTGACTCCTCCCACCTCACGGTTTCAGACTCCACCTCTTCCAAAGACTCCTCCCCCAATCACAGACTCCTCTCCCCATCACAGTCTCCTCCCCTAATCTCACTCAGATTTTGCTTTTACGTTTGTATTATGAAGTAGTACCAAGTTAAATGGCAAATGTGGCTTTTTTATTATAATGAAAGTGTACTGCTTTTTGATTGCGCAATCTCACTACGTTATTTTACTTTTTTTTTAATTCCCTTACTTTTCCTCTCTCCCCCTCTGTCTCCTCTCTCTCTCTTTCTCCCTTTCTGTCTCTTTCCCTTTTTATCGCTCTCTCTCGCTTCCCCCCCTCCCCCACTCTACAGAGCTACCCCCTCAGATCCTGACAAATGATGATGTGATATACAAAGTGACAGAGGGACAGACGGCTGTCCTCAAATGCAACACCTTCGGATCCCCTCGACCCAGGCTCACATGGTAAGAGGCCGAGGAAGGACTTTTACAACTACTGCATAATACCTTGTGACATCATTATTCATTATTATAAGAATTATTTTCATTACAGTTTCCACATGGTTTAAGCCATACCAAACATGCTATTATATAGGAAAGGAATTGCACTGACTGTTGTTCTAGGATCCTGTAAAACTGTGTGATCCCTCTAGCGGGGCTATCCGAGGGTCTTTACAATCGTCCGTGCTTCTTTGGGACTTATTTTGCACCTTGGGTTGTTTTTTGAAAAAATAAATGACTAAAATTATCTCAGTGAAAAAAAAAATTTTGTTTTGATATTGGGATGGCAGGTATGCCATCCGCCAAGTTACGGCTTGGCAGGGCATGCCCATGGAGTTAATTTAGTACCAAAACTTAACAAACAAACAGAAGAATTTACAAATGCCCTACGATTTGCAAGCAAACATAGTTTGTTTTTCGAATGAAAAACACAATTTGCAAACAAACACAGCATGTTTTGCAAATGCAAAATGTACCTATTGCCCATACAGAACAGTTTTCAAGTACAACACCCTTCACATGCGCATACAACACATTTTACAAGTACAAAAAAATGCTGTCTTCCATTTGTGAATCATGTGACTATTAGGGGGCTAATTTAGTGCCAAAACCCAACAAACAAACAGAACACATTTTTCAAATGTCCTATGATTCTCAAACAAGCACAGTGTTTTGCAAATGCAATACATAATCAAATAAAAAAACAGTTCCCAGTTGTCTTGAACGCATCATAACATTCATATAGGCTATGAAGTAATAATGACATCTGCCCATCTTGCTAGCAACGTTATTTGTAACGGTAATCCATAGATTACTCCCAACCCATCATCCTAATATCGCTTCCCGACATAGCCTATACACATTTCTTCCTCTGGGACTCTCTGGTGGGCCCTACCAGTAAAAGATCAATCAAATGTCTTAATTTATTGTCTACATTTAAATTGATAGTGTTATGCTTCCCTTGTTACGTGTAGCCTACCTCTGACAGCTGAATTTTTTTTCCTTTTTCTTTTCTTTACATGAAGGCTAATGTTAATTTTCTCATATCTTATTTTGTTTTGTTGTTGGTTTCTTCATTCATTCATAACCCTTTGTTACCATTGTTATATGTAAACTGATGTAAAATTCTAAATAAAATTTTTTTTTTTTTAAACATTTCCTTAGGGAAACTTGCCAAAAAGTCACGTGATAGTGCCTAAAATCACGTGATTCACAAATGGAAGACAACATTTATTCCTACTTGTAAACCACGTTTTGTACTTGTAAAACATGTTTTGTTTTTGTGAACCTTGATGAAAAACTGCTTTGTATTTGCAAAAAAAAATTTTTTGTTTGATAATCATGTTTTGAATTTGCAAAACATAGTGGGCCCTATCTTACACCCGGCGCAAAGCGGCGCTAACCCAAACGCAAGTGTCTTTGCTATCTTACACCCGGCGCTAGGTCCATAATAACGCCTAGCCCTCACGTCCTTTAACTAGTATGTATTCTTGCGCCATCACAAGTGAACTGGGCATGTTGGTCTTAAGATGAGGAGTGGCCAGGATTCTTTTTGGCGTATTGCTATCTTGAGCCAGCAGAAAGCGCTTGCGCTAGAACCACCACAAACCTGGTCTAAAGTCATGTCGCAGTTGTTTACATGTTATTTTAACGGCGCATATAAGTGCGTCTACATAGGCATGTGCACAACGCGCATATCCTCCTGTCTGTTACACACAGGGGCGTGCACAAGCATGACTACAATATCTAGATCACAATGTGAAATATTATTATTGTGTAGGCTATATCAAAAATGCATAATAATAAAAGGTTCCATAGGTCCACATACCTTTCCCTCAGCGAAGTGAAACGATGCCACATTACATTGCTCTCAGCCCACTCCATCAACATCCAGGCGATGTGCGATGGTACGGGACAATGGCTATCCATTAAAAAGGAGCTGATAACACCTATATCAAGCCTAATGCGCGAATTGTCATTTGCACCTAATGCGTGAATTGTCATTCAATGGAAAACTCGCGTACTGCAATAGACGGACATTTGCGTTCTGAAAATGCGCTTCAGATGTCATTACAATACAGCTCTGTTTATCTAGGAATACAGCCTGTAAGTAAATAGAATGGTTTGTGACTGAAAAAAGTTCAAAACCTTGTCCAGTGAATATTGCTTTTATTGTTTTTCAAATAGCCTAGGCTACAGCGGACTCGCTGTGCATAATGTTTTTTTCGATAGACTATGGTTAAAAAACTGAGATAATCCTCCAAGGTGGAAAAGCAGGCTTTTAAAGGGAATGGGATATGACATTTTGATTGGTTTATTGCATGTCACGCCCAAGACACACCTATAATTAATGAAGAGACTAGGTTCAGCCCAGTTGCACCTTGCGCCGTGCTTAGCGCCCAAAAAACACGCCGTTAAAATAGCAAAAGTAGACTTGGACACGCCCTAAATGGACTTAGCGCCATGCGCTTAGACTAAGCGCCAAGATCGCCAAGATAGGGCCCAGTGTGTTTGTTTGCGAATCATAGGACATTTGTAAAACGTGTTCTTTTTGTTTGTTAGGTTTTGGCACTAAATTATCCCCCTAATAGTCACATGATTCACAAATGGAAGACAGAATTTTTTTGTACTTGTAAAACGTGTTGTATGCGCATGTGAAGCGTGTTGTACTTGACAACTGTTCTATTTGTGTAGTAAGTACGTTTTGCATTTGCAAAACACGTGTTTGTTTGATAATCGTGTTTTTCACTTGCAAAACACACTGGGCCTCATTTGTCATTCATGCGTACGTTCAAATCTGATCGTATTGTGTAGCCTAATTTTTAATTTGCCTTTTCGTTATTAGTTTCTCATCACGTGCAGCCTAAACGGAATGAAGCATAAGCCGGATAAAATTATTAAATCAGGAAATAGCCTGTATAGCCTGTATAAGGATTTATTGGAGACAGGCATATGAAAATAATTACACATCACCAGTCCTGCTGTATGCAAGATGCAAAAATGCAACTTCATTGCATTTCAACTTCAATTTTCAATTTTTTATTTTCTAAAAATCCAATCTAGCTTTATTAGCCTAGAAGACCTAGTAAACGTCACAATCCGGCGTGGCAGAAACTTGAGGTCTTGACGAATCAAGCCACAGTCACGTCTTTTATCACTCCTTCCATGGCCACTTTCCCAATGAGATCCAGATCCCCCATAATCTCTTCTGCAGGTGAGAGGTCCAGGATTCCCTTTCCTCCACCTGTACTGGCAGAACTTTTTTTAGTAAATGATTTTTTTCTTTTCTTTTTTAAATCTCAGTTGTAGTTCGCTATTCAGAGGAAGCATTTTAGCCCTATCCTCTGCCACATAGCAGCTTTTGAGCTAGGCTGCACACCACTACTAATGCCCCCAATAAGCACACGTTCATTTTCATGTTCATTCACAAGCATTTTACTTTTACCCTCGAAGAAAAATGTTTTTTCTTTGCTTTTCTGTTGGCCGCCATGGCCTAGGCTATATACTGGAGAAAACCGTATTGGCATGTGCGTTTTAAAGGAGGTGGCCCTGCTAAATATGGTAGCAAATGGGCATGTGAGTAATGGTAATTCATATTTATGTGCACGCGCTTATCTAATATACGGTCAAGTCTGATTTATCAACCTACGAACAGATTACGCTCAGATCAGTGATTTACACAAGTTTGATCAATCACACGTGAGATTTTCGTACGCCAGTTGGAACGCTCAAATATACGGTCATTTTACGACCATATTGATAAATGAGGCCCACTGTGTTTTTGCAAATCGTAGGGCAGTTATAAAACGTGTTCTGTTTAAGTTTTGGCACTAAATTAACTCCATACATGCCTCACACCTATACTGCACCGAGAGTTTGGCGCTTCTCATGGTTTCCTACAGAAATAACCAGTCTCAGCCCTTAAAAAAATGTACTTCTGTACATTCTGACCTCATGTAACCACACAGAATTCAGGTACAACATCACACATCCACACAATAAAGCAGAAAACTTGGGTTATTTTGCCTAATTTGTCATCAAAAATGATCCATGTCCTCAAACAATAATTCTCCCGATTGGATAACAACATCTCATCCGCCAATGACAACGCCTCATCATACTACTCTGACTCTGACGAGTGTTTTGTGATTACATCTAGTGCACAGAGATGGTTCTGATGAAAGTGTGTGTGTGTGTTTTGTGAATGCGTTTTTGGACACAGGGAGAGCCTGAGTTGGGACTCGGTGCTGTCCAATCCCAGGACGTCCCTCCTGACCAGCGGGGTCCTGCAGATTAACAACACCGCCATGGAGGACGGAGGTCTGTACACCTGCTCAGTGGTCAACAGCAACCTGTCAATCACCGCCCAGCTGCAGGTCTTCAGTGAGTGGAGCCATCGCTCGAATCATATCACACTGCATATCTTCATATTATATTCTAACATACCTTCAGCCTCGGCTCCCTACCACGAGAGGTAACCTGGGTTAATGCTACATTAGTAGCAGGCTAACCCAAACTATCCCTGGCTATAGCCTGGTTAAAGGGTAAAAAAAAAATGGTTTAGCTAAACCCCGCCTCCTTTTGAAACTGGAAAAATTCCAAAATCTGGGCTCGATAAGGTAATAATATAGGGGCTGAGCTCCAGGTATCAAACCATGCCCCAGAATTTGTTTTCACTAGTAGCCTATCGCTCATTCTACTCTGGACAGCACTCACAGCAGCTGCTCTGTTCCACTCTCTCTCTCGCTACCTCTCTCACTCTCACACATACACACAAACACGCTAGCTACAGCTGCTGCCGGGCCCCAAGTAGCGGCCGAGGCAGAAGCAATGGTGGAGAATGAGAGGATGGGCAATGTTTTGGAGTGGTAGGCGGGCAGCACGCATAGCCTCGTTTGGGCTTATAATGATGCGGCCAGCAAACAACAAATCACATGCTGTACAAATATTTACCAATGCCATGTAGGTTACTCATTTTACACAGGCTGTAGGCAATCACACTACCTGCAAGATATCAACAATATTGGTTTCCATTTCAACGGGTGCACATGTGGTCACTGCACTGAACTCTCTCCAAGAGAGAATGTCTGTTAGGGACATACGTTGCAAAGCTCAACGTGTAGCATGCATATACTACAACTCCTGGCTCAACTATGCTTTATACTATATATTTATTTTTATTAAAGTATATATATATATATATTTTTATAAACTAGCTAGCTACTTGCTAAGCTAGACTGAAAAACAAACTATCAAAAAACAAGGGACTATCAAGCTAACTATAAAAAATATACCAAAAATAGACTACTTACTAGAATATTCAAAAAAGCGAAAACTAAGCTAGCTATATATGTCGCTCACTCGCTCTCTCTCCTATCTCCTCTCTACAGAAAACAACCCCTGAGATTTGCTTTTATAGCAGGGGTCTAGCCCGCCCTCACTCTAAAACTTCAGGGCGTAGCTGTCCAGGTTTCAATTTAGTCACCGGGAGTCATATGTTCGCTGGATGAAGTTTCTGGCCAATGACAGACTGGACGTGCAATACCTAACGTTTTACCACGAGAGACACTTTTGAGCCAGATCCTTTTGTTTTACACTGTTTTATGCTGACTGCAGTAAAATGTCAAGATTTGGACAAGAATCAATCAGTAACACTTGATACAAGCAAATGTATCCGTTCTCATCTAAAGTGGTTTTAGTGCTTTGTTACCCTTTAACACAGACTGTATATACAGTATGACTGCACACATTAACCCATTTAGCCATATTAAACAGAATTTGTAGGACAACATGATTATCTCTCAACCCCCTTCACAAGAATAATCTGTGCTGAGATTGTCCCCAGGGCGAGACAGTTTAATTAAAATAGCACATTCATCACTGTGTTCTCATGATGATCTTTATGTGATCCTGTGATCTCTATCAGACATGATGTCATGCTAAACTGTTAAGAGGACTGGCCAGACCGCCCATCTCTCCTCCAGACATGGTGATGCCATTCGTATGATGTCATTTCTCTTCATCAGACCGGTCAGTGATCGTGCCCCTTCCTGAGTTTCTGCGAGTTCGCAGTGGAGAGTCAGCCAACATCACCTGCGACGCCCGCATTGACCCCCAGCTAAAAATTGAACAGAGACAGTGGAGGAAGGCCAGACAGAAGCTCATAGAGTCCTCTGACAATAAGTAAGAGCTGTGTTTTACATATGGGACTATAGAGCTGTATTCTCTGCGTGTGACTGTAGGTAGAGCTGTATTCTGTATGTGTGACTGTCGGTAGATCTCTATTCTGTTTGTGTGACTTTAAGTAGAGCTGGATTATGTATGTGTGACTGTAGTTTGAGCTGTATTCTGTTTGTGTGAGTATAGTTAGAGTTGTTTTCCGTATGTGTGACTAGTTCGAGATGTATTCTGTATGTGGGACTAAGTGGAGCTGTAGTCTGTATGTGTGACTGTAAGTAGAGCTGTATTATGTATGTATGACTGTAGTTCGAGCTGTATTCTGTATGTGTGACTAGGTGGAGCTGTATTCGGTATGTGTGACTGTAAGTAGAGCTGGATTATGTATGTGTGAATGTAAGTAGAGCTGTATTCTGTATGTGTGACTGTAGTTAGAGCTGCATTCTGTTTGTGTGAATGTAAGTAGAGCTGTATTCTGTATGTGTGACTGTAAGTAGAGCTGTATTCTGTTTGTGTGAATGTAAGTCAAGCTGTATTCTGTATGTGTGACTAAGTGGAGCTGTATTCTGTAGGTGTGACTGTAGTTAGAGCTGTATTCTGTATGTTTGACTGTAGTTAGCGCTGCATTCTGTATGTGTGACTAAGTAGAGCTGTATTCTGTTTCTGTGAGTGTAGTTAGAGCTGTGTTCTATATGTGTGACTGTAGTTAGAGCTGTATTCTGTATGTGTGACTGTAAGTAGAGCTGTATTCTGTTTGTGTGACTGTAGTTAGAGCTGTATTCTGTATGTGTGACTGTAGTTAGAGCTGTCTTCTGTATGTGTGACTGTAGGTAGAGCTGTATTCTGTATGTGTGACTGTAGTTAGAGCTGCATTCTGTTTGTGTGAATGTAAGTAGAGCTGTATTCTGTATGTGTGACTGTAAGTAGAGCTGTATTCTGTTTGTGTGACTGTAGTTAGAGCTGTATTCTGTTTGTGTGAATGTAAGTAGAGCTGTATTCTGTTTGTGTGACTGTAAGTAGAGCTGTATTCTGTTTGTGTGAATGTAAGTCAAGCTGTATTCTGTATGTGTGACTAAGTGGAGCTGTATTCTGTAGGTGTGACTAAGTAGAGCTGCATTCTGTATGTGTGACTGTAATTAGAGCTGTATTCTCATTAGTTATATTCTGTAGTAAGGGCTGGATTATACATGTATGATTGTACAAATCAGAGCTCAGTGCACATATGTGGGTACATTTAGAACCACAAATGGTAGTTATAAATTGTAGAAAAAATAGTGATTCATCTGAAACCGATTCACTAAAATAATTCCAAAAACATCTTATACCAAATTTCAAGTGTATCTGTGATGTGTTATTTTCTCTACCTTCAGTATTGTCTTATACTTACATGATATACAATTGAAGAGCTGTGTGTGGATGTGTAATTTGTGCAGTTTTTAGTTCTTACCAGTTGTTGTGAATCTGGATGTGATTGTATGATGTCATGCTTTTCAGTTACAGATTTGAAGGCGCTTCCCTAATAATTAAAGACGTTCAGTCCGCAGACGAGGGGAAGTATACCTGTGAAGTCATGACAAGTCTGGACATGGCCAATGCCACTGTTTCTATTATTGTAGTGGGTAAGACACCCATTCATAAACCTGCGGAAACACACAACAAACTCATGCACCCAACATGAACATAGTATTCACTCATTTTGTCATTATATCACATTTCCTTCAGCCAATAAGATTTTGTCATTACAGCCAATCAGATTATTTTCCTCATATCTCAAGTTCCCTCAGACAAACAGGTTTTATCCCCATATCACACATTCCCCCAGCCAATCAGATCTTTTTCTCATATATTGTGTTCCCCCAGCCAGTCAGATTGTCATATTGCAAAGATGATTGTCTAAAGTGTAAAAGTCCAGCCTCAGTCCTCTCAGTGTGGTTCAGTCTTTTCTCCTATCTCTCAGATCGGCCCGATCCGCCCAAGAACCTGCAGGTTATCAAACACCAAGACAACAGCCTGACCCTCCGCTGGAGCCCTGGACACCATCACAACAGCCCCATTCTGGGTAACTCACTCACGTGCAACACGCATACAACACACACAATACATAACATCACACATGCAACACACACACAGTGCATCACATCACACATGCAACACACAATACATATCATCACACATGCAACACACACAATACATAACATCACACATGCAACACACACAATACATAACATCACACATGCAACACACACACAATACATAACATCACACATGCAACACACACACAGTGCATCACATCACACATGCAACACACAATACATAACATCACACATGCAACACACACAATACATAACATCATGTGCAACGCTCATACAAATCATGCAATACATAACATCACAAATGTAACATGCATGCATCGCACACAATACAGAAGTGTCTCACACACATTTAAAAGCTCTTCAGTGAATCAGGTTTTGAAAAGCATGCTGACTCATTTTAAAAGCTCTTCAGTGAATCAGGTTTTGAAAAGCATACTGACTAATTTTAAAAGCTCTTCAGTGAATCAGGTTTTGAAAAGCATACTGACTCATTTTAAAAGCTCTTCAGTGAATCAGGTTTTGAAAAGCATGCTGACTCATTTTAAAAGCTCTTCAGTGAATCGGGTCCTGAAAAATGTGCTGACTCATTTTAAAAGCTCTTCAGTGAAGCATGTTCTGAAAAGCATGCCTTATTTTTTTTTAAACTCATTAAAAAAAAAAAATCAGTTTGATTGACCCCGTCACACACACACACACTGTTCTTTACACCACATTTTAACACTAATGCAGTGTCTTATCAGCTGTGTACAAATATTTTCTCTCAGAAAAAAGCACCCTGTGTTATGACAAGGTTGGTCATCAACAGTTCATTTAATTCACATCCCAATGAAATGAATAGCATGATCAGACACAGGAGTGCCCTGCTGTAATTGTTCGCAGTGTGTGATTTATTCAGTGCACCTGGGGCTGTTCATATTGTCTTGATGTTACTTACATTCATTGCCTCCTAGTATATTTGGCTGCTATTAAGTATCTATTCATTCTGCTACATGCTACATGGTTTTAGCCGTGATGTTACATGTTACCATTTTCAAAAAAAATAAATACATAATTTATTTTCTAGATACATACTGTCAAAGCTGATGTAGTTAGTAGTGTGACAACAGCTGACTAATAATAATAATAATAATAATCGTAACAAATGAGAATAGTAAAAATATAATAAATATTGATGTGTGGTGTACAGTACATTAAAAACATCTATCTGTCTGTCTGTCTGTCTATCTAGCGTTCATTGTGGAGATTGAGGAGCAGCGGTATGGGGAGGGGAATTGGGTGGAGGAGAAAAGGGTTCAGGGAGACGTGTTCCATGCAGACCTCCACCTCCATCCGTTCTGCCTGTACCGTTTCCCGCGTCAAAGCCGTCAACGAGCTGGGAGAGAGTGACCCCACGGCCCCCTCCGAGCTGCACGAGATTCCCGCTGCCGGTACCCTTAGGCCATCTACACACTTAAAAACACACGTGTATTACTCATTTTAATCTGACCTTTCCGAGGAAGTAACAAACATTTGCAACACATCGTGAAGTAAGGGGCCGTTGACCGGGAGGTGGGGTTTTTGTCATTTTCGGAATTCAGAATTCATCTCTGTCTCTCTCTCTCTCTCTCTTAAATTCTAATTCTAATTCTAATTAAAATAAAAATGCTTTATTGGCATGACATATCTATTAAAAATATATATTGCCAAAGCGTAACAAAAGTCTCTCTCTCTCTCTCTCTCTCTCTCTCTCTCGCTGTCTCTCTCTCTCTCTCTCTCTCTCTCTCTCGCTGTCTCTCTCTAGCTCCAACTGGCAGTCCAGAGGATGTGAGAAGTGACCCCGCGGAGCCGGACACCTTGGTGATCACTTGGAAGGTCTGTGCATAGCCAGCCAAGCCTGCACATGTAACCTGTAGTCTGTGTGTAGCCTGTGTGTAGTCTGTGTGTAGTCTGCGTGTAGTCTGTGTGCAGTCTGCGTGTAATCTGTGTGTAGTCTGTGTTTTAATCTGTGTGCAGTCTGTGTAAGCCTGTGGATGACTCCTCCTCTCCCTCTATAGGAGATGGACAGGCAGAGCTTCAATGGTCCTGGGTTCAAGTATAAAGTCATGTGGAAGAGGCAGGCTGATAAAGGCGCACACTGGCATCACGCTGAAGTGGACAAGCCCCCTTTTCTCGTCAAGGAAGCGGGAACCTACACGCCATTTATGGTCAAAGTTCAGGCTGTTAATGACATAGGAGCAGGACCAGCCCTGCCTGAAGTGACTGCTCATTCTGGAGAAGATGGTTAGTTGGCTGTTTCTAGCAGTTTCCTTCCTTTCTTCTGTCTCTGTGTCTCTCAATAAAACCTCTTTATTTTTTATATCAATAATAAGTGTGCAGTGTAAGTGTGAAAGTGTGCAGTGTAAGTGTGAAAGTGTGCAGTGTCAGAGTGAAAGTGTGCAGTGTCGGAGTGAAAGTGCAGTGTTGGAGTGAAAGTGTGCAGTGTTAGTGTGAAAGTGTGCAGTGTAAGTGTGAAAGTGTCCAGTGTTATTGTGAAAGTGTGCAGTGTTATTGTGAAAGTGTGCAGTGTATGTGTTAAAGTGTGCAGTGTTTAAGTGTGCAGTGTTTAAGTGTGCAGTGTTTAAGTGTGCAGTGTTAGTGTTTAAGTGTGCAGTGTTAGTGTGTGAAAGTGTGCAGTGTCAGAGTGAAAGTGTGCAGTGTTAGTGTGAAAGTGTGCAGTGTTATTGTGAAAGTGTGCAGTGTATGTGTTAAAGTGTGCAGTGTTTAAGTGTGCAGTGTTTAAGTGTGCAGTGTTATTGTTAAAGTGTGCTGTGTTATTGTGAAAGTGTGCAGTGTTATTGTGAAAGTGTGCAGTGTATGTGTTAAAGTGTGCAGTGTTTAAGTGTGCAGTGTTTAAGTGTGCAGTGTTAGTGTGAAAGTGTGCAGTGTTATTGTTAAAGTGTGCTGTGTTATTGTGAAAGTGTGCAGTGTTAGTGTTAAAGTATGCAGTGTTATTGTTAAAGTGTGCTGTGTTATTGTGAAAGTGTGCAGTGTTTAAGTGTGCAGTGTTAGTGTGAAAGTGTGCAGTGGTAGAGTGAAGGTGTTTGTGTTAAGGTGTGCCATGTTAATGTGAAAGTGTGCAGTGGTAGAGTGAAGGTGTTTGTGTTAAAGTGTGCCATGTTAGTGTGAAAGTATGCAGTGTTAGTGTAAAAGTGTGCAGTGTAAGTGTTAGTGTGAAAGTGTGCAGTGTGAGCAGTGTTAGTTAAAGTGTGCAGTGTATGTGTGAAAGTGTGCAGTGTAGGCGGCAGTGTAGTATAATGGTTAAGGAACTGGCCTTGTAACCGAAAGGTTGCAGGTTCGATTCCCAGGTAGGACACTGCCACTGTACCCTTGAGCAAGGTACTTAACCTGAATCGTCTCAGTATATATCCAGCTGTATAAATGGATAATATGTAAAACATCATAAAAACTTGTGTAAGTCGCTCTGGATAAGAGCGTCTGCTAAATGCCTGTAATGTAATGTAATGTTAGTGTTAAAGTGTGCAGGGTGAGCAGTGTTAGTTCAAGTGTGCCGTGTTAGAGTGAAAGTGTGCAGTGTTAGTGTTAAGGTATGCAGTGTAAGTGTTAAAGTGTGCAGTGCTAGAGTGAAAGTGTTAGTGTTAAAGTATGCAGTGTTAGTGTGAAAGTGTGCAGTGTTAGCGTGAAAGTGTGCAGTGTTTGTGTGAAAGTGTGTAGTTGTATAGTGAAAATGTACAGTGTTAGTGTTAAAGTATGCAGTGTTAGTGTTAAGGTATGCAGTGTAAGTGTTAAAGTGTGCAGTGCTAGAGTGAAAGTGTTAGTGTTAAAGTATGCAGTGTTAGCGTGAAAGTGTGCAGTGTTAGCGTGAAAGTGTGCAGTGTTTGTGTGAAAGTGTGCAGTGTTAGTGTGAAAGTGCAGTGTAAGTGTTTAAGTGTGCAGTGTTAGTGTGAAAGTGCAGTGTTAGTGTTAAAGTATGCAGTGTTAGTGTGAAAGTGTGCAGTGTTAGCGTGAAAGTGTGCAGTGTTAGTGTGAAAGTGCAGTGTAAGTGTTTAAGTGTGCAGTGTTAGTGTGAAAGTGCAGTGTTAGTGTTAAAGTATGCAGTGTTAGTGTGAAAGTGTGCAGTGTTAGCGTGAAAGTGTGCAGTGTTTGTGTGAAAGTGTGTAGTTGTATAGTGAAAATGTACAGTGTTAGTGTTAAAGTATGCAGTGTTAGTGTGAAAGTGCAGTGTTAGAGTGAAAGTGTGCAGTGTTAGCGTGAAAGTGTGCAGTGTTAGTGTGCAGTGTTAGCGTGAAAGTGTGCTGTGTTTGTGTGAAAGTGTGCAGTGTATGTGTTAAAGTGCGTAATTGTTTAGTGAAAATGTGCAGTGTTAGTGTTAAAGTGTGCAGTCTTAGTGTTTATAGTGTGCAGTTGTATAGTGAAAGTGTGCAGTGTTAGTGTTAAAGTGTGTCGTTGTATCGTGAAAGTGTGCAGTGTTAGTGAAAGTGTGCAGTTGTATAGTGAAAGTTTGCAGTGTTAGTGAAAGTGTGTAGTTGTATAGTGAATGTGTGCAGTGTTAGTGTTAAAGTGTGTCGTTGTATCGTGAAAGTGTGCAGTGTTAGTGAAAGTGTGCAGTTGTATAGTGAAAGTTTGCAGTGTTAGTGTTAAAGTGTGTCGTTGTATAGTGAATGTGTGCAGTGTTAGTGTTAAAGTGTGCAGTGTTAGTGTTAATGTATGCAGTGGTAGTGTTAGTGTTAATGCGTGCAGTGTTAGTGTTAATGTATGCAGTGGTAGTGTTAGTGTTAATGCGTGCAGTGTTAGCGTTAAAGTGTGTAGTTGTATAGTGAATGTGTGCAGTGTTAGTGTTAATGTGTGCAGTGGTAGTGTTAGCGTTAAAGTGTGCAGTGTTAGCGTTAAAGTGTGTAGTTGTATAGTGAATGTGTGCAGTGTTAGTGTTAAAGTGTGCAGTGTTAGTGTTAATGTATGCAGTGGTAGTGTTAGTGCTAATGCGTGCAGTGTTAGTGTTAATGTATGCAGTGGTAGTGTTAGTGTTAATGCGTGCAGTGTTAGCGTTAAAGTGTGTAGTTGTATAGTGAATGTGTGCAGTGTTAGTGCTAAAGTGTGCACTTGTATAGTGAATGTGTGCAGTGTTAGTGTTAATGTGTGCAGTGGTAGTGTTAGTGTTAATGCGTGCAGTGTTAGTGTTAAAGTGTGCAGTGTTAGCGTTAAAGTGTGTAGTTGAATGTATGTTTATAGTGAATGTGTGCAGTGTTAGTGCTAAAGTGTGCAGTGTTAGTGTTAATGCGTGCAGTGGTAGTGTTAGTGTTAATGCGTGCAGTGTTAGTGTTAAAGTGTGCAGTGTTAGCATTAAAGTGTGTAGTTGTATAGTGAATGTGTGCAGTGTTAGTGCTAATGCGTGCAGTGTTAGTGTTAAAGTGTGTAGTTGTATAGTGAATGTGTGCAGTGTTAGTGTTAATGTATGCAGTGGTAGTGTTAGTGTTAATGCGTGCAGTGTTAGTGTTAAAGTGTGCAGTGTTAGCGTTAAAGTGTGTAGTTGTATAGTGAATGTGTGCAGTGTTAGTGCTAAAGTGTGCACTTGTATAGTGAATGTGTGCAGTGTTAGTGCTAAAGTGTGCAGTTGTATAGTGAATGTGTGCAGTGTTAGTGTTAATGCGTGCAGTGTTAGTGTTAAAGTGTGCAGTGTTAGCGTTAAAGTGTGTAGTTGTATAGTGAATGTGTGCAGTGTTAGTGCTAAAGTGTGCACTTGTATAGTGAATGTGTGCAGTGTTAGTGCTAAAGTGTGCAGTTGTATAGTGAATGTGTGCAGTGTTAGTGTTAATGCGTGCAGTGTTAGTGTTAAAGTGTGCAGTGTTAGCGTTAAAGTGTGTAGTTGTATAGTGAATGTGTGCAGTGTTAGTGCTAAAGTGTGCACTTGTATAGTGAATGTGTGCAGTGTTAGTGTTAATGCGTGCAGTGTTAGTGTTAAAGTGTGTCGTTGTATCGTGAAAGTGTGCAGTGTTAGTGAAAGTGTGCAGTTGTATAGTGAAAGTTTGCAGTGTTAGTGAAAGTGTGTAGTTGTATAGTGAATGTGTGCAGTGTTAGTGTTAAAGTGTGTCGTTGTATCGTGAAAGTGTGCAGTGTTAGTGAAAGTGTGCAGTTGTATAGTGAAAGTTTGCAGTGTTAGTGTTAAAGTGTGTCGTTGTATAGTGAATGTGTGCAGTGTTAGTGTTAAAGTGTGCAGTTGTATAGTGAATGTGTGCAGTGTTAGTGTTAAAGTGTGCAGTGTTAGTGTTAATGTATGCAGTGGTAGTGTTAGTGTTAATGCGTGCAGTGTTAGTGTTAAAGTGTGCAGTGTTAGTGTTAATGCGTGCAGTGGTAGTGTTAGTGTTAATGCGTGCAGTGTTAGTGTTAAAGTGTGCAGTGTTAGCGTTAAAGTGTGTAGTTGTATAGTGAATGTGTGCAGTGTTAGTGCTAAAGTGTGCAGTGTTAGTGTTAATGCGTGCAGTGGTAGTGCTAAAGTGTGCAGTGTTAGTGTTAATGCGTGCAGTGGTAGTGTTAGTGTTAATGCGTGCAGTGTTAGTGTTAAAGTGTGCAGTGTTAGCGTTAAAGTGTGTAGTTGTATAGTGAATGTGTGCAGTGTTAGTGCTAATGCGTGCAGTGTTAGTGTTAAAGTGTGCAGTGTTAGTGTTAATGTATGCAGTGGTAGTGTTAGTGTTAATGCGTGCAGTGTTAGTGTTAAAGTGTGCAGTGTTAGCGTTAAAGTGTGTAGTTGTATAGTGAATGTGTGCAGTGTTAGTGCTAAAGTGTGCACTTGTATAGTGAATGTGTGCAGTGTTAGTGCTAAAGTGTGCAGTTGTATAGTGAATGTGTGCAGTGTTAGTGTTAAAGTGTGTAGTTGTATAGTGAATGTGTGCAGTGTTAGTGCTAAAGTGTGCAGTTGTATAGTGAATGTGTGCAGTGTTAGTGTTAAAGTGTGCAGTTGTATAGTGAATGTGTGCAGTGTTAGTGTTAAAGTGTGCAGTTGTATAGTGAATGTGTGCAGTGTTAGTGTTAAAGTGTGCAGTTGTATAGTGAATGTGTGCAGTGTTAGTGTTAAAGTGTGCAGTTGTATAGTGAATGTGTGCAGTGTTAGTGTTAGTGTGCAGTTGTATAGTGAATGTGTGCAGTGTTAGTGCTAAAGTGTGCAGTTGTATAGTGAATGTGTGCATTGTTAGTGTTAAATTGTGCAGTGTTAGTGTTAAATTGTGCCGTATTCGCGTGATTGACTGGAGTGTCGATCCTCTGCAGTCCCCCAAGCTGCTCCCTCTAAGGTGCACGTGGAACGCCTGGAGAGTCCCGACGGCCTGAGCTCTTCTGTGAGAGTGAAGTGGGCACCTGTGCCCCCCGAGACAGTCCGGGGCCGCCTGCTGGGGTACAAGGTACTGGGACACCCCAGGGATGGAGGGGGGGAGGATGAAGGGATGGGATACACAGATGGATAATGCTAAAGATAGATAGAGTAAGAGACTATGTCAATGCTGTAAAGTCATGTGATAAACGTGGGTCTTTCCTTGTAAGCCTATAATAACACTAGTATAAGCTTATATTATTATAACACTCATGGACAAAATACTAGTACTTTTTAATGCATGACATGTTTAACCCCCCCCAGATATATGGGGTATTATATGTGGAATATAACGCGTGTGTATTTTCTGCAGATTCATCTGCGATGGCTGGGTGCTCAGGGCAATGGTGTGGGACATATGAAGCGAGGGAAGAGAGAGAGGAGAGAGAGGGAGAGAGAGAGGGAGCAGGAGAGCAGAGTTTTGGAAGTGTCGGGGCCCAAGGACGAGGAGGTTTTGCGGGACCTTCGACTTTACTCCCACTACACCCTCAACATCACCGCCTTCAACAGCAAGGGAGAAGGACCCCATTCCGACCCACACAGCTTCACTACGCCTGAGGGAAGTGAGTATCTTGTGAAGTGAGGGAAGTACTGTATCTTGTGCACTCCACTTGAAACGGAGCCAAAATGGAGTCCGTTTGCACAGATGTTCTCGCCATCTCAAAGCGCTTTACAGGAAGTACGCCAGAGGGAAGTGAGTATCCTGTGCACTCCACTCAAAACTGACCCAAAATGGAGTCCGTTCGCATCAGAGGTTCTCAAAGTCTCAAAGCGCTTTACAGCGAAGGGAAAGGAAACTATGGTTGCGTCCCAATATTCTCCACTCCCCACCTCCTTTCCTCCACACCCCCACTACCACTCCTCTCCTAGTTGGAAGTATGCAAAACTGCCTGAACGTTTCGAGTACAAGTATTTGCATGTACATTATACAATGTACCCGACATTGCGGTTTGCGTCCAGACATTAACTAATATCTAACCATTAATATGTAATTAAGATGTAATCAGCAACATTAGATTAAAACACAAAGATCTGTTTCCGGCTCACGGAGGAGAGGAGGTGGTAGTGGAGGAGAGGAGGGTGCATTTTTCGAGTATTGGGACGCAGCCCAGGAAACTCAGCTAATTCTCCACTAATGCACAGCAAACTCTCTCAATATGTCCAGCGGCCATTTTGTGCCAGAATGGTCACTGTGCGTCAACCGAGGTAGAGAGGGAGGAAATTTGTCACAGCGCTCTTATTATATCATATTGTCAGGCTGCCTCTTGTGTGTGGCTGTATACACAGTGACAGTGTATGAAAAACACACTCATCTTTGTCGGATGTGGGAAGTATAGGCTACTGGTTCTTTAAAGTGGAACCAAGCCCTTAGTTTTATCTAGACCACGCCTCTTTCACAATTTCAAAAAATGCATCCATGCCCCACACTCATTCGCTAATTACACCCAAAACTAAAATGCTTCATACCACATTGTAGACAAGATCTCGGTGAAGATCTACACATCAAAATATCGTTGTGACTACTAACGTTAGGTTTACCGGTGACCTAGCCCAGAGAAAAACATGGCAGCCGGCACTGTAGCAGAATTCTGGCAGTTTTTGGACTTGGAATCTATAATAATTTCTGCCTTCTAAAGTAAAAAAAAATAGCATTGTTGTGGTAAGCGCACTTCTGAAACAATTTAATAGCTTCATGTACTCTAATTTAATAGATTTCCTTGTTAAATTACATGTTGAAATGAGTCCAGATGTCAATTTTGTTTTATGTTTATGTGTGGAATGCGCATTGTGATTGCATTGCGGGGAGAACGTCCCTACTTTTATGTGTCCTGATAAAAGAGCGTTACCAAATGATGACAAAACACAGTACCAGAGCGGCGAGGAACCTGTTGACACGTCACATATCTTTCTTATATCGTTCAACCCATAGAGGGAAGGATTCCGGTAATTTTCCTGAAGAAATGAGAAACCTCCTGTTCGCCTTTGTATTCAACGGCCGAGATTGGGACTAGAGTCAATCGCTAGCATTTTGGTGTGGCCCAATGCATAACTTATCAACTAAAATAAGTTGTTTCAGTGCTGGCTTTCCCTTTATGGTACTTTATAATAGGCGTGGGCAGTAATACATGAAAATGAATCTTGCTATAATACCTCCCAAATAAATGTACAGTTGAAGTCGGAAGTTTACATACACTTAGGTTGAAGTCATTAAAACTCATTTTTAACCCCTCCACAGATTTTATGTTAGCAAACTATAGTGTTGGCAAGTCAGTCAGGACATCTACTTTGTGCATGACACAAGTAATATTTCCAATTGTTTACAGACAGATTATTTCACTTTTAATTCACTATATCACAATTCCAGTGGGTCAGAAGTTTACATACACAAAGTTGACTGTGCCTTTAAATTTTTTATATTTGGTCGCATATCCTTTGCATGCCATGACTTCCTGATGTCTGTGAACCAACAACATCAAAAGACTCTTGATAAGAAAAAGACTCAACTTTATTGATTTTTGTAAATATACGCTAATTCAGAATTTGATGCCTGCAACACGTTCCAAAAAAGCTGGGATATAAACGGATATCAAAAGTCTCTTGATATCTTATTTTCTGGTACTCTTACAAGCGATACTATAACGTCTCTGCATTTGAATGGATCTCTATGGGAATTGGGGGGTGGGACTAGATTTAGCTGTAAATTACACTGGAACAGTATGGAAACACATCTCAGTCATCAAGGGTCTGACGTATCAAACTAGCCTTAAATCATCACTCTGCTGCCAGAAATACAGTAGATATGGATGGATAACTTGAAGGGTTTCTTCTCCTGACTTATTTTTCCATAGAGTTCAATAGGAAAATTTGTCAGGAGAAACCAGACCCTTAAATTGATCCATCCATATCTACTGCATATCTGGCAGCAGAGTGATGGTTTGAGGCTTGTTTCATACCTCAGACCCATGATCACTTACAGCCATTTTACCAATCATGTATTCCATACTGTTCCAGCATAATTTACAGCTAAATCTAGTCCCACCCCCCAATTCCCATAGAGATCCATTCAAATGCAGAGACGTTATAGTATCACTTGTAAGAGCACCAGACAATAAGATATCAAGAGTCTTTTGATGTTGTTGGTTCACAGACATCAGAAAGTCATGGCATGTAAAGGATATGCGACCAAATATAAAAAAATTTAAAGGCACAGTCAACTTAGTGTATGTAAACTTCTGACCCACTGGAATTGTGATATAATGAATTAAAAGTGAAATAATCTGTCTGTAAACAATTGTTGGAAAAATTACTTGTGTCATGCACAAAGTAGATGTCCTAACTGACTTGCCAACACTATAGCTTGCTAACATGAAATCTGTGGAGGGGTTAAAAATGACTTCAACCTTAAGTGTATGTAAACTTCCGACTTCAACTGTATCTTTAAACGACAATCAGATTGGTGGCGCCGTAAACTTCTGTGCAGTTGGTACCGATGGCATAGCCATTCATTGATTTCTGGGTGGGCCTGAGCAAAAATGAGTGGGAAATTTTTTTTAATCAAATGTGCACTCCAACAGACAGCCTATAACAGACCGTAATCCAATGGTTCGCATTGGGAACACCCCTACAACAAAATTGTCCCCAAATAGCCTACAAAAAGAACAAACACTAAATCATTTGTCTGTCTTTTCTATACAAAAAAATCTACAGTATAAATTATGGCACATGTGATCTGGCTCCCAATATGACCAGATAAAGACACTGGAGACACTCAACGGACAAAGCATACACAACATCAATTAGGAAGTCAAAATGGCTGACAGAGATTGTGTAGGCTCAAAGAATCAAAGAATCCAATTACTTATCAACCTCCATCCTCCAATGACGAGGCAAGGAAAAACGTAAAAAAACATAAAAGCCCATGCTGACCAGCATGCACACACCCCTACACGATTAGCAAAATTAGTCCAACTAACTTTCAACAGCCACATCTAGTTAGCCTTTTTGTGGTTAGGGGTGCAGTATTTATTCAGTTTGTAAATACTAACATAGCATAGTTATGCAGATTAGAGCGAATTACACTTTTTTGCGCTTCACAATACCGTTTGTTAAATGCACTTTAAAGACCTTTAGCATGCACAAAACCTTTTAGCACACACAAAACCAAGAACATGATCAATGATTAGTCAAGGCATATGTTTTGCACCAATCATTGTTTGTGTTATTAGTTTTGCACATGCTAAAGTTCTTAATAAATCAGGCCCTATGTCTACTTTCTTTTTGAAGAGTATATATTGAGAGTGCCTCCATATACTGAAATGTATTACAGTACTACAGTATATTTTTTAGCATGTGCTAGGATAATTGTGTTGCATATGGGCTAACGAGTACGGTTGTGTCTGTAGAGCCCGGGCCTCCTGCTTCCCTGACGTTCACCAGCCCCAATGAGACAAGCCTGACCCTTCACTGGACACCACCTGCTCAGGTCAACGGGGTGCTCATCGGCTACCTGCTCCAGTACCAAGAGAGTGAGTCTGTTTATTTCTGCAACAATGCCTACATTTAATCAGTTTTACTTGTTTCACCTGCATCCACCTCTCTCTCTCTCTCTTTTTTTTCTCCTATTCAAAATGCCTTAAAGCACAACTGAACTTTGGTAGAACTTTGGGTTGTGTAGTTACCTGGCCATGATATGAGTCCAAATGGTGGCGAAATATGTTCATTAGTTGCTCTGTGCTCCCCTGGGGTGATAATCCAGAATCCGGTATTTGTCGTGCTCCATTCACTTCTATAGGGCAGCTAAAACTCAAAATGGCACTTCTAGCATATATACGAAAGCGAATGAAGTGGATTCTGTCAATACAAACAATAACCAGCCCTTGTACATATATATTTTAAAAAAAAATTTAATTAATCCTAAAACATGCAGGTTAGGCTAACTGGGGGGGGGGGGGGCGTTAACAGGGCGTTGCTGTAAAAGAACATGTGTGCTCAGTCAACCTACCCTGTATAAATAACAGTAAATAAATAATAAATAAATAATAATTGAATGGTCCTTTCCTGGCTTTTTCACATTTTATTTGGAACGTAGATCCGGTAGGTAATTCTTGTGCCAGAAACAGCATTAATGCGCCGATGCGTCCACTCATTGGTCCAACTTTTTCACGGAAGCAAGCGTCCTGGTAGTATATATTTATGGTCAACAAACCGACCTGCCGACATTTTGCTAGTCTTTTCTGGTAGCTTGCTAACAACATTGAAGAAAATAGTACTTTTATAAGTAATTTTAATTGCGCAAAAAAACAACTAACTAACAAAAATATTTCGCCATTTGGACTCATATCATGGTTCTACCAAAGTTCAGTTGTGCTTTAATGGCATGACATATTTGAATATAATGTTGTACAAAGCTTTATATAAATAACACCTTGACACAGCGTTCTTTTTTTTTTTTTTTTGCAATAAACCAATATCTCTCTCTCCCTTTCTCTCCCTTTCTCTCCCTCCTTCTCCCTCTCCCCCTCAGTTGATCAGTCTAATGAATACAATTTGCTGGAGGAGACTATTCCAGATGCCATGGTGTCTGACTACACTCTCTGGCATCTGAACCCTCAAAGCTCGTACCGCTTCTACCTGCGAGGACGAACTGCAGCTGGAGAGGGGACCGCCAACATTAAGGAGTTTGCCACCTTGCTGGATGGAGGTGGAACTGCATAATGACGCTTTTCTCAATAAAGGACATAATAAACACATAGGGCCCTATCTTACACCCGGCGCAAAGCGGCGCTAATGCAAACGCAAGTGTCTTTGCTATCTTACACCCGGCGCTAGGTCCATAATAACGCCTAACGCTTACGCCGTCAAACTAGCATGTTTGACGGCGTAACTCTTGCGCCATCATTAGTGAACTGGGCGTGTTGGTCTTAAGATGAGGAGTGGCCAGGATTCTTTTTGGCGTATTGCTATCTTGAGCCAGCAGAAAGCGCTTGCGCTAGAAC
Source organism: Synaphobranchus kaupii (assembly GCA_029718625.1). NCBI lineage: Eukaryota > Metazoa > Chordata > Actinopteri > Anguilliformes > Synaphobranchidae > Synaphobranchus > Synaphobranchus kaupii. The sequence goes on along the minus strand of CM056380.1, from coordinate 14,179,026 downwards.
CACCACAAACCTGGTCTAAAGTCATGTCGCAGTTGTTTACATGCTATTTTAACGGCGCATATAAGTGCGTCTACATAGGCGCGTGCACAACGCGCATACCCTCCTGTCTGTTACACACAGGGGCGTGCACAGGCATGACTAAAATATCTAGATCACAATGTGAAATATTATTATTGTGTAGGCTATATCAAAAATGCATAATAATAAAAGGTTCCATAGGTCCACATAGCTTTCCCTCAGCGAACGGAAACAATGCCACATTACATTGCTCTCAGCCCACTCCATCAACATCCAGGCGATGTGCGATGGTACGGGACAATGGCTATCCATTAAAAAGGAGCTGATAACACCTATAGCTATCAAGCCTAATGCGCGAATTGTCTTTGCACCTAATGCGTGAATTGTCATTCAATGGAAAACTCGCGCACGGCAATAGACGGACATTTAAGTTCTGAAAATGCGCTTCAGATGTCATTACAATACAGCTCTGTTTATCTATGAATACAGCCTGTAAGTAAATAGAATGGTTTGTGACTGAAAAAAGTTTAAAACCTTGTCCAGTGAATATTGCATTTATTGTTTTTCAAATAGCCTAGGCTACAGCGAATTCGCTGTGCATAAGGTTTTTTTCGATAGCCTATGGTTAAAAAACGGAGATGTCACCATGTTAACTAAATTGTAACCTTAGCTATTCTTCGTCCTTCATATTTTTTAAAATGACAGTGACCAGGTTTCCATACTCTCACCGTTTAAAACCCAGCTGATTTCACCCGTTATTCCTTAACTGAACAAAACGATTTTAAAGAGAACTAAGCGTCTAATTAGAAACTAAAACAAATTTGCAGCACGTTACACAATTCATTTTAATGCCATTCTCTGCACGTTTAATGGTCTTCCTGGGAAAGTGGGTTGTTTTAAAGGATTACGCTACGAGTAAAACAGGTTGGTCACATTTCCATAAACAGGACATTATTAAACAAGGGGAAATATGCGTGAACTTATGGGTTGCGAACCTGACAGCTTTATTGTATGGCTATTTAGTGTCATCATTAAGGCAAAATAACGGTATGTATGTTATTAATCAATATTAGCCTACTATGCAGGTAGCCTAATGAACTTTGGATGAAGCTTGAACTTCGAGAACTCCATGAGAACAGCCTCTTGGAATTGATGTTTGACACTTTCATTGCATAATCAAACGAAATTCGCTGAACAAGCAGGCTAATTTGGCGTTTTCTAAGGTGAGACTGAAGCCATTGATAGCTTATTCTCAGATGTTGCAGGTCCTTTTAACGAAATTTAACCGCACATATTTTGTAAAATAACAGCCCTGTCTGGAATTACCGGGAACTCATAGGCTAATGGTTAGTCCGAATAATATTGATCATACTCCATTTAGCCTATTCCTTGATCACACTAAACACGCACGAGCATGTCTGTTTCGCCATCATAAGCAATCCGCCAAGGTGGAAAAGCAGGCTTTTAAAGGGAATGGGATATGACATTTTGATTGGTTTATTGAATGTCACGCCCAAGACACACCTATAATTAATGAAGCGACTAGGTTCAGCCCAGTTGCGCCATGCGCCGTGCTTAGCGCCAAAAAAACACGCCGTTAAAATAGCAAAAGTGGACTTGGACACGCCCTAAATGGACTTAGCGCCATGCGCTTAGACTAAGCGCCAAGATCGCCAAGATAGGGCCCTCAGGGCCCTATTTTAACATTCAAGGTGCAACTGTCAAATGCTAGAGGTAACTCAGGGTGCTGGCGAATTAGGGCATGTCCAGCTCAATTTCGGTAATTTTAGTGACAACAGGCCTTAGCGCAGTTGTGTACGGCACAGTTGAAAATACGCTGGTTCAATGGGAATAAATGAACTGTGGGTGTGATCGGGGTTTGGTTTTATAATTGCTATTATATTTGCTAGTATTACGCGGCGACGTTTCAGATAGTGTAATAGCGGTATAAAGTGTTGTATATTTCTCAAACCGATTGTACCAGACAATAAATTACCACTGAATTTTGAAAAGAACATCTTGATGTGTAAAACCGATGGTAGGATTGTATATTTATTTCATATTTAGTAGCATATATTGCTAGTAGAATACATGGTAGAATGAGACAGTACTTTCACAGTTTATTTTGCATTTGAGTGAGCAGGGCTTTTCACGGCTTTTCTGGCAAACGATCAGGCTATTGTTGACATTATTCTAATTTTATATGATGAATAAATATATTTATGAACTGAAACATAGACGCTATTGTCCACTATGTCACGCATGGGTAGGTATAGACTAGGTGGGGGGGGTTGCTTGTTAAATGGACTTGCTACGGGGGAAATAGTGACACTTAGAAACTCGGTATTCAGCAGAAATCGTCATGAACCGTCTACCAATAAATTTAAAACACAGTGTTTGTGATTTCCACTAATAGTTTGGCTGCCGTAGCAACGAATGTCTCAGTTGAGCAAAAAGCTTCCGCCGGCGTCACCATCTGCGCAAAGGTAACTAAGTGAATAATTCCAACCTGTCGCTGAAAATAGATTCCAGTATTTTACGTGTGATACAAGTTAAACTGACAGGCTTATAGTTTCCTGGATAAGTACGGTCCCCTTTCAAATATATTGGTATTATATCACCTTGCTTCCAGTCGTCCAGTATTTCTGCAGTTTCTAAAGACTGTCTAAAAATACCTGCCAGGGGTTTATAGATGATTCTCATCCCCTATCTCAATATCTGCTAAAACATTCTGAGAACTAAATATGCCTTCTGGCCTAGCAGTAACCTCCTCTCTGGTAAAACTCTCAACAAAGTAACTGTTTATCATCAGCAATATCCTCTTATAAAGCAACAATTCCTCGTTGTTCTTAAGGCTCTTAACCTCCTCCTTAACTTTCCTTTTCCTACTGCAGTATTGAAAGAAACGTTTAGGATTACTTTTTGCATCTTGTGCAATTTGCCATTCAAACAGCCTTTTAGCTACCCTTTATTATTTTTTAACCTTAGCACGCATAGATGCGGACTAGCGTTTACTTGCAGAGAGCGTAACCGAATGAAAAAGAAACTCTTGTCCTACGCACTACTTTATTTATATTTCAGGGCAAAATACTACCAAACTTAACCGGAATCAGATTTTACTAAACTACAGTTAGCTAGTTAATAATGGAGGCGAACAATCCGAGGAAAAAAAGTGGAACATTCCCTCTCTGTCCCCTGAAGCAAGAAGCCAGAACGTGCAATAGTGGTGTCCATTTCTGTGCCATCAGTTATAAAAAAAAAATGTAAATAAAATAAATTAATGTTCGCAAGCTGTTGGCAATGGGGCAGGACAGGGGTGTCCAGTCTAATCTGGAAAGGGCTGGTATGGCCCATTCAGTTACTCAATGTCTTTATTCAAGATCGTGGTTGGTTCCTTAGTTGAACTAGGTCTCGTACTGCAGGACGAGATTGAAAAGCTTGCACACACAATTCTTGGATTACATTGTATCACAAGGAAAGTTTATGAAATGGGGAACATGGAGTTTTTTTTTTCTCTCTCTCTCTCTCTTTCTCTCACAGTCGCTCCCACCGTGATCACCACAGCTGTCGGAGACACGTATGTCAACCTCAGCTGGGTGCCCGAAGATAGGCACAGAAATGTGGAGTTTCACTTTCAATACCAGAGATTCAATGGTGAGAGAGAGGGGTGTTAGTATTGAACATAATTAATAACTTGACATCAAGCAGCTCTGTAGATTATTAAAATGGTTACCGTTAGTACATGGATAAAAGTGCGCAAAACAAGTCTGCCAGACTGCAGCTGGTAATTCTTTATAAAGTTATGCATTATTTGTTCCATTGCTTTCATCAAACCTATATACGTAGTATAGCATTTATGCAGTAGGTTAGTAATATATTAACATTTTTTGTTACATTTTATGCATGGCCTTACTACCCATGTAATTGCAATGTAATTATATAGGCACTGTGTAACTACCATGTATATATATATATATATATATATTTTTTTTTTACAATCTACCTAAACCTGTAAAAGTTTTTTGAAAATGTATTCATACAATTTGAATTCATACAGTATTCATAACAGTCGTAAAGTGCTTACTGGCTATACAATACTGTAATTCAGTGCTGTAATCCCAAAATAATGATGGACCACGCTGAATGTGTTTCTATCAGGTGGCCCAGCAAACATTTCCAGAAAGGTGAACTCGACTGAGTCCTTCCACCGGATCGAGTATCTGAAAGCAGGCACCCAATACAACCTGACTGTCATCTTCAGCAATAGAACGCACTGGGCCACGGGTTTCAAGACTGACGGGCCAAGTAACATTGCCCCGCACCCCTGACCAATGCTGTTGCATATTATTGTGGGACCTACTGTGTTTACCTGTGTTATACATACATCAGCGTGGGAGTTTCTGTGTTATACATATATTAATAACAAAAAACTACATTTTAAGTGTGAGGTTTGGCTTGGTCAAAAGCCGCAAAAGACAGGAAATTCAAATGAGCACCACCAAGCCAAACTTTAGCTCTCTACACAATCAGGGATTACTCCGTTTTTTTATATCTGACTGCTATTCAGTTCTGTAGCTATGTTGATACTGTATTTCAAACAACATGTACTGGGCAGATTGGTTCGGGAATCCGTAAACTTACTGGCATGGCAGAGCAGGGCCGTGTTTAGGGGGGGGGAGGGGGGGAAATAAAATCCCACAATATGAAGTCGGCACCCGTAGCGCCGTCAGTAGGCTATTAGAGCTACAGGCGATTCGGCCAATCATAAAAATGCCACATCGAAATAATATATTTCTCTCATATCTGATTGGTTGGTTTGGCCATATAAAACATGGAGATGCAGCGAGAGAGAGAGGTCAGTTTCTTTGATCAATCTATGCTGTCTCTTCTTGATAACTGTAGGATACAGTGCCTTCCCTGGCACCCAATGTCACACTGAACAAATTAGAAAAATCCAACCTTTAATTGATGTAAATTTATTATGAGAAAAAAATAATCCCTCATCAAGAAATAATTATTTTTAACAAAACCATGTGCCACAATTATTGGCACCCCTGCATTTATGTATCGAATAAAGTAATATTTTTTATTTGGTCGCATATCCTTTGCATGCCATGACTTCCTGATGTCTGTGACACAAGAAAATCAAAAGACTCTTGATATTTTATTTTCTGGTACTCTTACAAGCGATACTATAACATCTCTGCATTTGAATGGATCTCTATGGGAATTGGGGGGTGGGACTAGATTTAGCTATAAATTACACTGGAACAGTATGGAACACATGGTTGGCTAAATAGCTCTAAGTCATCAAGGGTCTGACACATCAAACAAGCCTTAAACCATCACTCTGCTGCCAGAAATACAGTAGATATAGATGGATAACTTGAAGGGTTTCTTCGCCTGACTTACTTTTTGATAGAGTTCAATAGGAAAATTTATCAGGAGAAACAACCCTTAAAGTGATCCATCTATATGGATCATATGTCAAATTAATGTGTTTTTTTGCTTGTTATTAGATATAAAACACCACATAAAATGAGGGGAAAAAAGATATCAAAAAATCCCTCTGTAAATTACCAAATATTGCCTTTAGGAAGCAGCATGTGAAATTTTGTCTGTACCTACTACCAAACTTCCGAAAATGTTTCTGGCATAAGGGTAATGTGTCATTTTGAGAAAATAGCTGTTAAAGATTTGCAATTGAAAAAAAGGGTTTTCCATTAGTTATGTGATATAAATTATTTATTATGCATTATACAGTCTAAATTACAAATTACACATTTAAAAAGTATTTTATGAAACTTTTTTATTTTTTTTATTTTTTAAAAGAACAGTTATTTGCACTTTACGGTGTAGATTTTTGGAACTGATTCCAATTCATTTTTAACATGAAATAGGCTAACAGAAGCTAATTTTATGCATTGAATACTTTGCGAAGGTGGTAAATAATCATAGAAATTAACTATTTATGATTATTATTGAACATTATTTTATGAAACTAGGGTAGTTATAGAAGTTAAATATCAGAAAATTTACATATGATAAGGAAATCATCATAATCACCAGTGGTACCTCCCCTTAATTATTAATGCAGATCTCATTATCAAGTGCTCATCTTATCATATGTGCTGGTATCATTATCAGTGCTGATTTAATTATCATTGCTGATTATTAGTGCTGATCTCATTATCAGTGCTTATTTCATTATCAGTGCTGATCTCATTACCAGTGCTGATTTAATTATCAGTGCTGATCTCACTATCAATGCTGATTAATCTCATTATCATTGCTGATTTCATTATTAGTGCTATTTTCATCATCAGTGGTGATTACATTACTGGTGCTGATTTCATTAGTAGTGCTGATCTCTATCAGTGCTGGTCTCATTATCAGTGCCATCTTATCATCTGCTGATCTAAATTACTGTCTACTCTAATATGGCAGTTTGGCCATTTACTCACTCTGTTTATGTAAGTCTCCAACACTCTCTCTTCTCTCTCTCTCTCTCTCTCTCTCTCTCTCTCTCTCTCTCTCTCTCTCGCTCTCTCTCTCTTTATCTCAGGCCTACATGAGGTGCAGGAGGGCTTTGCCACTCAAGGCTGGTTCATTGGCCTCATCAGCGCCATCGTGCTGCTGCTCCTGATACTGCTCATTCTGTGCTTCATCAAGAGGAGCAAGGGCGGCAAGTACTCAGGTAGGCGCCTCGCCTCGGCGCCATCTTCACCCGCCAGCCTCTCCGCTTTGAGCCTGGCGAAAAGCGGCGCGGAGAGAGAGCGCAAAGATCTACACAGGGCGCCTACGCGGCGCAAAGCCGCGCCGAGCGAAAGACGTGATAAACATGAAAAGATATAGAAATAACAGTACAACACAGAGCACTAACTGTGAAATAACGGTACAACACAGAGCACTAACTGTGAAATAACAGTACAACACAGAGCACTAACTGTAAAATAACGGTACAACACAGAGGACTAACTGTGAAATAACAGTACAACACAGAGCACTAACTGTGAAATAACGGTAAAACACAGAGCACTAACTGTGAAATAACGGTACAACACAGAGCACTAACTGAAATAACAGTACAACACAGAGCACTAACTGTGAAATAACGGTACAACACAGAGCACTAACTGTGAAATAACGGTACAACACAGAGCACTAACTGTGAAATAACAGTACAACACAGAGCACTAACTGTGAAATAACAGTACAACACAGAGCACTAACTGTAAAGTAGCAGCCGAAAGCTTGCATGCAAGTTTAAAGAAAGTTTATAAAAATACTTCCAGGCATTTCCTGTAGTCTTTCACCGTCATTCAAAATGGCCGACAGCAGTGGTGAGGTATCTCTGGAGCTCAGAAACTCTGGCTCTCTGTCTTTCAGTGAAAGATAAGGAAGAGGGGCAGGTGGACTCTGAGGCTCGACCTATGAAGGATGACACCTTTGGGGAGTACAGGTTTGTGAGCGGGAAACGCCTTTTAAGAAAATCAGCACTCCGGGAACAGGCAGTATTTTAAACACATGTATCTGTAATATGAATTTGCATGTATGTAATCCATATGTATATGGTTTATTCCCCCGAGCTACTTGCAAAGCAACCTACACCTCCACCACTTTGATTGTTGTTTATAGATACATTTATTTGGGACATATTTGGTAACAAAATACATTTGAAAATACTAAACCCAATTCCAAAAAGGTTAGGACAGTATGTAAAATGCACATAAAAGCAGAAAGCAGGGACGTGCAAATTCTCTTTTACATATATTTAATTGAAAAGAGTACAAAGAAAATATATTTTATGTTTTACCTTATCAACTTTATTGATTTTTGTAAATATACGCTAATTCTGAATTTCATTCCTGCAACACGTTCCTAAAAAGGTGGGACAGGGGCAAAAAAAAGACTGGAAAGTTCAAAAAACACCTGTCGAGGAAAATGAGTCAGGAGAAACAACCCTTAAAGTGATCCATCCATATCTACTCCATATCTGGCAACAGAGTGATGGTTTGAGGCTCGTTTGATTCCACAGACCTTTGATAACTTACAGCCATGTGTTCCATACTATTCCTGTGTAATTTACAGCTTAATCTAGTCCCACCCCCCAATTCCCATAGAGATCCATTCAAATGCAGAGAGGTTATAGTATCGCTTGTAAGAGTACCTGAAAATAAGATATCAAGAGACTTTTGATATCCGTTTATACCCAGTCATGATAGCATCACCTGTTTACCTGTGGAATGTTCCAAACAGGTGTTTTATGAACTTCCCAGGCTTTATTTTTTGCCCCTGTCCCAACTTTTTTGGAACGTGTTGCAGGCATCAAATTCAGAATTAGCGTACATTTACAAAAATCAATAAAGTTGATAAGGTAAAACATTAAATATCTTTTCTTTGTACAGTTTTCAATTAAATATATGTAAAAGAGAATTTACAAATCACTGCTTTCTGCTTTTATGTGCATTTTACATACTGTCCCAACTTTTTTGGAATTGGGGTTTGTACATTTTATACTTCTTTCCCTCCGTTAATACTGTATCTCTGTCGTACCATATACAAACATACTGAGCTTGTTTCTACAGTATTCAAGTACAATTTACAAATAATTTTTCATGATGTGTTTTATGTTTCCCATTATAAAAGAGATTTCAATCAATGGTAAAATCAAGGATAAATAGATCAATAAAATAAGTTCTGTAAGCGCTACAATTATTATTATTATTATTATTATTATTATTATTATGTATGTTGCTCTGTGTCAGAGGTTATAACTGGTCCCTGAACTTTATGTTTTATAGATTCCAATGTAATATGGTAACCTGATCGCATCTGACTCAGGCCTACAATATATGTAAATGAGCAGTAATGTTTGTACAGTATATATGGAATCTGAATATCATAATCCAAAGTATCTGGAATATTGGATTCTGTGGATATAAGTATCAGAGTTAGTGTCAGTGTGTGGACCAACTTGCCAGGCCATGTGACCTTGTGTTCGTCCTGCAGTGCCGACTGAGCTCTCGACAGCAGGCAAAATGACAAACCAAGATGGGCTGAATGGCCTGTTCTTGTCATAAAACACTTTCTTAGCCATTCTTAATCAATAGTCTGTGTGCCGTACATTTCACAAGGCTCATAAGGTCGACTTATCAATCAGGGAGAACATTTGCCAAGACTCCTTGTGCTTTCAAATTCGATTTCGTTGACTTTTTAGTTAATTTTTGTAATCTTGACTTGATCAACGTAAATTTCTGTCTGCATATTTAATGCCTAGATTGTACTTGTATTTTATATCGAGATACTACATTTAACATGTCAGGAATCTATTGTGACAGAAAGCTCTTACATTAGTATTAAAAGAGAGGGCGTCTCCAGCTTCCCCCTGCTCATTCCTTTTTTTTCCCCCCGATCGCTTCCGCACTGCTTTTTAGATCTCTTGAAAGGTATGTTAACCGTGTCTGGAACTCGTCTTGCTTTTATATCGCTTTGTGTGATTGGCTGCTTGTGACAGTGTTTCTTAGTGGATGTAGCACGTTGTCTGATTGCTTGTATCTTTATCTGTTTGCCTGATGAGTAGGTTGTGTAACTCTGCTTGTGTCTGAATTTTTGCGTGGTTGATTGTTTGTATAGCTCTTTGCGATTGGCTGTTTGTGTCTGTGTTTTTGTGCGATTAGCGGTTTGTGCGCGCATCACTTTGAATGACTGGCTTCTTGCGTTTTGACTGTGTCTGTCTGTCTGTATCACCTTGTGTGATTGGCTGCCTCTTCATATGTCCCTCCATCTTAGCTTCCGTGTGTATTGTCTCCGTCAGTAGTTCTATGAATTAGGTTTTCCTTGTGTAAAGAAATGCTTAACTCAATTTTGCTGCTCCCCTCTCTTCCCCAGCATTTTTATTTAGTTTCAAAGTTGACTTTTTTGTTCTCTCTCTCTCTCTCGTAGCGATAATGAGGAGAAGCGGACGCCCAGCCAGCCGTCGCTGTGCGTGGAAAGCAAGCTGGGCAGTGATGATAGCCTAGCGGAGTACGGCGACAGCGTCGACATCCAGTTCAACGAGGACGGCTCCTTCATCGGCCAGTACAGCGGCCACCGGGACGGCCCGGGCCCCGGGGGGCCCGACAGCTCAGGGGCCACCTCCCCGGTCAACCCCTCCGCTATTGGCCCCCCTGGCATGGTCCTCCCCAACTCCATCACCGGCAATTAGACCGCCTCATGTCCCTCTCACACACCTACACACACCGACTGACCCGACTCCACGCTGACTCTCCACCCCGACCGGGAGGCTTACACTGACGCACCGACCGATTCCACGCCGACACGCCTCTCTGACACACTGCCGTAGGGATAGGGGGTACGCGCGTTCGGAACTCTGGGACCGACGGACGGACTCAGACGCACGTTGACCGAAGTGACCGCTTGACCTCGACTCGAAAGGTGCTGACGTTCCTCGCAAGACCGACAGAGAACCAGTACATGCATCTAATTAACTGTCCGGCAAATCGTTTACAAGTTTGACTTGGCCTTCTCCTGGTAGCTTACAGACTGTTCTTTAATGACATTTGAAGAGGCCCACTCTTCTCTCTCAGAACTCCCTGTGTTCGGTTCAGTCTTGTGTCTTTTACACACTTGTTTAAGTATACTACATCAGTACTGCCTCCCCGGTATGTTGTTTAAGTATACTACATCAGTACTGCCTCCCCGGTATGTTGTTTAAGTATACTACATCAGTACTGCCTCCCCGGTATGTTGTTTAAGTATACTACATCAGTACTGCCTCCCCGGTAGGATAAGGACCTATTATTCTGGGAGAGAGGAAGGATGGAAAGAGTGCAACAGACATAATAGGCCCTGTCATTACTACGGTAACAGAACAGAACCCTGTTGTTACTATGGTAATTGAACAGAACCTTATTGTTACTACAGTAACCAAATAGAACTCTGTTGTTACTCACAATAAGAGAACACAACCCTATGGCAATAGAAAATAACCCTGTTGCCACTACAGTAGCAAAACAGAATCCTGATGTTAATGCAGTACTAGAATAGATGTGTGTTGTTACTACAGCAACAAAACAGAACCCTGTTGTCACTGCAGTAGCAGAACCATAGATGTTCTATATCTATGAGCAGAACCCCAGATGAGACTGCAGTAGCCAAACAGAACCCTGTTCTTAATGCAGCAATAGAACAAAACGCTGTTGTCGATGTAGTAACGCAGCAATTGTTTTTGATAGGAGTGAGAGAGAAGGGAGGGATGAAAAAGATTAAAGAGAGGATGGGGGACCATGGGGATTTTAAAACATAAACGTCTTTGAGTGTTTCACCAAAACCATGATCATTTTAAGGGCCCTTTCTGTATGAACTGAGTGTCTTAAAATGCCATCCATCTTCATTTGGGGGGACATAGAAACCCTATAGGCTTGCGGTGCCCATATTGCTTTTGTCTTGCTTATTGTTTTAAGGGGCCAAGCACCACAGGGGCATGGGTGGGGGGGGCCTCTTGTTTTTGTCTGGTCTATTTAAACTTCTTGATTATTAATATCCTTAGTATTGCTCTGTTGCTTTAGAAATTACTATGAAAACTCAGCCATTGTGCTACATTTTCAAGCTTCTAGGGGAGAAAAGAATAATAATTGTCAGCATGTTCATAGTACTGTAAAAAAAAAAAAAAAAAAAACCTTGACAAGATTGGTTTTAATGCAGAATCGCTACAATTTTTAAATTGCGTTTACTCGCAAACATTGCATTCTAGGGAGGCGGACACATTTTTGGCTGGTCAAACAGGGTGGTAACACACTAGTCATGTTGCTACTGCCCTGAGTTGGCACAAAGCCAAGAGTTCCCAAAAAGGCGATCAAAATACAAAAACAACAAAAAAAAAGTTGGGAAACCACTTAGGTGCTGAAAAAATATTTATTCAAGGCTCTTTAACGCAGAACACGTATATCTAGTCACGGAACAAGTTAGGCTATCAGCACTGCTGTCTATGCTGGCGACGCGTTTCGAGACCAACCTCTCTTCCTCACGCTGCACATAGACAGCATTGCTGATAGCCTTCCTTGCTCCACAGCTGGATATATACGCTTTGTGCGTTAAATAGCATTTAGTACGTATTTTCTCAGTACCTAACGGGTTTCTCAACCTTTCCGTTGTTTCCAGATGTAGAACATAAATGGCTATAATTACTCAGCAATCCCTGAGGGGCCTGGAGGTCGCTATGTCACGTGAGATGGCCGCTACATGCCATTTCAGTAGGCCCCATTAGATTCACAGGGATACCTGAGGGGCCTGGAGGTGGCTAGGTCACGTGAGATGGCCGCTACATGCCATTTCAGTAGGCCCCATTAGATTCACAGGGATACCTGAGGGGCCTGGAGGTGGCTATGTCACGTGAGATGGCCGCTACATGCCATTTCAGTAGGCCCCATTAGATTCACAGGGATACCTGAGGGGCCTGGAGGTGGCTATGTCACGTGAGATGGCCGCTACATGCCATTTCAGTAGGCCCCATTAGATTCACAGGGATACCTGAGGGGCCTGGAGGTGGCTAGGTCACGTGAGATGGCCGCTACATGCCATTTCAGTAGGCCCCATTAGATTCACAGGGATACCTGAGGGGCCTGGAGGTGGCTATGTCACGTGAGATGGCCGCTACATGCCATTTCAGTAGGCCCCATTAGATTCACAGGGATACCTGAGGGGCCTGGAGGTGGCTAGGTCACGTGAGATGGCCGCTACATGCCATTTCAGTAGGCCCCATTAGATTCACAGGGATACCTGAGGGGCCTGGAGGTCGCTAGGTCACGTGAGATGGCCGCTACATGCCATTTCAGTAGGCCCCATTAGATTCACAGGGATACCTGAGGGGCCTGGAGGTGGCTAGGTCACGTGAGATGGCCGCTACATGCCATTTCAGTAGGCCCCATTAGATTCACAGGGATATGTCCTTTCTTGTCAGTGCACTTCCAAATGCATGAACACTGAACACATGAAAATCTGACTTAGATTACGACCATGAATCACTCTCAGGTCCAGCTCCTTATTTTAAAAAAATAAGATATTTCTTTGCACAACTTGTCAGTTTGAGACGACTAATAACTGCCAGGACTGCACTGCCACAGTTTTTAAAAGGCCGCAGCTCGATGCTGTGTTGCTGTAGGTCTAAAATCCTGTCTCTGGTGAAGTTCCCTAAGTGCTCTGATGCGTCTCTGCCCGTGTCTCGCCGTCGAGGCTCTTTTGTAGTTAACGATTTTTCAGCGACGCCATAATAGACTAATGGATCCCGCAACAACCGATAATCATTTAAGACCAAACCGTTTCTAAATGTAAACTCAACGTCACCTCCGCTGTTTGTCAACTTCCTGTCCTAAAAGGCATGAGGCGATTCCACCAGCTGATGTCCGAGGACAGATATTAAGGCTCGTTATTTATTGGCTGTGGTTGCTATGATCGTTGTTTACTGGCTGTTGTTGCTCTAACCCTCTAGCATATATTTTTTATGGGCTTCATAACAACTGCAACGTAAAGCTTTGTACATAAGAGAAACACTGGCAATTCTTATCCCCTGAAATACAGCATACAGTATATACACATAATTGCAGTATGTCGCGGCAAGTCCAGCACGGAATATTTAACTTCATTTTTGAGTGTGCATTCCCACAACATTCCATCATCTGACCTTCTCTAGGGGTCAGTGACCCTAATGCTTGGCCCCTGCTCATTGCTAAGTGCAGCTTTATTATTATTATTATTATTATTATTATTATACTTGCCATTTAAGTGTCTTTAAAAGCTAATGTAAAAGTGTACTGTCTAACTAGCAATTATTATTGTGTTTGTCATTGTCATCAAATTTTATTTTGCATTATGATATTATTTTTCTACTTGGTTTTTCTTTTTGTTCATGCAAAGTTACTATTTACCAGATTTATTTTATATTTGTGTATTAAATTCATGCATTAAATGTGATTGTTCTATTTTTGTCTCATGTTAGATGTTTTATTTCTTTGTTACAGATGTTTGTTTGTGTACAGATTTAATTTTTTATCTGTCTGTCCATTTACAAGGTGTGTATGTCTACATTTAACGTGTCTTACGTGTGTATAACTGTTGTACCTGTATGGAAGAACTATAGCCTAATATAATTCCAATATTACACTGGCCGAACCACAGAGATCTTGTATGCTTCAAACTATAGAAAATTAAATATTATATCAGATGGTTAGAAACACATTTTTGATACAGCAGTTGAACCATAAGAAGTGTGTGACAGTCATGTGACGTGGGCTAGGTGCAGAATGCGCAGTAACTGTAGCATTAGCATACTGCGCGTATGCTAATGCTAATACTGTGTTTCTTCCATACCGATGCTCTTCTCTGTTTGCATATATACAGTCAGGGATCAGGAGCATCCTCTCCATTTTCGCTGTCTTTATTCTACTTATTTTTAAGTATGACTGTGTGAGTTTTTTTGTTTAAGTGTTCCTGTACTGCATAATCCTCACTGTCTCTTGTATTTGGCCTGATTACTGAGGTTTCTTGAACCATAAGGTGTACTAAAAAAAAAAAAAAATTTAATTAAAACAAACTCAATAGGAAAGATTCTTACCTTGTTGAGTACTTTGCAGATAAACAGACAGGGACGGGCAAAAAAAAAAAAAACATGACAATGTATCTTGTTATAAAATGCTAAATCCTTCCCGAATAAATGTATCTGTAAACTACAATCAAGATGGCGGAGGCGTAGTTTGCTCTGCAGGTGGTACACAGGTATAAAGCATACAAAAAAAGAGGCAAACAACCCACGTTACATAGGAATTACATCTAAATGCATATTTCAAAAACGTTTGATGTCAGGCATATGGTTAAAGTTTTAGATATCACAACAGGCATATGTGTGCTGTTTTAAATATCACGACTGGGGTGTGTGAGTAAGGTTTCAGATATTGCAACAGGCGTATGAGTACTGACTCGGATAGTGCGACATTTAATATATTGTGACGGGCATATCAGGACTTGTTTTGAATATCATGACATATATAAGTACTGCTTCAGATATCGTGACAGGGGTCACGATATTCTCCTAAGGTGCATCTTATAGTGAAAGCGGTCTCAGTGAATCTCTGTGTACACGTGTGTGTGTGTGTGTGTGTGTATTTAGGCCTACACCTGTGTCCATGCCCTGTATCACCTGTCTTCATTTTTATATAGAGCTTTTAATGTCATGCTTTACTTGTAGAAAACCATGGTGTTGCCATGGGCAACGTATGTGCAGGGGGCCGGGGGGGGGGGGGGGGCACTATAAAACTGATGATCGTCTTGAACCCGTCCCTCATAACTAAGCCGAACCAACTGGACTGAACTCCAGAAGTACACTAAGCTTAGCTATTACCACATGTTCAATGGAATACACTAATTGGCAATATATTCAAATTGGCGCGCTAGCCAAAACAGCTTGTTGAATAATTGTATTGTTAGTACTCTTGATTTTCCAGCCGCCATTGTATCACCACTCCTTCATTACAGTTAAGCCTTATCCACCATTTCCTGCACCTCTTCTGACATGAAAAATGAGACTGGACACAAGTACATCCTAATGCAGAGAGACTGCATCCCTGCTGAAAGCAGGGTCGTGCATCTGAGCAACACACACGCACACACACACACACACACACACACACACACACACGCACAGCTACATGCAAGGGTTTACAAAAAATAAAACTTGTGGCTTATTACATAAAACTGATAATGAACATATCAAACATAAAGCATATGGACAGAAAGAAGAAAGTGTTTCTATACCAAATGTTCTGAATTCACAGGAAACTTTGCAATGTTGACTATTAATGCAATGAAAACATGCTGGTGGTGCTGCACATACGGTACAAGGGGTAAAGGGTCGATGATAGGAAGTAATTCGAGGGGTAAAGGGTCGATAACAGGAAGTAATTAGAGAGGGGGGGGAAAAGGCGGAGTAAGAGAGGATCTGGAATGACGCTTCCTGAATGTAAATAAAATTCAAAAGATTGTGTAAGTTCCCACTTCGTCAGGATCTTTCCCTTTCGTTTTTCCAGCTTGTATTATATGTCGATTTATGTTATCAGACGTAGATTATACGCGTTCAATTGTCACAAAAGACCATAAGAGATCTTTCATATTATTTGGTTTCCCGGTCCATGTAGCCCAATAGTATCCTAGCTGCATTCCTGTTACGGTCAAAAAGTACTAACCTCTCCATTCCATCCGTGGTCGTTGCAGCTGAAAGAAAACCGTCCATAGGAATTATCACAAATAGAAGAAACTACAATACCAATAAATATTAACAAATGAATGAAGTGCATTCTTATCAATATCATTTTTAAGTCAGGCAGTTGAGTGAGTGTCCATTTTTATTCTTATTCCTGTTAAACGCCACATACACACATGTATTTGCTTAGCGGGTTTAAATAGCTCTGAAGCAATCCAGGTTGCAGTACATACATTTTTCTGTTGTGTAATCGGTGGGTATCACGTCACTTCTGTGAACTAGATATGACCTCGGACCCCCAACCGTCATGACCCAGAGCAGACGGTGAACACACACCGCCTTACAGTTTGTTTCAGACATTCGCATAAACACCAAATTACTTAAAAATTGTATCTATAACCTCAGTTTACGTTACCCAGACATCTGGAATAGGAATGCTTTTGTCTGATAAACACCTACTTTCAACCAAGCTATTTAAAATATCTCACACACTACACATTATCATGTCCAACCTGAATTAATTTTGAAATCTGTTTTGATATGCCACTGTGTGACATATCAGTTAACAGGAGCAGAATAACAGGATAAATGTTTATTGATAAATCGGATCCTGTGGGCGCTGATTTTGATAGTCAGATCTTGCAGGTGCTGATTTTGATAATAATCAAATCTGGTGGGTTCAGATTTATAAAAAATCAGGTCTTGTAAGGCATGCAGACCGACAGTGCAGGAATGTGATTCCAACGAAGTGGCACTTGCTCTACTGCCTGGGTGTTTTTAAGTTGATAATTTAACTGATTTTCTCCTGATTGCCTCGTTTCTTTCTTTTCTTTTTAAATTAAAAAAAATGACAAAAAAAAAAAGCAAATATGTGAAATAAGAAAAACGGCTTCTATGACACACAGAGGTACAATATAAGTCTAAAGCGAGGGGATGTGGAAGGGGCGGGGGTGGTGGAGGAAGGGAGGGGAATGTGGGAGTGTTGGCTATAACAGGCGGGCGGGGTGGGGCGATGGGATCTGAGTTTGTATTGTTATCAGTGAAATTTGAGTAAAGGAGGGAGGGTTGAGGGGTGGGTGGGGGGGGGGGGGGGGGGGGAGGGGGCTAGCATTTGGGGGCAAGTGACATTGTACATGCTTACTGCATCAGCCGCTGTATCTGAATACACAATAAATGGATTAAGCAGCATTCTGAAGCGTCTCTGTCAATGTGTTTGTGTTTGCACATTCATCTGCGTCAGTGCACGTACACAATCTACATATTACCCAGAATGAATGATCTGCTAATGGATGTGTTATAGGCTACAGGTGGAGCCAGTGACGCACGCACGCACACACACACACACACACACACGCACACAATGGTTATTGTGTTCCACACTCCCACTGTGTGTGTGTGTGTGTGTGCGTGCGTGAGCGGCGTGCATAGGTGTGTGTGTCCATATACAGCAATATCCACAAGTTTGTATACGTATATAGCAGTGGCGAGCGGACCATGTAAGCTGCGGAAGCAGTGTACACCCAAGGCATTTGAAAACAATGAGCGCATTTGAAATTAAACTTACTTTCCAATATATCTATAACATATATAATATACTTTACAATATATCGTATAATTTTATATTTAACATGAGCGTTATGTTCGTTTAAATAATGGAATAGTTGTTGTTTGTCCTCCAGCTATTTCATCGACAAACGGCAATGACTGCGGTCAGCGCTGCTGGGTTTCCGACGCCACGTTTATCTATCGCGCGAACAGGGAGAAGCTGCCCAGCTTGCAGCATACTCTCTCATGCGTGCGCTCTGTGTTATTCCCATTGTTTGTGTGTGTGTGTGTGTGTGTGTGTGTGTGTGTGTGTGTGAGAGTGTGAGAGACGGGGGTGGGGTGGAGGTCATCTTCTAGACGCAGGGTTTATGTGGGCCGATAAGATATCTTTGGCTGTGTCCGAATACGACCCCTACACCATTTTGAGGGTGCATATTTGAGTCCACTTTGTCAAAAAGCTTTTGAGTGGGCATAGTATGTACAGTATATGTATGTATCTATGGTATAAGATAGGTTCATATTACAAAATACACTTTTTTAATTTTTGTTAATTCTATCTTCATTCATACTCTAAACTTTGTAACATTCGTCATATGTTAACTGATTCATATTCTCTATAAAAATTAAAAAATTAAAATAAATATTACAAACTACTTCCACACTAGTTTGGAAAGAATTTTGAGGGATGTCTTTCGCACACTGCTTGCAAAGTGAGGGGACAGGGCACATAGTAGACAGTGGTCTGAGTGGACAGGGAACAGTTGACAGGGAACAGGGGTCGTATTCGGACAGCCTTTGGCTGTGTCCAAATCAGAGCCCTGACTTCTGCGCCCTGTTTCCTGTGTACAGTGCGCTGGCAGAAGTGTGCTGTTTAATGTGCACTGTTTAGCAGTCCGCGAAAAATATCCGCCATACTATTTTCCAACTACAATGTGGAAGCAGTCATAAGATGTCCCACCAGTGTTGTCCGCGGTTTTACAGCTAAATTCGGATATTTCAAAGTGCAGTCACGGGTAAAAATGAAAAGTCGCAAAGCACGCACTTATTTTAAAAAGTAAAAACATGATGAGTTCTATTTAAAATACGTTGGTTTTGGTTAAAAAAAAGCCTATAATTTCGGCTAGTTTTGAGTCGCCATTTGGATGGAAAGTCTTACAAGATATGGCAACCTTGTGCCCCACTCTTGCGCTGCCATGTCACGTGTTGTTTTTGTTGTATTTGAAGGAAAACGTCAGCGAAGCTGCGCCTCATTTTTTTTTTAAACGAAGCTTCACGTCATATTTATGTGACCAAAATGTTTGTGTACTTTTGAAAAGTGTGCTCCCGAATGTACTCAGCGAAACCCCGGAAGTAAGTGCGTCATCCGGGTGTTTGAAGTATACTGTAATTAAAAATAATTTTGCGTACTCTACGACTTTCTCGCTCTATCTACTCACCAAGGCTGTGTTCGGAATCGCTCCCTATTCACTATATAGTGCACTATTTAGGGTGTCGGCCATTTTGTAGGGTGTCCAAAATTCAAAATGTCAATTTGACACCCTAAATAGTCCACTCAATATCCCCCACAATGCACCACAAAATGTAGGGTACAAACGATGTACACTACATGACCGGAGACATTTTTTTGTCAAGATGGCGACGGCTGAGCCTGCGCTGGTCTAGAAATGTAAATATAAATGCAAGTTTCATCTTGTAGCCTATATTAAATCAGTTTAATCGGTTTTATAACCGAAATATAAATAAAAGCGGTAGATTAAATATGTTATAAAGTGTTAACTATTTTTTTTATTTAACAATTATTACTGTTTAATGGAAAATGCTACTTAATTAGCTAGCTAGCTACCTTGTTACCTAACTTACCTATATACGTACAACAGACAACAAACCCTTGTTCAAAATAAAAAAGAACACTTTTTTACCGTTTCTTGCATGCTTTCTCACCAAGCCGGTGACCGCTGTCACGCAAACGTCGCGCGTTGCGAAGTAAGCTATTCAGATTATGTAGTGTCCGAAATCACCTCCTTCTTTTCCACCAGTGAATCCCTATCTAGTGCCCTATGTAGATTCCCTAAGTAGTGTATAGGGAGGGAGTGAATAGCGAGCGATTCCCAAGGCTACTCAACAGTGTGGAAGAGTGCTGATTGGCCTCAGCTTCCACTCAGACACACATGCGCAACACGTCTAGCAAGCTTGCAGTCTCGCTCGGTTACCTCATCCGTATTCAATACGGGGCGATACATCACAATACCGACGGAACCGGAAATTGGGGGGAAAAAATCTCCGCAGGCGCAGAGATAGCAGTCATCTCGCAGTTCACGAAGAAGGAACGAAGGATGGACTTTGTCTATAAATAAGGTAGGCGTATTAGTTTGTTCTGGCCCGCCGCGGCTGCTACGCTAGCTCGGCTACTTGTCTGAGCAATCGTATCGGTCAATCTGCTGTTTTCATGTAAAGGTCCGCCGCGGCTAAAGCCTAACTTGTGCTCTGGTAGGCTAGTTACTGTCTGTGCAATCCGAACAAAAACGTTTTCAACGTAAAAAAAAAAGCTAAGTTACTCACGCATAGCCTACAGAGCGCTGTCTATAAATCCTTAATTCCAATTTGCAAAAACTAGGCCCGAAGTGTTTTTAACAGTTGATGAATAATTACACTCCAGAAAGGATATAGTTATACTTTGTTGGCAAGTTTACTTTAGAAAATGTTCAGGTTTTAAAATGTTTACTGCTGCAACAGATTTCTGTACAATTCACAAACAGACATTTATATAAAGAAACATCATGTACAATAGAGAAAGGGGGATGAATAAATTAATGCAGATAAAAATGTGTAATAGTTTTATATAGAAAATAGCGTACATATTGCATTTTTACAAACGTATTCAGACATGTTTGTGTGTGGGTAAGATGATGGCAAATAAGTAATAGTACTAATTTTTTTCTTAACATAATAATAGTTATGATATTTGCTAACAGAATTTTGTGAACACAAGGATGTCTATGCTCTGTAGGACCACACAGGTTTCGATAGAAATCCAAATATTCTAAATAAATAAATCAATAAATACATAATAATAATACATTTTATACTTTCTGTGCTTTTCATAGACCCAAAGTGTCATGGGTTTCTACCCTTTTTCCCCATGCGGTCGTTTTCCTCGGTGGCCACGCGAGGGCGCTGCCATTTTGGTGGATGCTTGCGCCGCCCTGCTTTGATTACGGAGCTTCTGTCAGCATCCACACCTGTGCCTGGTCACCTTTAGAGCTATATAAGCCTCCTGTTTCCTTCGTTCGGGGCTTCGATATTGTTTTGTATTGTTTGTTTTGTATTTGTGTTATTTGCATTGTCTGGTGTGAGTTTTGTGCCATTTGTGCTACTCGCCTATTTTAACGTCTCATTGCTGAGGCAGGGCTTGTTCTTGCTGGCTCTTTAGTTACTTATCTCGTAGAAGTGTGGGACCGCAGATCTCTGCACTATTTCGCCTGTAAAATGTTTCTCTCTCTTGGGAGATCGGGCGTTCACGCTTCTACTTAGTTACTTAGCTCGTAGAAGTATAGGGTAGCAGTTCTTTGTTCCATTTCGCCTTTGTTTGGTTTTCTTACTGAGAAACCTGGCGTTTGGGCTTCTACTCATTTCTGTGTTACAGTGAGCCGGTTAGTAGCTTCGGTACGTTTGTTCCCTGTTTTGTCTCCTTCTCATGGACTGCGTTCCCCTTTGTTGTGAGTCAGGGTTTTTGTATTATATTGAGAGGCAGTGCGTGCTATTTTCTATTAAGTTTGCGTTGGTCTTTTGGTGCAGCTGTCCTGTTCGTCCTTTTTACCTGCGGGACGATTTTGTTCGGAACTGTTGTTCTGTTCGTTCTCCGGGTATGTTTCTCCTTACATGGAGCTTGGGCGATGTTGTGGACATGTTTGTGTGTGACTGCGCGTTTCTGAAAGTAGCCTTGGAACATTTGTTCTCTGTTCTCCTCGCCTCGTTACATTCCCCTTTACTGAGAGGCTAGTGTGTGTATTTTCTACTAAGCTTGTGTTGGTCATTTTGCTAGTAAAGTTATGGGACGACGGTGTTCCGTCGGCTCGCCTGTAAAATGTTTCTCTCTCCTGGGAGATCGGGCGTTTACCCCTTTACGTTTGCGGGACTTGCCTATGTGGGTGTAGTTATTAGGACTCTTCCTCCCTGGCGTACTTGCCTATGTGGATATAGTTATCCGGACTTTCCCCTCCTGGCGTACGTGCCTATGTGCATGTAATTATCCAGACTCTTCTCCCCCCTGGCAACTTGCCTATGTGGATGTAGTTATTAGTAGTCTTCTCCCCTGGCTCTTGTCTGTTCCTGCTTCCTAGTCTTTGCATGTGACTGCGAGCCTATGAAAGTACCCATGGAATGTTATAGCTGTTCCTTCGCCTCCTCGTATACTAATTTGTATTAGTTTGCAGTGTTTTTTGGCTGTGTGTTTTGTTTGTGCCATTACGCTACTCGCCTGTTCTTATGCGTCTCGTTACAGAGACAGGGCGTTGGTTATTTCTGGCTCGTTCTTTAGTCACTTAGCTCGTAGAAGTTTGAGAGCCTAGTGCTTTGTTCCATTAGCCTTGTTTGGTTTTCTTACTGAAACCTGGCGTTTGCCCTTCTACTCATTGGTGTGTAACAGTGAACCAGTTAGTAGCCTTGGTACGTGTGTTTCCCAGTCTTGTCTCCTTCCCTTAACTACGGGGTTTCCCGTCCTAGTGGCCTAGTGCTTTACGAATCCCCTTGCTGCGTTTGGCTCCTCCTACCTCACACGTCACGCCGCATTACACAAAGCAGTGGATGCAGACAATTGTTCAAACATGCCCTATAGTGTAATAATTTTTCTGTTTAATGTCTAAGTGCAACACATCTGAATCAGTATTTCCACTATAAATTATTCTCATTTTGCAGTTTGATGTGGAACATAGTTTAATTGACAACATTCTCTTGAGATGGTAAGATGAAGAAACACAGGGCCAAGTTGCATTAAATAATTTAGGAAAGTTTGGATAGCATTGCTTTGGAATAGAGCTAGTTTATTTAGTGTGCACTACGATAGGAAATATTGTTAGTTGTAACTTGGCCACATAGTTTTTTCAAGTTGGAATTAAGGACATATAGACAGCGCTCTGTAGGCAATGCGTGAGTAACTTGTCTTTTTTTTTAACGTTGAAAACGTTTTTGTTCAGATTTCACTTATTTTTGGTAGCTAACTAATGATGAATAATGCATGAAGACAATGACATCGAGAGAGACATGCATACAGAGTACATGCATTCCAAATAAATGCATGCAGACATTCGCGTAACCATAACGCTCTTTACTGACGAGAATGAGAACATTTCTCTTATTACCGATAGCCCACAATTTCATTAAAATTGTTTGTAGATGAGCTGTATTTAATGTCTAATAAAATACAATGAAGAGTACCACCTGAACTATGGATCATGAAGAAGCATGTAAATTAATTAACCAAGTCTATATGGACACATGCATGACAATAGGCTAGACGCAAACACATTGTAACTGAAAGAAAGACATAGGCATACAGCCTAAATAGTTAGTACAGCCTAAGTAGTTTGCAGAAGTAAAATATGGAAATACAGTTTTAAAATAGGCCTATTAGTATTATATGGAAATACATGTAAAGTTTGGCTATTCAACACTGGCTTGCCGTATGTGTAACTCCGAGCTTCCATGTCTGGGCTACGAGCTGCAGAGTTCATAATGAACCTAGCTTGTACCTGCTTCCTGACTGGCAGCTGACTGACGTTCCTCTGGCAAAACTAACGTTGGCTAACAAGCTTAATTGGACAACACATGTTTCCCAGGAATTTTAGCCAGAAAGAAGACGATAGCTACGCCTACTACTAAAAAAGTAGCCTACCAGAGATTATTGTGCTGATTATGTTTATAATTAAGTGTTTGCAGTAAGCTACATTGTCTGCAGAGTCGCGTAGACTAGAGCCATGTTCGGAGGCTAGTGTCATTTTTTTAAAGTGACTAACCGTGAAATTGATGTTTGGGGAATTGACGGTTTATAAATCTGATCTCTTAAGGGATTGCAGTTTATAGTAGGCTATCATCAATTCTTAATATATTATCGTAAATTCTTAATTCTCCTAGTAGGCCTACATAATTTTTATGGTCACATTGTGTGAAAAGCATGAAGTGTACAGAGCTGAAGTGCACTTTTTTTTTGTCACAAATTAATAAAGAAATGGCAACATAGGTAGGCCTATGCTACGCATGGATGTTTTTCCTGGTAGCCTACTGTAACTTCCCGGTAGCCAACTGTAAATGTGCAGTGGTAGCGATAGCCTACTGAACTATGTCGGCATTGTAATGACCGTCTTTAAAACAAACGTTTGTGAAAACATGTAGGCTGGCACACTTATTTATATTATTATTTTTTTACATTAATGCAACAACATGATCTTAACCAGATGATATTCTGCGTTAAAACTAGGGTTGCAAAATCCCGGGAATATTCAAAGGTGGAAACTTTCCATGGGAATTAACAGGAATTAACGGGAATAAACTGGAAATGTTGGAGTTATTTGTACTAGCTGCATTTACCTCATCATATGCAGACATAAATATAAACATTTTGTTTTGTCATAAGCAGACATCCATGCAAACATTTGTGAGTATAACTTTAATGGATTAATTAATTGAACAAAAAACATGAATGTTGAATAAAACAAATGTATTTCCGAACCCCCCCTCCCCCAAAAAAATAATGTGGATAAAAAATGTATGTAGTCCTTGGGCTCAAATGCATAGTGTGGCCTCAATAGCTTTGCTGCAAGTGAGTTTGGTTTTGGAAGTAAATTCCCTATGACAGATAGAATGGACTTCGGAGACTATCGGCAATTTCTTGAAATCTGATTTATAGAATGAGCCAAAACATTCCTGGATCATCATCTCATCTGTACATTTTTGGCAGTGCATGCCACCTTGCTAATTCGGCCATTTTACTTCATTGAACCATCCAGAGGGAATTATGGGATGTCGAGTTTTTAATCAGTGTCAGCGCTGGTATATTCACAAAAAAATACTAAAACGTAAAATATACTCGAAGCTGGTCCAGAAAACGACATATTTTGTTATATTGAACAATCCAGGAAATTGATGGTAAGACATAATCACTAGAAATTGTTTAAAAGTAAGTTTTAGTTAATGTCTATGGTCTAAATGAATGGGGAAGTCACTTCCGAAACCAGTATGACATAGTCACTTGAGTACTCTATGGAAGAATGCACAGTGCAGGGTTGAAATTCAACTGAATTCACATTAAATTGGGTTGTTTTAGCCAAAGCATGCTGCAAGAATCTAGAATTGCAGTTGTGTATTTTCCAACTAAATTTAAGTTCCATGTTATAGGCTAACTTTTGCAAAAAATAAAAAATAAAAATTGGTCAAAATTCCCGAGCTTAACTTCCCATGGTAAATTTCCGGAAAGTTTCTTTTTTTTTTTTGCTTGACAAATGGCCATGGTATATCTGTTCCAATAATGTTAGCTATTGCATAACCGCTGTGGTGTCCAGTGACTGAATTAAGTAAAAGGCTACAAGTGAGCAGTTAATATTGTAAACATGTCTTTGCCTTTGCAATAAAAAGACGCTTTTTAATGTGGGGAAAACATTTTGTAAGAGAGAACCATAACATATGAAGAGTTTCTATTGGTCGATAAGCTTGGGATAGCAGGTATGCGATGTTGTTATCCAATGGGGAGAATTATTCTTTGAGGGTACGGCAGGAAAAATTCAAGAAGAAGAAGAGAAAAACCGGCAAAATCACCCAAGTTTGGGGCTTTATTGTGTGGATGTGTGGAGTTGTATCTGAATGCTGTGTGGTTACATGAGGTCAAAATGTACAGAAGTTAATGTTTTTAAGGGCTGAGAGTCTCTGGTCATTGTGGTTACTTCTGTAGGAAACCCAGAAAAGTGCCAAACTCTCGCTGCTGTATAGGTATGGGGCATGCCTCGCTAAGCCGTAACTTGGCGGACAGCATACCTGCCATTCCAATGTGCTGGTTTGGGATGGCCTGCCATGGCCCCACTTGTGCCGATAGGCTACTGGCTGCAATCGTATCCTTCTATGATTTTAAATGGATTTGGCTCAGGTGTATGTAAACTTTCGACTTCAACTGTACAAACTCCGCCTCCACAACTTTTTTTTATTTTTTTTATTTTTTATTTTTTATTTTTATACATGCACGTAGGCTAGTCTCTGTATAGTCTGAAATGGAGCACCAGCCTCAACGCGCCAACGCTCAGCCTCTTCAGTCTGATTTGCTTGTTATTCACTGTTTGTTATATTGTTTGCTTGATTCAAATACTAGTTACTCTTGTAGCCTATGCTGTAACACAATTTGCTTCATGATTAAAAAAAGGTTGAAAACCCCTGAATTAGGCAGTAGGCTGCAGCTGCTCTGATTGACAATGAACCACAGCTGCTACCCCGCCTGTGAGTGGGGCCGGCGCTGTCCCTGGTCCTGTAGCTCTCCTGTGAGTGGGGCCGGCGCTGTCCCTGGTCCTGTAGCTCTCCTGTGAGTGGGGCCGGCGCTATCCCTGGTCCTGTAGCTCTCCTGTGAGTTGGGCCAGCGCTGTCCCTGGTCCTGTAGCTCTCCTGTGAGTTGGGCCAGTGCTGTCCCTGGTCCTGTAGCTCTCCTGTGAGTGGAGTCAGCGCTGTCCCTGGTCCTGTAGCTCTCCTGTGTGTGGGGCTGGCGCTTTCTCTGGTCCTGCAGCTCTCCTGTGAGTGGTGTCAGCGCTGTCCCTGGTCCTGTAGCTCTCCTGTGTGTGGGCCTGGCGCTGTCCCTGGTCTTGTAGCTTCCCTGCGAGTGGGGCCAGGAACAGCTCTCTCTGCTCCTAACACACTTTTCCTGGCATCACAATGCACACTTTCAGAAATCACATGTATTGCTCCAATGTGATGTTGAAAGATAATTCACCCCTGTTGGAATAGGCCCTAAAACAAGGTTATTTTGGCACACAGATGCTTTGTGTGAAACATTCATAGTCAGATATTACACACTGTGTTTAGTTTGTGTTTGTAGTGTCTCAATGCTGCTTTACGTGCATTATTTACCTGATATTTATTATCGCTGTACTGCTGTGCGTCATTTATATTAAATGTGTGTACACTTTTGTTTTTTAGTGATTATTTTATATTGTATTTACGAATACTATAGTTTTGAAAGCTATTGAATAGAATAGAATAACTTTTATTTTCCCGCAACGGAACTTCAGTTGTAGCCCCAGCAACAACAAAAAAGACATAGACAGTGGTGTATACTGTAATCTACCAGTGTTGGTTCACCACTTTTTTTTATTGATACCCATATGAAATTCTGTCTGCTTTTCTTCTGTAGCTGCATTTAATATATTCACAATTTGTACATATTTCCCCTTTAAACAAGTCCCAAATAAGAACCATCTTCATTGCAAGGCTCCATGTAAATTCCAATAGCATTAGAATATCTGGCTGGCAGGCTGGACAGCAGCCAGGGAGATCCTTGTGTACGCTGGAAGCCGCCGCATTTTTTTAATCCATATTAAAAAGGAAGGTAAGTCGGATTTGCTCCTAAGGTGAAAATCTTTGTTGCCTTTTGGGGACAGAGAGGGAATTTTTCACTTTTTTTTCCTTCTGCGAGCACTCAGCTAGCCGGTTAGCTAATTTGGATGTTATTGCTGACGGAAGGTTTTTTTGTGGTTTTTCGCCCTCTCAGGAGGAAACATAACTATCGTTAGATTTTTCGCCTCCATTATTAACTAGCTATCTGTAGTTTAGCGAAATCTGATTCCGGTTATGTTTGGTTGTATTTTGCCCTGAGATATAAATAAAGTATTGCGTAGTACAAGGGTTTCTTTTTCATTCGGTTATTGTTGTTCAGTAAACGCTAGTCCGCATCTGGTCGCTCCTTTTTTTTGTGTTATTAATTAATCGTTTAGATGGTTAAAAGGGTTTAGTTTATCCCCTCCGGTTTCTGCTGCTGTTCTGCTGATAGTTAGCGGGATGCTGTTGCAGGATGATCGCGCTCCTGGAAAGCCAGGGGGAGTTTATTCCGGGGGCGGTTTATCTGCCACCGTTGTCGGCTAGTCGAGCACCTCGAGAGCAAGATCCTTGATCTCGAGGTCCAACTTGCTGGACCCCACAGTCCGCAATTGGTAGAGTTCCAGGAACTGAGCAACACGTCCTTTTAGGAGATGGTGTGCAGCACGCCGCTGCTGGGAAGAGGGGCGACTCCAGAGCAGTCGGAGAGAGGGCGTTGGGGCGACAGTAGGGCGCAAACGCAGAAAAGGGCGTTCCTGTCCACCCGATTAACGCGTAGCTACAAACCTGGTGTAGGAAAGAGGGGTACATGTTTATGGGACACTGGGACTCCTTTTGGGACAGGGATGACCTGTACAAGTGGGACGGGTTGCACCTGAACCAGAGGGGTACTGCTGCACTGGGCCCGCGTATGCTTAGGGTAGCACGGGATTATTTAAACTAGGGACTTGGGGGGGGCTGAGCGGTTAGAAAGTGAAACGGGCACTCTGGTGCCATGTAATGACCCTGACAGAATTTTCAGCACAGAGGTAGTGGAGCTACTTGGGACAAGTGACTATTGCGCAGTTTGTTTTGAGGTACTTTTGGCAACGTGAGAGGGGCTCCTCTAAGTCCAGAATCTTTAGGCATGCCGACGTTAACAAGATACGAGCGTATTTAAGTCGTGTAGACTGGGTGCGACTTCTTGACTGCAAGACTGTGAATGAAAAGTGGGGGGGAAATAGCTGACTTTCAGTGAGCTCAACGATGTATCGTGAGGAAAAAATAAAACAAAAAACGCACAGATGGTCCTTTTTTTATTGCCCCGAGATGCTCAAATGAGTATTACCGAACTAAATTCACTTAATTTTCGCCGAACTCTGAAGAACCTGAAGATAATGATGATGGCTGTTTAGTCATATCAAATTGATCAGCGAATCTGATCAATTTCCAACCTTCCAGTATAGACCTGCGGATCAGCGCGACGCAGCTTGTCTGGAAACAAGGGAACCGGGAGGCGCAGTTCTAGTGCGGTGAGCTTCAAGACTCACATTAAAAATATAAAATCGATATAGAATTTTAAGAAATAACCCGGCTTTCCCCTTTAAGTTGTTTCGTATCATTGATACAGAACCATTTCCCTGTATTTATACTACATTTGGTAGCCTATTAATATTGTAGCAATCGTTACATGGACGGTCAGACAGCACCCCTACTTCCAGTGCCAGTACTATACAGAGGTAGGTTACTACTAGGCCAGAAGGCATATTTAGTTCGCAGAATGTTCTAGAAGATACTGAGATAGGGGATAGAGAAGCACACACTAGATAAATTACATAAACTAAAGACAAATAAGGCAGCAGGCCCTGATGGTATATACCCAAGCGTACTCAAAGAGTTAGGTGAGAATCATCTACAAACCCATGGCAGGTATTTTTAGACAGTCTATAGAAACTGCAGAAATACTGGACGACTGGAAGCAAGGTGATATAATATCAATATATTTGAAAGGGGACCGGACTGATCCAGGAAACTATAAGCCTGTCAGTGTAACTTGTATCACATGTAAAATACTGGAATCTATTTTCAGCGACAGGTTGGAATTATTCACTTAGTTGAAGAATTTGTTTGTTTATTTTTAAACAGTGGTATTAAACAGAAATTGAAAGCAAAAATACAGAAGCACTGGCATATAAATGGAAAATATATTTTGTTTGAGGGGGGAAATACATGTGAATATTAAAACTGTTCAGGCTCACCCTTCTCTTGATATCTGTGGCGCTAACACGTTGTTTTTAAAGGGAAAGCAATGGGGCGATCTGATTAGCAATGATATCTGTGGTGCTAACACACTGTTTTTAAAGGGAAAGAAATGGGGCGATCTGATTAGCAATGATATCTGTGGTGCTAACACACTGTTTTTAAAGGGAAAGCAATGGGGTGATCTGATTAGCAATAATATCTGTGGTGCTAACACAGTTTTTAAAGGGAAAGCAATGGGGCGATCTGATTAGCAATGATATCTGTGGTGCTAACACACTGTTTTTAAAGGGAAAGCAATGGGGTGATCTGATTAGCAATAATATCTGTGGTGCTAACACACTGTTTTTAAAGGGAAAGCAATGGGGCGATCTGATTAGCAATTATAAAACCAAACCCCGATCACACCCACAGTTCATTTATTCCCATCGAACCAGCGTATTTTCAACTGCGCCGTACACAACTGCGCTAAGGCCTGTTGTCACTAAAATTACCGAAATTGAGCTCTACATGCCCTAATTCGCCAGCACCCTGAGTTACCTCTAGCATTTGACAGTTGCACCTTGAATGTTAAAATAGGGCCCTATGTGTTTATTATGTCCTTTATTGAGAAAAGTGTCATTATGCAGTTCCACCTCCATCCAGCAAGGTGGCAAACTCCTTAATGTTGGCGGTCCCGTCTCCAGCTGCAGTTCGTCCTCGCAGGTAGAAGCGGGTACCAGCTTTGAGGGTTCAGATGCCAGAGAGTGTAGTCAGACACCATGGCATCTGGAATAGTCTCCTCCAGCAAAGAGTGGTCATTAGACTGATCAACTGAGGGGGAGAGGGAGAAGGAGGGAGAGAAAGGGAGAGAAAGGGAGAGAGAGATATTGGTTGTGTTTATTGCAAAAACAAAGAACGCTGTTTTAAGGTGTTATTTATATAAAGCTTTGTATGACATTAAATTCAAATATGTCATGCCATTTTGAATAGGAGAAAAAAAGAGAGAGAGAGAGAGAGGTGGATGCAGGTGAAACAAGTAAAACTGATTAAATGTAGGCATTGTTGCAGAAATAAACAGACTCACTCTCTTGGTA
The DNA here is from genome assembly GCA_029718625.1 of Synaphobranchus kaupii. Classification (NCBI taxonomy): domain Eukaryota; kingdom Metazoa; phylum Chordata; class Actinopteri; order Anguilliformes; family Synaphobranchidae; genus Synaphobranchus; species Synaphobranchus kaupii. Next base: position 14,148,336 of record CM056380.1, on the reverse strand, counting down.
CTGGAGCAGGTAGCCGATGAGCACCCCGTTGACCTGAGCAGGTGGTGTCCAGTGAAGGGTCAGGCTTGTCTCATTGGGGCTGGTGAACGTCAGGGAAGCGGGAGGCCCGGGCTCTACAGACACAACCGCACTCGTTAGCCCATATGCAACACAATTATCCTAGCACATGCTAAAAAATATACTGTAGTACTGTAATACATTTCAGTATATGGAGGCACTCTCAATATATACTCTTCAAAAAGAAAGTAGACATAGGGCCTGATTTATTAAGAACTTTAGCATGTGCAACACTAATAACACAAACAATGATTGGTGCAAAACATGTGCCTTGACCAATCATTGATCATGTTCTTGGTTTTGTGTGTGCTAAAAGGTTTTGTGCATGCTAAAGGTCTTAGTTGTAAAGTGCATTTAACGAACGGTATTGTGAAGCGCTATAGCAGCCAGTCGGCTGTGTCATTCGCTCTAATCTGCATAACTATGCTATGTTAATATTTACAAACTGAATAAATCCTGCACCCCTAACCACAAAAAGGCTAACTAGATGTGGCTGTTGAAAGTTAGTAGGACTAATTTTGCTAATCGTGTAGGGGTGTGTGCATGCTGGTCAGCATGGGCTTTTATGTTTTTTTACGTTTTTCCTTGCCTCGTCATTGGAGGATGGAGGTTGATAAGTAATTGGATTCTTTGATTCTTTGAGCCTACACAATCTCTGTCAGCCATTTTGACTTCCTAATTGATGTTGTGTATGCTTTGTCCGTTGAGTGTCTCCAGTGTCTTTATCTGGTCATATTGGGAGCCAGATCACATGTGCCATAATTTATACTGTAGATTTTTTTGTATAGAAAAGACAGACAAATGATTTAGTGTTTGTTCTTTTTGTAGGCTATTTGGGGACAATTTTGTTGTAGGGGTGTTCCCAATGCGAACCATTGGATTACGGTCTGTTATAGGCTGTCTGTTGGAGTGCACATTTGATTAAAAAAAATTTCCCACTCATTTTTGCTCAGGCCCACCCAGAAATCAATGAATGGCTATGCCATCGGTACCAACTGCACAGAAGTTTACGGCGCCACCATTCTGATTGTAGTTTATCGACACATTTATTTGGGAGGTATTATAACAAGATAAATTTTCATGTATTACTGCCCACGACTATCATTCTTAAAGAGCCAGTAGCCTATACTTCCCACGTCCTACAAAGATGAGTGTGTTTTTGATACACTGTCACTGTGTATACAGCCACACAATAGGCAGCCTGATAATATGATATAATAAGAGTGCTGTGACAAATTTCCTCCCTCTCTACCTCGGTTGACGCACGGTGAGCGTTCTGTCGCAAATTGGCCACTGGACGTCTTGAGAGAGTTTTCTGTGCATTAGAGGAGAATTAGTTGAGTTTCCTGATTTCCTTTCCCTTTGCTGGAAAGCACTTTGACACTGTGAGAACCTCTGTGCGAACGGACTCCATTTTGGCTCCGTTTTGAGCGCAGTGCACAAGGTACTCACTTCCCTCTGGCGTACTTCCTGTAAAGCGATTTGAGATGGCGAGAACGGACTCCATTTTGGCTCCGTTTCGAGTGGAGTGCACAAGATACAGTACTTCCCTCGCTTCACAAGATACTCACTTCCCTCAGGCGTAGTGAAGCTGTGTGGGTCGGAATGGGGTCCTTCTCCCTTGCTGTTGAAGGCGGTGATGTTGAGGGTGTAGTGGGAGTAAAGTCGAAGGTCCTGCAAAACCTCCTCGTCCTTGGGCCCCGACACTTCCAAAACTCTGCTCTCCTGCTCCCTCTCTCTCTCCCTCTCTCTCCTCTCTCTCTTCCCTCGCTTCATATGTCCCACACCATTGCCCTGAGCACCCAGCCATCGCAGATGAATCTGCAGAAAATACACACGCGTTATATTCCACATATAATACCCCATATATCTGGGGGGGGTTAAACATGTCATGCATTAAAAAGTACTAGTATTTTGTCCATGAGTGTTATAATAATATAAGCTTATACTAGTGTTATTATAGGCTTACAAGGAAAGACCCACGTTTATCACATGACTTTACAGCATTGACATAGTCTCTTGCTCTATCTATCTTTAGCATTATCCATCTGTGTATCCCATCCCTTCATCCTCCCCCCCTCCATCCCTGGGGTGTCCCAGTACCTTGTACCCCAGCAGGCGGCCCCGGACTGTCTCGGGGGGCACAGGTGCCCACTTCACTCTCACAGAAGAGCTCAGGCCGTCGGGACTCTCCAGGCGTTCCACGTGCACCTTAGAGGGAGCAGCTTGGGGGACTGCAGAGGATCGACACTCCAGTCAATTACGCGAATACGGCACAATTTAACACTAACACTGCACACTTTAACACTAACACTGCACACTTTAACACTAACACTGCACACGTTCACTATACAACTGCACACTTTAACACTGCACACTAACACTAACACTGCACGCATTAACACTAACACTGCACATGTTCACTAAACAACTGCACACTTTAACACTAACACTGCACACTTTAACACTAACACTGCACAATTTAACACTAACACTGCACACATTCACTATACAACTGCACACTTTAACACTAACACTGCACACTTTAACACTAACACTGCACAATTTAACAATAACACTGCACACTTTAACACTAACACTGCACACTTTAACACTAACACTGCACACTTTAACACTAACACTGCACACTTTAACACTAACAATGCACACATTCACTATACAACTGCACACTTTAACACTAACACTGCACACGTTCACTATACAACTGCACACTTTAACACTAACACTGCACACATTCACTATACAACTACACACTTTAGCCCTAACACTGCACACATTCACTATACAACTACACACTTTAACGCTAACACTGCACACTTTAACACTAACACTGCACGCATTAACACTAACACTGCACACATTCACTATACAACTGCACACTTTAACACTAACACTGCACACATTCACTATACAACTACACACTTTAGCCCTAACACTGCACACATTCACTATACAACTACACACTTTAACGCTAACACTGCACACTTTAACACTAACACTGCACGCATTAACACTAACACTGCACACATTCACTATACAACTGCACACTTTAACACTAACACTGCACACATTCACTATACAACTACACACTTTAGCCCTAACACTGCACACATTCACTATACAACTACACACTTTAACGCTAACACTGCACACTTTAACACTAACACTGCACACATTCACTATACAACTGCACACTTTAGCACTAACACTGCACGCATTAACTATACAACTACACACTTTAACGCTAACACTGCACACTTTCACAATACAACTACACACTTTAACACTAACACTGCACACTTTCGCTGTACAACTGCACACTTTAACACTAAAACTGCATACTTTCACTATACAACTACACACTTTAACACTAACACTGCACACTTTCACAATACAACTATACACTGTAAGACTAACACTGCACAATTTCACTATACAACTGCACACGTTCACTAACACTGCACACATTCACTATACAACTACACACTGTAACACTAACACTGCACAATTTCACTATACAACTGCACACTTTAACACACACTGCACAATTTCACTATACAACTGCACGCTCACTAACACTGCACACTTTCACTATACAACTGCACACTTTCACTAACACTGCACACTTTAACACTAACACTGCACACTTTCACTATACAACTGCACACTCACTAACACTGCACACTTTCACTATACAACGACACACTTTAACACTAACACTGCACACTTTCACACAAACACTGCACACTTTCACGCTAACACTGCACACTTTCACACTAACACTGCACACTTGAACTAACACTGCTCAGCCTGCACACTTTAACACTAACACTGCACACTTTCACACATACACTGCTCACTTTCACAATAACACTTTAACACATACACTGCACACTTTAACACTAACACTGCACACTTTCACAATACCACTGCACACTTTAACACTAACACTGCACACTTTCACAATACCACTGCACACTTTAACACTAACACTGCACACATTCACTATACAACTGCACACTTTAACACTAAACACTTTCACACTTTCACACTAACACTGCACACTAACACTGCACACTTTAACACTAAACACTTTCACACTTTCACACTAACACTGCACACTTTCACACTTACACTGCACACTTTCACTCTGACACTGCACACTTTCACACTTACACTGCACACTTTCACTCTGACACTGCACACTTTCACTCTGACACTGCACACTTTCACACTTACACTGCACACTTTCACACTTTCACTGCACACTTATTATTGATATAGAAAATAAAGAGTTTTTATTGAGAGACACAGAGACAGAAGAAAGGAAGGAAACTGCTAGAAACAGCCAACTAACCATCTTCTCCAGAATGAGCAGTCACTTCAGGCAGGGCTGGTCCTGCTCCTATGTCATTAACAGCCTGAACTTTGACCATAAATGGCGTGTAGGTTCCCGCTTCCTTGACGACAAAAGGGGGCTTGTCCACTTCAGCGTGATGCCAGTGTGCGCCTTTATCAGCCTGCCTCTTCCACATGACTTTATACTTGAACCCAGGACCGTTGAAGCTCTGCCTGTCCATCTCCTATAGAGGGAGAGGAGGAGTCATCCACAGGCTTACACAGACTGCACACAGATTAAAACACAGACTACACACAGACTCCACACAGACTACACGCAGACTACACACAGACTACACACAGGCTACACACAGGCTACACACAGGCTACACACAGGCTACACACAGACTACAGGTTACATGTGCAGGCTTGGCTGGCTATGCACAGACCTTCCAAGTGATCACCAAGGTGTCCGGCTCCGCGGGGTCACTTCTCACATCCTCTGGACTGCCAGTAGGGGCTACAGAGAGAGAGAGAGAGAGACTTTTGTTACGCTTTGGCAATATGTATTTTTAAATATGTCATGCCAATAAAGCATTTTTATTTGAATTAGAATTAGAATTTAAGAGAGAGAGAGAGAGAGAGAGAGAGAGAGAGACAGAGATAGTTTCTGAATTCTGAAAATGACAAAAACCCCACCTCCCGGTCAACGGCCCCTTACTTCACGATGTGTTGCAAATGTTTGTTACTTCCTCGGAAAGGTCAGACTGAAATGAGTGTGTTTTTAAGTGTGTAGAAGTCCTAAGGGTACCGGCAGCAGGAATCTCGTGCAGCTCGGAGGGGGCCGTGGGGTCACTCTCTCCCAGCTCGTTGACGGCTTTGACGCGGAAACGGTACAGGCAGAATGGATGGAGGTGGAGGTCTGCATGGAACACGTCTCCCTGAACCCTTTTCTCCTCCACCCAATTCCCCTCCCCATACCGCTGCTCCTCAATCTCCACAATGAACGCTGGATAGACAGACAGACAGATAGATGTTTTTAATGTACTGTACACCACACATCAATATTTATTATATTTTTACTATTCTCATTTGTTATGATTATTATTATTATTATTAGTCAGCTGTTGTCACACTACTAACTACATCAGCTTTGACAGTATGTATCTCGAAAATAAATGATGTATTTTTTTTTTTTGAAAATGGTAACATGTAACATCACGTCATGTAGCATGTAGCAGAATGAATAGATACTTAATAGCAGCCAAATATACTAGGAGGCAATGAATGTAAGTAACATCAAGACAATATGAACAGCCCCAGGTGCACTGAATAAATCACACACTGCTGTGTCTGATCATGCTATTCATTTCATTGGGATGTGAATTAAATGAACTGTTGATGACCAACCTTGTCATAACACAGGGTGCTTTTTTCTGAGAGAAAATATTTGTACACAGCTGATAAGACACTGCATTAGTGTTAAAATGTGGTGTAAAGAACAGTGTGTGTGTGTGTTGTGAGAAACGGGGTCAATCAAACTGAGTTTTTTTTTTAAATGAGTCGGCATGCTTTTCAAAACATGCTTCATTGAAGAGCTTTTAAAATGAGTCAGCACATTTTTCAGGACCTGATTCACTGAAGAGCTTTTAAAATGAGTCAGCATGCTTTTCAGAACCTGATTCACTGAAGAGCTTTTAAAATGAGTCAGCATGCTTTTCAGAACCTGATTCACTGAAGAGCTTTTAAAATGAGTCAGCACATTTTTCAGGACCTGATTCACTGAAGAGCTTTTAAAATGAGTCAGCATGCTTTTCAAAGCCTGATTCACGGAAGAGCTTTTAAATGTGTGAGACACTTCTGTATTGTGTGCGTTGCATGCATGTTACATTTGTATGAGCGTTGCACATGATGTTATGTATTGTGTGTGTTGCATGTGTGATGTTATGTATTGTGTGTGTTGTATGCGTGTTGCACGTGAGTGAGTTACCCAGAATGAGGCTGTTGTGATGGTGTCCAGGGCTCCAGCGGAGGGTCAGACTGTTGTCTTGGTGTTTGATAACCTGCAGGTTCTTGGGCGGATCGGGCCGATCTGAGAGATAGGAGAAAAGACTGAACCACACTAAGAGGACTGAGGCTGGACTTTTACACTTTAGACAATCATCTTTGCAATATGACAATCTGACTGGCTGGGGGAACACAATATATGAGAAAAAGATCTGATTGGCCGGGGGAACTTGAGATATGAGGAAAATAATCTGATTGGCTGTAATGACAAAATCTTATTGGCTGAAGGAAATGTGATATAATGACAAAATGAGTGAATACTATGTTCATGTTGGGTGCATGAGTCTGTTGTGTGTTTGCGCAGGTTTATGAATGGGTGTCTTACCCACTACAATAATAGAAACAGTGGCATTGGCCATGTCCAGACTTGTCATGACTTCACAGGTATACTTCCCCTCGTCTGCGGACTGAACGTCTTTAATTATTAGGGAAGCGCCTTCAAATCTGTAACTGAAAAGCATGACATCATACAATCACATCCAGATTCACAACAACTGGTAAGAACTAAAAACTGCACAAATTACACATCCACACACAGCTCTTCAATTGTATATCATGTAAGTATAAGACAATACTGAACGTAGAGAAAATAACACATCACAGATACACTTGAAATTTGGTATAAGATGTTTTTGGAATTATTTTAGTGAATCGGTTTCAGATAAATCACTATTTTTTCTACAATTTATAACTACCATTTGTGGTTCTAAATGTACCCACATATGTGCACTGAGCTCTGATTTGTACAATCATACATGTATAATCCAGCCCTTACTACAGACACAGAATATAACTAACTACAGTCACATACAGAATACAGCTCTAAGCCCAGTCGCACAAAGAATACAGCTCTACCTACACTCACACAAACAGAATACAGCGCTAACTACAGTCACACATACAGAATACAGCTCTAACTACAGTCACACATACAGAATACAGCTGTACTTACAGTCACAAACAGAATACAGCTCTACTTACAGTCACACATACAGAATACAGCTCTAACTACAGTCACACATATATAACACAGCTCTAACTACACTCACACATACAGAATACAGCTCTAACTACAGTCACACATACAGAATACAGCTCTAACTACAGTCACACATACTGAATACAGCTCTAACTACAGTCAGACATACAGAATACAGCTCTAACTACAGTCACATATACAGAATACAGCTCTAACTACAGTCACACATATATAACACAGCTCTAACTACACTCACACAAACAGAATACAGCTCTACTTAGTCACACATACAGAATGCAGCGCTAACTACAGTCAGACATACAGAATACAGCTCCACTTAGTCACACATACAGAATACAGCTTGACTTACATTCACACAAACAGAATACAGCTCTACTTAGTCACACATACAGAATGCAGCTCTACTTACATTCACACAAACAGAATGCAGCTCTAACTACAGTCACACATACAGAATACAGCTCTACTTACAGTCACACATACATAATCCAGTTCTACTTACAGTCACACATACCGAATACAGCTCCACTTAGTCACACATACAGAATACAGCTCTACTTACATTCACACATACATAATCCAGCTCTACTTAGTCACACATACCGAATACAGCTCCACTTAGTCACACATACAGAATACAGCTCTACTTACAGTCACACATACATAATCCAGCTCCACTTAGTCACACATACAGAATACAGCTCTACTTACAGTCACACATACAGAATACAGCTCTACTTACATTCACACATAGATAATCCAGCTCTACTTAGTCACACATACTGAATACAGCTCCACTTAGTCACACATACAGAATACAGCTCGAACTACAGTCATACATACATAATACAGCTCTACTTACAGTCACACATACAGAATACAGCTCCACTTAGTCACACATACAGAATACAGCTCGAACTACAGTCACACATACAGAAAACAACTCAAACTATACTCACACAAACAGAATACAGCTCTAACTACAGTCACACATACATAATACAGCTCTACTTACAGTCACGCAAACAGAATAGAGATCTAACTACAGTCACACATACAGACTACAGCTCTACCTACAGTCACACGCAGAGAATACAGCTCTATAGTCCCATATGTAAAACACAGCTCTATAGTCCCATATGTAAAACACAGCTCTATAGTCCCATATGTAAATCACAGCTATATAGTCCCATATGTAAAACACAGCTCTATAGTCCCATATGTAAATCACAGCTCTATAGTCCCATATGTAAAACACAGCTCTATAGTCCCATATGTAAAACACAGCTCTATAGTCCCATATGTAAAACACAGCTCTATAGTCCCATATGTAAATCACAGCTCTATAGTCCCATATGTAAAACACAGCTCTATAGTCCCATATGTAAATCACAGCTCTATAGTCCCATATGTAAAACACAGCTCTATAGTCCCATATGTAAAACACAGCTCTATAGTCCCATATGTAAAACACAGCTCTATAGTCCCATATGTAAAACACAGCTCTATAGTCCCATATGTAAATCACAGCTCTATAGTCCCATATGTAAAACACAGCTCTATAGTCCCATATGTAAAACACAGCTCTATAGTCCCATATGTAAAACACAGCTCTATAGTCCCATATGTAAAACACAGCTCTATAGTCCCATATGTAAAACACAGCTCTATAGTCCCATATGTAAAACACAGCTCTATAGTCCCATATGTAAAACACAGCTCTATAGTCCCATATGTAAATCACAGCTCTATAGTCCCATATGTAAAACACAGCTCTATAGTCCCATATGTAAAACACAGCTCTATAGTCCCATATGTAAAACACAGCTCTATAGTCCCATATGTAAAACACAGCTCTATAGTCCCATATGTAAAACACAGCTCTATAGTCCCATATGTAAAACACAGCTCTATAGTCCCATATGTAAAACACAGCTCTATAGTCCCATATGTAAAACACAGCTCTATAGTCCCATATGTAAATCACAGCTCTATAGTCCCATATGTAAAACACAGCTCTATAGTCCCATATGTAAAACACAGCTCTATAGTCCCATATGTAAAACACAGCTCTATAGTCCCATATGTAAAACACAGCTCTATAGTCCCATATGTAAAACACAGCTCTTACTTATTGTCAGAGGACTCTATGAGCTTCTGTCTGGCCTTCCTCCACTGTCTCTGTTCAATTTTTAGCTGGGGGTCAATGCGGGCGTCGCAGGTGATGACGGCTGACTCTCCACTGCGAACTCGCAGAAACTCAGGAAAGGGCACGATCACTGACCGGTCTGATGAAGAGAAATGACATCATACGACTGGCATCACCATGTCTGGAGGAGAGATGGGCGGTCTGGCCAGTCCTCTTAACAGTTTAGCATGACATCATGTCTGATAGAGATCACAGGATCACATAAAGATCATCATGAGAACACAGTGATGAATGTGCTATTTTAATTAAACTGTCTCGCCCTGGGGACAATCTCAGCACAGATTATTCTTGTGAAGGGGGTTGAGAGATAATCATGTTGTCCTACAAATTCTGTTTAATATGGCTAAATGGGTTAATGTGTGCAGTCATACTGTATATACAGTCTGTGTTAAAGGGTAACGAAGCACTAAAACCACTTTAGATGAGAACGGATACATTTGCTTGTATCAAGTGTTACTGATTGATTCTTGTCCAAATCTTGACATTTTACTGCAGTCAGCATAAAACAGCGTAAAACAAAAGGATCTGGCTCAAAAGTGTCTCTCGTGGCAAAACGTTAGGTATTGCACGTGCAGTCTGTCATTGGCCAGAAACGTCATCCAGCTGACATATGACTCCCGGTGACTAAATTGAAACCTGGACAGCTACGCCCTGAAGTTTTAGAGTGAGGGCGGGCTACGCCCCAGCTATAAAAGCGAATCTCGGGTTAATTTGCATAGAGAGGAGATAGGAGAGAGAGCGAGTGAGCGATATATATAGCTAGCTTACAGTTTTCGCTTTGTTGAATATTCTAGGAAGTTATAGTCACTATTTTTGGTATATTTTTTATAGTTAGCTTGATAGTCCCTTGTTTTTTGATAGTTCGTTTTTCAGTCTAGCTTAGCAAGTAGCTAGCTAGTTTATTTAAGAAAAAATATATATATACTTTAATAAAAATAAATATATAGTATAAAGCATAGTTGAGCCAGAAGTTGTAGTATATGCATGCTACACGTTTACCTTTGCAACGTCCCTGCAACAGACATTCCCTGTTGGAGAGAGTTCAGTGCAGTGACCACATGTGCATCCGTTGAAATGGAAACCAATATTGTTGATATCTTGCAGGTAGTGTGATTGCCTACAGCCTGTGTAAAATGAGTAACCTACATGGCATTGGCAAATATTTGTACAGCATGTGATTTGTTGCTTGCTGGCCACATAATTCTAAGCCCAAATGAGGCTATGCGTGCCGCTGCCTACCACTCCAAAACATTGCCCATCCTCTCATTCTCCACCATTGCTTCTGCCTCGGCCGCTACTTGGGGCTCGGCAGCAGCTGGAGCTAGCGTGTTTGTGTGTATGTGTGAGAGTGAGAGAGGTAGCGAGAGAGAGAGTGGAACAAAGCAGCTGCTGTGAGTGCTGTCCAGAGTAGAATGAGCGATAGGCTACTAGTGAAAAGAAATTCTGGGGCATGGTTTGATACCTGGAGCTCAGCCCCTATATTATTACCTTAACGAGCCCAGATTTTGGAATTTTTACAGTTTCAAAAGGAGGCGGGGTTTAGCTAAACCATTTTTTTTACCCTTTAACCAGGCTATAGCCAGGGATAGTTTGGGTTAGCCTGCTACTAATGTAGCATTAACCCAGGTTACCTCTCGTGGTAGGGAGCCGAGGCTGAAGGTATGTTAGAATATAATATGAAGATATGCAGTGTGATATGATTCGAGCGATGGCTCCACTCACTGAAGACCTGCAGCTGGGCGGTGATTGACAGGTTGCTGTTGACCACTGAGCAGGTGTACTGGCCTCCGTCCTCCATGGCGGTGTTGTTAATCTGCAGGACCCCGCTGGTCAGGAGGGACGTCCTGGGATTGGACAGCACCGAGTCCCAACTCAGGCTCTCCCTGTGTCCAAAAACGCATTCACAAAACACACACACACACACTTTCATCAGAACCATCTCTGTGCACTAGATGTAATCACAAAACACTCGTCAGAGTAGTATGATGAGGCGTTGTCATTGGCGGATGAGATGTTGTTATCCAATGGGGAGAAGTATTGTTTGAGGACATGGATCATTTTTGATGACAAATTAGGCAAAATAACCCAAGTTTTGTGCTTTATTGTGTGGATGTGTGATGTTGTACCTGAATTCTGTGTGGTTACATGAGGTCAGAATGTACAGAAGTACATTTTTTTAAGGGCTGAGACTGTGGTTATTTCTGTAGGAAACCATGAGAAGTGCCAAACTCTCGGTGCAGTATAGGTGTGAGGCATGTATGGAGTTAATTTAGTTCCAAAACTTAAACAGAACACGTTTTACAACTGCCCTACGATTCGCAAAAACACAGTGGGCCTCATTTATCAATATGGTCGTAAAATGACCGTATATTTGAGCGTTCCAACTGGCGTACGAAAATCTCACGTGTGATTGATCAAACTTGTGTAAATCACTGATCTGAGCGTAATGTGTTCGTAGGTTGATAAATCAGACTTGACCGTATATTAGATAAGCGCGTGCACATCAATATGAATTACCATTACTCACATGCCCATTTGCTACCATATTTAGCAGGGCCACCTCCTTTAAAACGCACATGCCAATACGGTTTTCTCCAGTATATAGCCTAGGCCATGGCGGCCAACAGAAAAGCAAAGAAAAATAATTTTTCTTCGAGGGTAAAATTAAAATGCTTGTGAATGAACATGAAAATGAACGTGTGCTTATTGGGGGCATTAGTAGTGGTGTGCAGCCTAGCTCAAAAGCTGCTATGTGGCAGAGGATAGGGCTAAAATGCTTCCTCTGAATAGCGAACTACAACTGAGATTTAAAAAAGAAAATTAAAAAATCATTCACTAAAAAAAGTTCTGCCAGTACAGGTGGAGGAAAGGGAATCCCGGACCTCTCGCCTGCAGAAGAGATTATGGGGGATCTGGATCTCATTGGGAAAGTGGCCATGGAAGGAGTGATAAAAGATGTGACTGTGGCTTGATTTGTCAAGACCTCAAGTTTCTGCCACGCCGGATTGTGACGTTTACTAGGTCTTCTAGGCTAATAAAGCTAGTTTGGATTTTTAGAAAATAAAAAATTGAAAATTGAAGTTGAAATGCAATGAAGTTGCATTTTTGCATCTTGCATACAGCAGGACTGGTGATGTGTAATTATTTTCATATGCCTGTCTCCAATAAATCCTTATACAGGCTATACAGGCTATTTCCTGATTTAATAATTTTAACCGGCTTATGCTTCATTCCGTTTAGGCTGCACGTGATGAGAAACTAATAACGAAAAATCTACTTGTTAAAAATCTACTTATTTAAATATTATTTTTGCCAATTAGGCTACACAATACGGTCAGATTTGAACGTACGCATGAATGACAAATGAGGCCCAGTGTGTTTTGCAAGTGAAAAACACGATTATCAAACAAACACGTGTTTTACAAATGCAAAACGTACTTACTACACAAATAGAACAGTTGTCAAGTACAACACGCTTCACATGCGCATACAACACATTTTACAAGTACAAAAAAATTCTGTCTTCCATTTGTGAATCATGTGACTATTAGGGGGATAATTTAGTGCCAAAACCTAACAAACAAAAAGAACACGTTTTACAAATGTCCTATGATTCGCAAACAAACACACTGGGCCCTATCTTGGCGATCTTGGCGCTTAGTCTAAGCGCATGGCGCTAAGTCCATTTAGGGCGTGTCCAAGTCTCCTTTTGCTATTTTAACGGCGTGTATTTTGGACGCTAAGCACGGCGCAAGGTGCAACTGGGCTGAACCTAGTCTCTTCATTAATTATAGGTGTGTCTTGGGCGTGACATGCAATAAACCAATCAAAATGTCATATCCCATTCCCTTTAAAAGCCTGCTTTTCCACCTTGGCGGATTGCTTATGATGGCGAAACAGACATGCTCGTGCGTGTTTAGTGCGATCAAGGAATCGGCTATATGGATCAGTAGCAGCAGTAGTAGTATTATGAGTTCCCGGTAATTCCTGACAGTGCTGTTTACAAAATATATGCTGTTAAATTTCGTTAAAAGCACCTGCAACAGCTGAGAATAAGCGACCAATTGCTTCCTTCTCACCTTAGAAAACGCCAAATTAGCCTGCTTGTTTAACGAATTTTGTTTGATTATGCAATGAACTCATGTTCAAGCTTCATCCGAAGTTCATTAGGCTACCTGCATTCTAATTTTGATTAATAACATAACTAACGTTATTTTGCCTTAATGATGACACTAAATACAACAAATCTGTCAGGTTGGCAACCCATAGATTCGGCATATTTTCCCTTGTTTTATAATGTCCTGCTTATGGAAATGTGACCGACCTGTTTAACTGGTAGCGTAATACTTTAAAACGATTCACTTTCCCAGGAAGACCGTGAAAAGTGCGATGTACAGCAGGGGAAACAGACCTGCTCCTGTAAAGCGAACATGCAGATAATGGAATTAAAATTAATTGTAAATTAATTGTGTAACGTGCTGCAAATTTCGTTCTAATTAGACGCTTAGTTCTCTTTAAAATCTTTTGTTCAAGTTATGGAATAACAGGTGAAATCAGCTGGGTTTTAATAAACTGAGGGTATGGAAACCTTGTCACTGTAATTAAAAAAATATGAAGGACGAAGAATAGCTAAGGTTAGCCTACAATTCAGTTAACATGATGACATTTATTTCCGTTTTTTAACCATAGTCTATCGAAAAAAACATTATGCACAGCGAGTCCGCTGTAGCCTAGGCTATTTGAAAAACAATAAAAGCAATATTCACTGGACAAGGTTTTGAACTTTTTTCAGTCACTAACCATTGTATTTACTTACAGGCTGTATTCCTAGATAAACAGAGCTGTATTGTAATGACATCTGAAGCGCATTTTCAGAACGCAAAAGTCCATCTATTGCAGTACGCGAGTTTTCCATTGAATGACAATTCACGCATTAGGTGCAAATGACAATTCGCGCATTAGGCTTGATTTAGGTGTTATTAGCTCATTTTTAATGGATAGCCATTGTCCCGTACCATCGCACATCGCCTGGATGTTGATGGAGTGGGCTGAGAGCAATGTAATGTGGCATCGTTTCCCTTCGCTGAGGGAAAGGTATGTGGACCTATGGAACCTTTTATTATTATGCATTTTTGATATAGCCTACACAATAATAATATTTCACATTGTGATCTAGATATTTTAGTCATGCTTGTGCACGCCCCTGTGTGTAACAGACAGGAGGGTATGCGTGTTGTGCACACGCCTATGTAGACGCACTTATATGCGCCGTTAATATAACATGTAAACAACTGCGACATGACTTTAGACCAGGTTTGTGGTGGTTCTAGCGTAAGCGCTTTCTGCTGGCTCAAGATAGCAATACGCCAAAAAGAATCCTGGCCACTCCTCATCTTAAGACCAACACGCCCAGTTCACTTGTGATGGCGCAAGAATACATGCTAGTTAAAGGACGTGAGCGCTAGGCGTTATTATGGACCTAGCGCCGGGTGTAAGATAGCAAAGACACTTGCGTTTGGGTTAGCGCCGCTTTGCGCCGGGTGTAAGATAGGGCCCACTGTGTTTTGCAAATTCAAAACATGATTATCAAACAAAAAATGTTTTTTTGCAAATACAAAGCAGTTTTTCATCAAGGTTCACAAAAACAAAACATGTTTTACAAGTACAAAACGTGGTTTACAAATACAAAACGTGGTTTACAAGTAGGAAAAAATGTTGTCTTCCATTTGTGAATCACGTGATTTTAGGCACTATCACGTGACTTTTTGGCAAGTTTCCCTAAGGAAATGTTTTTTTCATATAACAATGGTAACAAAGGGTTATGAATGAATGAAGAAACCAACAACAAAACAAAATAAGATATGAGAAAATTAACATTAGCCTTCATGTAAAGAAAAGAAAAAGGAAAAAAAATTCAGCTGTCAGAGGTAGGCTACACGTAACAAGGGAAGCATAACACTATCAATTTAAATGTAGACAATAAATTAAGACATTTGATTGATATTTTACTGGTAGGGCCCACCAGAGAGTCCCAAAGAAAGAAATGTGTATAGGCTATGTCGGGAAGCGATATTAGGATGATGGGTTGGGAGTAATCTATGGATTACCGTTACAAATAACGTTGCTAGCAAGATGGGCAGATGTCATTATTACTTCATAGCCTATATGAATGTTATGATGTGTTCAAGACAACTGGGAACTCTTTTTTTATTTGATTATGTATTGCATTTGCAAAACACTGTGCTTGTTTGAGAATCATAGGACATTTGAAAAATGTGTTCTGTTTGTTTGTTGGGTTTTGGCACTAAATTAGCCCCCTAATAGTCACATGATTCACAAATGGAAGACAGCATTTTTTTGTACTTGTAAAATGTGTTGTATGCGCATGTGAAGCGTGTTGTACTTGAAAACTGTTCTGTATGGGCAATAGGTACATTTTGCATTTGCAAAACATGCTGTGTTTGTTTGCAAATTGTGTTTATCATTAGAAAAACAAACTATGTTTGCTTGCAAATCGTAGGGCATTTGTAAATTCTTCTGTTTGTTTGTTAAGTTTTGGCACTAAATTAACTCCATGGGCATGCCCTGCCAAGCCGTAACTTGGCGGATGGCATACCTGCCATCCCAATATCAAAACAAATTTTTTTTTTCACTGAGATAATTTTAGTCATTTATTTTTTCAAAAAACAACCCAAGGTGCAAAATAAGTCCCAAAGAAGCACGGACGATTGTAAAGACCCTCGGATAGCCCCGCTAGAGGGATCACACAGTTTTACAGGATCCTAGAACAACAGTCAGTGCAATTCCTTTCCTATATAATAGCATGTTTGGTATGGCTTAAACCATGTGGAAACTGTAATGAAAATAATTCTTATAATAATGAATAATGATGTCACAAGGTATTATGCAGTAGTTGTAAAAGTCCTTCCTCGGCCTCTTACCATGTGAGCTTGGGTTGAGGGGATCCGAAGGTGTTGCATTTGAGGACAGCCGTCTGTCCCTCTGTCACTTTGTATATCACATCATCCTTTGTCAGGATCTGAGGGTGTAGCTCTGTAGAGTGGGGGAGGGGGGAAGCGAGAGAGAGCGATAAAAAGGGACAGAGAAACAGACAGAAAGGGAGAAAGAGAGAGAGAGGAGACAGAGGGGGAGAGAGGAAAAGTAAGGGAGTTTTAAAAAAAGTAAAATAACGTAGTCAAATTGTGCAATCAAAAAGCAGTACACTTTCATTATAATAAAAAAGCCACATTTGCCATTAAACTTGGTACTACTTCATAATACAAACGTAAAAGCAAAATCTGAGTGAGATTAGGGGAGAAGACTGTGATGGGGAGAGGAGTCTGTGATTGGGGGAGGAGTCTTTGGAAGAGGTGGAGTCTGAAACCGTGAGGTGGGAGGAGTCAGTGAAGAGTAGTAGTCTGAGGCCGTGTCTGAATCAGCACTCTTCCACACTACTGAGTAGCCTTGGTGAGTAGATATGACGAGAAAGTCATTGAGTATGTGAAAAATTTTCAAATTGCAGTATACTTGAAACAGACAAACTTACTTTCGGGCTTTCAGTGAGTACACTCGGGTGCACACTTCAAGAAGTACACGAACATTTTGGTCACATAATTATGACGTGAAGCTTCGTTTTAAAAAAATTAGGCGCAGCTTTGCTGACGTTTTCCTTCAAATACAACAAAAACAACATGTGACATGGCAGCGCAAGAGTGGGGCGCAGGGTTGCCAGATCTTGCAAGTCCAGCCAAATGGCGACTCAAAAACTATAAAAATATATTTTTAACCGAAACCAACATATTTAAATAGAAGTCATCAAATTTTTGCTTTTTAAAATAAGTGCTTGCTTTGGGACTTCTCATTTTTACCTGTGACTGCACTTTGAAAGTATCCCAATTTAGCTGTAAAACCGCGGACATGGCAACACTGGCGGGTCATCTTATGACCTGCTTACGACATTCCACAGTGCAGTTGGAACAGGTTGCAGTAAATAGGGCTCTGATTCAGACACAGTGCACTGTACACAGGAGACAGGGCGCAGTAAATAGGGCTCTGATACGGACACAGTGCACTGTACACAGGAGACAGGGCGCAGTAGATAGGGCTCTGATTCGGACACAGTGCACTGTACACAGGAGACAGGGCGCAGTAGATAGGGCTCTGATTCGGACACAGTGCACTGTACACAGGAGACAGGGCGCAGTAGATAGGGCTCTGATTTGGACACAGCCTGAGTCTTTGATATGGGAAGGGTCAGAAGGGGAGGAGACTTTGAAAGGGGTGGAGTCTGAGACAGTGAGGTGGGAGGAGTCAGTGAAGAGGAGTTGTCTGAGGCCGTGACTGAATACAATCCCTGAACCCCTTTGGGGGCGCATATTTGAGCTTTTAAGTGGGCGACTTTTTCTCACAAATGGGGGCTTTTTCTCACAAATTCCAGGATATACCCCTTACTTCCGGGGTTTTGTTGAGGGAATTCAGAAGCACACTCATCTGCAGAGCTGTGGAAGTAAAAACGTAAACGACAGAGCGTGTATGCACATCTATGGTACA
Organism: Synaphobranchus kaupii; assembly: GCA_029718625.1. Taxonomy (NCBI): domain Eukaryota; kingdom Metazoa; phylum Chordata; class Actinopteri; order Anguilliformes; family Synaphobranchidae; genus Synaphobranchus; species Synaphobranchus kaupii. Next base: position 14,130,094 of record CM056380.1, on the reverse strand, counting down.
ATAGCGGGTCATATTATGAACTACTCTCTTTTTATTTTTGTTAATTCAATCTTCTTTCATAATATACACTTTGTAACCATCGTCATGTGTAAACTGATTCATATTCTCAATAAAAATTTAAAAAAGTATTATGAACTACTTACTCACTAGTTTGTAAAGAGTTTTGCGGGATTTCTTTCACACACTGCTTGCAAATGAGGGGACAGGGCGCATAGTAGACAGGGGTCTGAGTGGACAGGGGACAGGGAACAGGGGTCGTATTTGGTCACGTCCTGAGTCTTTGATATGGGAAGGGTTTCAAGGGGAGGGGTCTTTGAAAGGGGTGGAGTCTGAGACCGTGAGGTGGGAGGAGTTATCGAGAAGGACCAGATCACTCACCAATCACGTGTATGTAGGTGTTGACTAGGACGGTGCCATGCTTGTTGGACGCCTGACACTGGTACACTGCCGTGTCGCTGAACTCAACGTCTTTCAGTATTAAAGTGCCGCCGTGGACTCTGCGCCGATTATCCTGATCAATGCCTGCAGACAACACAACACGTTGCCACCAAATGAGTTTGTACATTATGAGTTTAAAGAACAGTAAAATTCTCACAGTATGTCAGAATCTGTATGTTTGGCACGTCTGAATGACGTGCAATGCTGAGTTGTATTGTAGCTTTGTGTTTACTCAACTGTGCATTGTGTAGTTTTATATATACAGATCTTTTCCAAAAAATTAGAATATCATGGAAAAGTTTTTTTTTTTCCAGAATTCCATTCAAAAAGTGAAACTTTCATAGATTATAGATTCATTACACACAAAGTGAAATATTTCTAGCCTTTATTTGTTTCATTTTTCATAATTTTGGTTTACAGCTCCAGAAAACCCCCAAAACAGTATTTCAAGAAATTAGAATAGTTTGTCGAAAATCAGCATTTACTTCAGTTATTTCAGAGAATGAATGTTTTAGACTGAGTGTCACACTCTAATCATCTAATTTACTCAAGACCTGCAAAGTTTTTCTACAGGTGTGTCGTTAAATTGGACAGGTATCTCAGTTTGGTTCAGTATGGGGAAGACTGCAGACTTGACAATTGGCCAGAAGACCAGTAGACTCAGTCTAAAACATTAATTCTCTGAAATAACTGAAGTAAATGCTGATTTTCGACACACTATTCTAATTTCTTGAAATACTGTTTTGGGGTTTTCTGGAGCTGTAAGCCAAAATTATGAAAAATGAAACAAATAAAGGCTAGAAATATTTCACTTTGTGTGTAATGAATCTATAATCTATGAAAGTTTCACTTTTTGAATGGAATTATGGAAAGAAAACAACTTTTCCATGATATTCTAATTTTTTGGAAAGGATCTGTATATATATATATATATACAGTGAGCACCATAATTCATTGGACAGTGACAAATCTGTTGTTATTTTGGTTCTGTACTCTAGCACCTTGAGTTTGAAAAGATACAATGACAATGAGGTTGAAGCGCAGAGAAGCTACAGTATCGCTTGTAGTTTTAATTTGAAGGCATATTCATCCATATCGGATGAACCGTTATTTTTAATTGTTATTATAATTATAGAACCTTTTGTACATAGCCCCCCCCCCCCCCCCCATTTCCGGGCATCAAAAAATATTGGACAGTTTAACATAATGTAGAATAAAGTAATCATGTTTAATATTTGGTCGCATATCCTTTGCATGCCATGACTTCCTGATGTCTGTGACCCAACACTCTTGATATCTTATTTTCTGGTACTCTTACAAGCAATACTATAGCTTCTCTGCATTTCAATGGATCTCTATGGGAATTGGGGGGTGTGACTAGATTTAGCTGTAAATTATGTTGGAACAGGATGGAATACATGGTTGGCGAAATGACTAAGTCATCAAGGGTCTAAGTTATCAAACGAGCCTCAAACCATCACTCTGCTGTCAGATATGCAGTAGATGTGGATGGATCACTATAAGGGTTGTTTCTCCTGATAAATTTTCCGATTGAACACTATGGAAAAATAAGTCAGGAGAAGAAACCCTTCAAGTTATCCATCCATATCTACTGCATATCTGGCAGCAGAGTGATGGTTTGAGGCTTGTTTGATACCTCAGACCCTTGATGACTTACAGCCATTTAGACAACCATGTGTTCCATACTGTTCCAGTGTAATTTACAGCTAAATCTAGTCCCTCCCCCCCCAGTTCCCATAGAGATCCATCAAATGCAGAGAGGTTATAGTATCTCTTGTATGAGTACAAATGAGGTAAAAGTGTGTTGAGCTTCATAAGTCAGGGTATGGCTATAAAAAATAGCTACTCACCTGAAAATGCCCCTATCTGCCGTTAGGGCAATACTTAAAACGTTCAAAGCAACTGGAACTGTTAGAAACTTGACTGGAAGAGGACCCAAGTTTATTTTGCCCCCACGCACAGAGAGGAGGATGGTAAGAGAGGCAAAAAATTCCCCAAGGATCACTGTTGGAGAATTACAAAGGAAAGTAGCATCTTGGGGTCATCAAGTCTCCAAAACTAACATTAGATGTCACCTCCATGCCAACAAATTATTTGGAAGGCATGCCAGAAAAAGACAGCCTTTCCTGCCATTTCACCACAAACGTAAGCGCCTGGAGTTTGCTAAACGCTACTGGAACTTTGACTGGAACCGTGTTCTATGGTCAGATGAAACGAAAATTGAGCTTTTCGGCAACCAACACTCAAGGTGGGTTTGGCGTAACAAGAAGGCTGGCTATACTGAAAATAACCTGATTCTAACTGTTACGTATGGTGGAGGTTCCGTGATGTTGTGGGGCTGTTTTTCCTCCAAACACCCTGGGAACCTTGTTAGGGTACATGGCAACTCCATGAAATACCAGGAAATTTAAAATCTGAATCTGGCTGCCTCTGCCAGGAAACTAAAACTGGGTCGTCGTTGGATCTTCCAGCAGGACAATGATCCTAAACATACGTCCAAATCAACACAAAAATGGTTAACTGAACACAAAATCAAGCTTTTGCCTTGGCCATCTCAGTCCCCTGACCTAAACCCCATTGAAAACCTGTGGGCTGAGCTGAAAAGGAGAGTGCACAAGAGAGGACCTAGGACTCTGGATGATCTGGAGAGATTCTGTAAAGAGGAATGGTCTCAGATTCCTTGCTCTGTATTCTCCAACCTTATTAGATGTTACGGGAGAAGAAGTGCTGTTTTACTGTCAAAGGGAGGTTGTAGAAAGTATTAAATGCAGGGGTGCCAATAATTGTGGCACATGTGGTGTTGTTAAAAATAATTATTTCTTGATGAGGGATTTTATTTTCTCAGAATAAATTTACTTCAATTAAAGGTTGGATTTTTTGTCATTTTTTCAGTGTGAGATTAAGCCAATTCACCAAACGGTGAATTTTCTATAACCATTTTTACTCATCTTTACCAGGGGTGCCAATAATTGTGGAGGGCACTGAATATATATTTTTTAATTTGTTTCAGATTTTTCCCCCTTTTTCCCCTAATTTGGTAGCCAATTGAACCCTATGTAATTCAACTCGCCCCCGTAGCAACCTCTTGAGAATCATCGCTGCATAACCCTGTCAGCCGGTAGTAGGAAAGAGGGCGCCGTGTCCTCTTCAGGGCGCGACTCAAGCTCCTGACCGTGATTCCAACTCGCCTTGGGCCATTCTGTGACGATTCTCGCCGAGTCCCTCCCCCTTGAAGCAGCTGCCAATTGCCACTCCCTCAAGGCACCGGCCATACTCAGATCTGCCAGGACCGGGGATCAAACCCCTGATCCTCTGGGCACAACTGCACAGACTGAAAGTCCACGCTTTAATCGCAAGTGTTGTATAATTGTGTACTTGTGTAGTTTGCTCAGCGCTGTGTAGTGTTGTATAATTGTGTAGTTTGCTCAGCGTTGTGTAGTGTTGTATAATTGTGTAGTTTGCTCAGCGTTGTGTAGTGACCTGAAATGGCGTTTCCATTGATGCTCCAAGAGATGTTGGGAGTGGGGATGCCGTTGGCCTCGCAGTGCAGACGCACTGTCTCTCCTGGGGCATACATTTGGCTCTCTGGCTGCTTGGTCCAGTGCGGAGCAGCTGAATAAATACAACCGGCAACATCATCACATCAACACACTATTCATCTTCACCATCATCATCATCATCATCATCATCATCATCATCATCATCATCAACATTATCATCATCATCATAGTCACCATCACCATCCTCTGACCATTCACATCATCACACTATTCAGCTCCACCCTCATCATCATCATCACCATCAGTATCTTCATAATCACCAAACATTATCTTCATAAATATTACTTTTATACCAATCGGACAAAGAGCCTGTCACTACACATAACTGGAGATATTCAAACCATCCTGATTAGCAGTGATCATGGACTGTATTCAAACCATCCCAGTTAGCTGGGATCTAAGACTGTATTCAAGCCACACTGGTCAGTTGGGATGAAAAAGTTTATTTAAACCATCCTGATGATCTGAGGTGATCTACAGCTGTATTCTCACCATATTAGCAGTAGATAAAATTAGCTGATTCGCAGTGATCTTATTCTCAATATCTTGCTGTGATCCAGAAATGCATCCGAAACACCCTGATTAGCTTGGATCTGTGGCTAAGATGTGACTGGTCAACGAAGTCCCGGATTTCATGCAGGTGAAGACTATCATTAAAAGCGAGACTACAAACGTCCAAATTGTTATTTCGCTGACGTTAATTCTCCATGGGAGTGTGAGACTCTCTTACCTTCCACAGATACGGTGAAGGAGTGCGTGGCTGTGCCCAGCGAGTTGGTGGCCAGGCACTCGTACTCCCCGGCGTCGTTTTCCGAGATGTTTTCGAAGCTCAGCCACCTGCCGTGGTTCTCTTTGGTGGTGCGAGATGCTGAGAGAGTTCCGTCCTTTCTAACCCACTGTACACTGGGAGTAGGGCTGTGGAGAGGTCGGCAAGGCCATTACTATCATTACACTACTGCCATTCATGAAGTTACTTGATGAAGATGATTAGCTATAGCATTAGCAGCACTATACTATACAGCACTCAACTATATTGATCATAGCAGTCATTACATTACATTTTTTGTCAATTTATACAGCTGGATATATACTGAATCAACATTAGATTATGGGCATTTAGCAGACGCTCTTATACAGCGCAACTGTTACGCCCCCGGCTCAAAGGGCCACAACACAAAGGATTTCAAACACAAAATGGAACGGTTACAAAATTAGTTAATTAAAATATGAAAATAAATTGACATGAAACAAGAGGGGGGAAAAGTGCTGGTAGACAGGGCAATGCTTTTCCCGTTGCTCCTGACAGAGCAAGAGGAAAACCAGGGCACACAACGAAAACGTACAGACTAATGGCCGGTGAGACACAATGGCCGGCAGTTTTGTACTGATAAGCGTTGGAACCACTGTAACCAACCTTCCCGAATTGAGAACACCACAAACGTTTTCCACATGAGAATGACACAGTTCTCCACAAAACAAAACCCCAGTTAAATTGGCTCCAACGTCTTCAGCAAACAACGAGATAGAGAATCCAAAGAGACTTTGACGGTGAGACACGATAGCAGTTTTGTACTGATAAGCGTTGGAACCACTGTAACCAACCTTCCCGAATTGAGAACAATACCGCAGTCTCCACAAAGTCTCCGTATTATACAAGCAAAGACAAAAAGTAGTCTACACTACAAAAACACAAGTAGCTTACACAAGGGACAGACTACAACACAGCAAAGTAGCCACAAACCCACAAGCAGCTTACTACCGAAATGTTCCTTCTGGAAACAAAAGACGTGAATATGCTTGCACAAAGCAAAGTTAAAACCGGCTTTTGAACAGGGAATTACACGGGAATCCAGCAAGAAAATGCGGACTCCTACAGCACAGTAACAACTACGACAAAATACAAAATATAGTAAGTGCTGCATAGGCCACAACCTAAACAAACGCCCCAGTAATATTTAAAAATGAGCTTCAGCGTGGCAGCAAAGCTGGAAACGTGCATGAAGTTAGCCAAATGGAAAACAAAACTGTCAAAGGGAAAATCAACCAACTTCGAGCTACGGAACGCCGCAAATACATACAGTGCGCAACATAATTCATTGGACAGTGACACATTTTTTTGTTATTTTGGTTCTGTACTCTAGCACTTGGAGTTTGAAAGGATTCAATGACAATGAGGTTGAAGTGCAGACTGTCTGCTTTAATTTGAGGGTATTTTCATCCATATCGGATGAAACATTTTGAAATTATAGAACCTTTAGTACATAGTCCCCCCCCCCCCCCCCCATTTTCAGGCATCAAAAATATTGGACAGTTTAACATAATGTAGAATAAAGTAATAATTTTTAATATTTGGTCGCATATCCTTTGCATGCCATGACTTACTGATGTCTGTGACCCAACAATATGAAAAGACTTTTGATATCTTATTTTCTGGTACTCTTAGAAGCGATACTATACTCATACTATGCATTTGAATGGATCTGTATGGGAATTGGGGGGTGGGACAAATTTGACTTCTTTATTTAAATGTTGGAAACTAACAAAGTTAGTCCTTCACCTAACGTTAAATTTGCTGTTCAACCATCAAACTTGCTGTGTTATTGTTGAGAATGCTCTTTCAGTTTCATGGGTTATGGACCACACCGAACAATTTACAAGACCAGAGTAGCTAGCTAGACAGTTCATACCATGGTGAATTTAATTAGCATGGCCAAATTCCAGCATCTTTCACACAACTATATTAAAAGGAACAGCTTAGAACCATAAGCTAACGTTACTGCAACAGTGGACAGCCATTTACCTAAAGCGCAAATACGTCATCAAGCTCGGTGAAAGGGTGGGTGGGAAAACAGATAGCGCCTAGAACGTAAGTCGTTATTCATTGGTTGCGTTCGTGTCGGTGTGCCACCAAACATTGGTCAGGATTAAACAAATGACTTTGGGTTGAAGTTTCCCAGACCCAGAGTGAGATCTGCAGAAATACAGTAACGTAGTTAGCGTAGCTTACATAGTGTATCATCGTAAGAACTCTCATGGGTCTGGTGTTGAGACTAGCCATGAGGTAGTTAGTGGTTTTACAGTAATGCATAAATGAGCAAATGTGCTTTGCAAATATAAACAGTAAACTATTACTTTCCAGAGCAATCGCATGGAAAGCTGGTCAGAGTCACACAGACAGCAGGTCGTAGTCACATAGACAGACGGGTCACAATCAGAGTCATATTGAGAGAGAGTTCACAGTAAGACAGACAGGTTACAGTCACAGCGACACAGACAGATGGGTCACAGTCACAGTGACACAGCCAGGCAGGTTACAGTCATATCAAAACAGACAGACAGGTCACAGTAAAATAGGCAGACAGGTCACAGTTACACAGACGGGTAACAGTCACACAGAAAGAGAGGTCACAGAGTTTTATTGAGAGACAGGTCACAGTCACACAGACATACAAGTCACAGTCACACAGACAGACAGGTCACAATCAGAGTCATATTGAGAGACAGTTCACAGTAAGACAGGCAGGTTGCAATCACAAAAGCAGACAGGTCACAGTCACACACAGACAAGTAACAGTCACACAGAGAGACAGGTCACAGTCACACTCACAGTCCTTCAGGGATGCACTCCAGCACCAGACTGTTGCCTCTCAGGGCCAGATGAGAGCTGTGGTCTTCAGAGGGCCGCATCAGCTTGGGTTTCCTGTTCCTTACCACAGCTTTAGCTAGAGAGAGAGAGAGACAGACTTTTAAAAAATGTAAAACACCTTCATTGTCACAGTTCAACAACATATACAAATGACAATCAGAATATAATCAAAAGGTGAGAGAGAGAGAGAGAGAGAGAGAGAGAGAGTTTTTTTTAGTTTTAACAGAACATTTATTGTACATTACATACACAAGCCAATGTTATACTGGCAATAGTCCCCAATTCCCCCAATAATCTCCCAAAACTAGCCAAGAGAAGGAAAAAAACAAACCAAAAAAATAAAAAAGAACAAAACAATGCAATGCAGACAATTTCAAAAAGAGCGTAATTTCCCTCACAACATCAGCATAGTGTGCTGGCAAATACTAGCTCTCCTCCCACCAGACTACACACAGCCTCCCCATGGCACCACTTATCCTTAAACACCCCTAGGTCCTGCATTCTACTATAATACTCATAATCTAAAGAGACTCTTGACCTTACCAGTGATTTGAACATATCTATAACGTTAACAGTTACCCCAACATCGACCTTTTTCTTTCTGCTGAGGTACACAGCCATCTTAGCCTGTCTCAGCAAGAAGTTGACAAAACAGCCCACTTTTCGCATTTTTTTTACCTGACTTAATACCAAAAATAAAACCCGGAACTGTGAAGACTACCCCAAGAGCAGCCACCAGCAAGCTAACCATGTTAAAAAGAGGAGGAAGTCTCACACAGTCTTTGTAGCAGTGAAAAATTGTCTTTCTAACCCCACAAAAAGGACAACCACTGTCCACCATGGGATTCACGAGAGACACAAAGGCATTTACAGGTACTACGCCATGGAGTATTCTCCACTGCAAATCGCCTGCATACTTAGGCAAAAGCAGTCGATACAAGTCCCTCCATGCAGGCTGCATCTCTGCCCCCATGCCCAGATTTGCCCTCCAGGGGGTATCCGCCCTATTTCCCAGCCTGACTTTTTTGAGCACCTCAACAGAGAGTCTATATAACCCCTTGCCCCCTATAGAGTCTAGAGCAGACCCCTAAGAGTAGGGGGTCCCAGCAGCAGCCTTGGAAACTGTTCACCAGTATCTGTGTCCCCTCTGTCCCCCTGCTGCAGTGCCCTCCAATCTTCCGTGGTCAAGGCACTCTTGTACTGCTCCAGCATCTGGCCAGCCACCCTCGTAGATCTTATACCAAGATGTTCAGCCAATTTTCCCGCCTCTGCAAGGTTGCTCCCTGCCAAGTTGACCAGTTGTCTGAAGGTGACACGGTTAGCCGCTTTTAGAGTGTCTGATAGCCCTGGAGTGGCAGCCATGGTGATATCTAGCCGAGCCCCATATACTATTGGCTCCTCTAGGAGCCACTTCACTGTCACTGTTGATGCTGATTTTTCCACATCCATCTGCCCCCACACTCTTAGCAGACCTTTATAAAATGGTGGCACATCATTAAGTCCTTTTAAGGTTCACAAGGAACAGAGGAAAACCCAGATCTAAACCTCCCACTTGCCTCAAGATGAACTTTGCAAACTGCCTCCATACATTCCTTTCCCTTGCATATAGAAGCCTCTTAATCCACTAGTCTAAAAGCTGCCGTTCTACTGGCCAGATGTACCAACCCTTGACCTCCCGCCTCCCTAGGAAAAAAACAACACACTCTGTGGAACCCAGTGATAGCCTCCCCAGAAGAAGTCAACAAGGATTGCTTGAATCTTAGCCAACAGGCCAGAAGGTGGTTCTAAAACTTCTAGTCTATGCCATAATGCTGAAGCCACAAGATTGTTAACAATGAGGGCACGCCCTCTATATGAGAGGCGTGGAAGTAACCACTTACACCTATTTAAGCGACCCTGGACGGCCTCCAGGACACCATCCCAGTTCCTCTGCATTACAGCGTCATTCCCCAAGTCCACGCCAAGGTATTTGAAACCGTCCCTTTTCCATTTTAAGCCGCCCGGCAGTAAAGGTTCCCCCTCTGCCCATGTCCCCCTTATAAATTCTTTGCTTTTTGCCCAGTTTACTCTTGCTGAGGAAATCTCCTCAAACCGTCATAGACATTGACATTGATAGACATTGATAAACACAATCACCTTGTTTTCAAACTTTGCCCGTACTTTAAGGAGCCTCCCCTCTACTACCTCTTCTACCTCATAAGAAGAAGGCTTGAAACCTTTAGAAAACATTAATGCTACTCCAGCACTAGTAGAACTCTTATGGCTGAGGATAATAGTCCCTTCCCACTCCCTCTGCCACTCTACAGCATTGGCTACATTACTATGCGTTTCTTGTGCAAAACATACATTTATGTGCTTAAGCCAAAGCAGCTCGTAGAGACAAGCCCTTTTCTTACCATCCCTGGCACCATTTAAATTAAGGGAGGATATTTTAAAACCACTCACTAAAAAATAAATAGCTAAAGAAATTAATAAACAGAAATTTTTTTACCAACAATCATGTCCCTATGACTGTGACAGTTGTATTTCATTGGAAAAAGGTGTGGATTTTACTTTAAGCACAAATTTCTTTAGTCTATAACTTTCATGACTAGTTAAAGCCTCTCCCTCTGTTTGCTTCATAAGAAGCTTGGCAGACTGTAAAAAAAACAATTCTATCTGGGAAAAAATCTTCCACATGCACACTTTTCTTCCCTTTAGTCTCCATCAAAAACCTCCTCGCTTGATCAACCGTGTATTCATCCTCAACATCCATAACACCCTGTAAGGACGCATCAGACAGTTCACTATCAGAGTCTGAAGACACCCTACCAGACTCCTCATTGCTCTCAGACAGAAGAGAGGGAGCCGAAGCCCTTTTGGTCTTACTAGCTCTACCACCGCGGCTTCCTCTATGTCTTTTCACTGCAGGTACTTTAAAAAGCGCGTCGTCATTTTCGATGCGCACATTGTAACATGCCCTCCCACCGCAATCGCAGTTTCCTCAGTCACACGCTCTGCCTCCTCCACACCCATTTCAGCTGCTGATACTGAGGCCACCGGCTGGTCCCTGCCCGCTTCCCTCATCTCAGGAGCCTTCTCTCCGCTGGCCTCCCCCCCGTTAACCTCCCCTGAGCACGGCAACGTTGTCTCGTTAATCACCGAGGTGCTTTCCTTCTCTCTACCGGTCTGATTGCTATTCTGCCCCGGACATGCCCGCACCAAATGTCCCTCCTTCCCGCTGCGAAAGCACTTCATTGACTCAGTTGTTACGTGAATTGTGTAATCATAGTAATCATATCTATCCTAAACACAAGTCTAAGATTTAACTCTTCCCCAGCCTGCAGAATCATCAGAACCTGTCTCCTAAACGAGACAACATGTTTCATTCTCGAGTCTTTTGCACAAAGATTTATCCTTTTAAACCCCAAAACTATCTGCCCATGACGATACAGCTCTATCTCTTAAAAAACGGAGGGGCATTTGAAATGACAACTCGCATGGCCTACTACATCTCCCACAGCCAAGCCTCACCTCGAGCATGCCAGCGCTGGCACAGTTCTCACACCGTGGCGTCTAGTGAGCTGCTCAAACCCCGCATTCGCTCCCTGAGCCATCTCAGCCAGCGAGAACCGCTGGAGGATGCCCGCTCCCTGAGCCCTCTCAGCCAGGGAGAACCGCTGGAGGATGCCCACTGACCACCCAAACCTCCCATCAGTCGATCACTAAAGAAACAGTGAATGTAAATGGCAGAAAAAAAGATTGACGAAACCAAAAAGGGCCCTTACCCGATCATGCAGGGAAAAACATAACGGGGGGAAAACGGAACGAGAGTCGCAATCCCACAACATATACATGATCCCAAGAGCAAGGCACTCTTGCAAGCGGAAAACAGATAGCAAGCATAACACAACCGTGCAGGCACCAAATGTTAATGTCCAGCCTCCCCTCCCCATCAACATGACACAGGGCCCCATCAACCCACACAAAAACACAAACTTTGGTACATCATGCACAAGTGAGTAATGTGAAAATTCCACAGCCACCATCCCTCCCACCCCCCCGTCCGTCCGTCCATCCGTCAATCCCGGCCAGCCAAACCGTAAAGTCCCCAAGGTCGGCTCCACGTTTTTAAACCAGAACAATGTGGCGTCCCATTCATAAACTCTTATTCCACCTAAATATTCCGCATTGAACCATAGAGCGAATTTTGATTAATCTGTTGCCATGGCAACGGCGGCAGCCAATCAAAAAACAGTAGGCTGTAATTTAAAAAGTATGCAAGAAAGCAAAACACGGCTCTATGGTTTAATGGAAGATGTATCATAGAGTATCTGTGCAAAGTTTGGTGCAATTCTGATGTTCAGTTATGGAGATCCATTCGTTTTTCTGCGGCAGGTTATGCAAATTTGACATTTTGAGAAAACGGCCTTTAAAGTTACACATAATAATTCACATGGCATCACAACCATTTGATAAGTGTTATGCACTACTCAATTGTTATAATTCCATTTACTTGTAATAATATGACAATGATACATGTTTGAGTCTTGTACATGTAGTCATTTGCAATAAATGTTTGTTTAAATTAGTCAGAGGTAGAACAGTTTGTTTGTTTGTGCCATAACATCCAGGCGACCAAGTTATTGGTGACCAGTACTCTTCCCCAACACTACAGCTGGGGTAGCAGCCATCTCCATTTAGACCATCTGGTGGACACCTTCTCCATACCCCCCCCCCCCGGCAGGCTGGGAGCTACCCCCTTCCACACCTGCAAGGCCTCACTTTTCTCCCAGTTTACCTTAGCAGAGGAGGGAGGGAGAGGAAGAGAGAGACTCTTATTTTATTTTTAAAGTCTCATTTATTGCACAGAACGAAAAAATAAAACAAGACCTACGCGTTCACATACTATGAGCAAAGCTAAATTATCCACTCACACACACCCAGAAAAAGTGAATAATTTATAGAATAAAATAAAGTATAAAATAAAATCACATAGAAAAATGAAAACATTCTCTTCCCCAACACTACAGCTGGGGTAGCAGCCATCTCCATTTAGCCCACCTGGTGGATACCTTCTCCACTACACCACCCAATTCTCCACTATACCAAACCGATTTTGCCTCTGAAACTCATCAGTCCCTAAAAATCACCCAGAACCTTCATTCCCCCCGTTCCCCAACTCAGACCCCGCCCCCCCCCCCCCCCCCCCCGGCAGGCTGGGAACTGCCCCCTCCCACACCTACCCCACCTGCAAGGCCTCACTTTTCTCCCAGTTTACCTTAGCAGAGGAGGGAGGGAGAGAAGAGGAGAGTGAAAGAGAGAGAGAGAGAGTTTATTATCTATTTAATATCTATTTAAACAAGTTAGCGGTGTCATTGAAACAATCTACAACCCCTGGCCTAACACAAAACAAGACGGAAGTTAAATTCCTCCTCAATGCTGATGACCTGGTGCTGCTGTCACCCATTATACTGGGGCTACAGCAGCATCCGGATCTGCTAGACCACTAGACCAGTACTGCCAGAACTGGGCCCTGACAGTAAACCCTAAAAAATCTAAAATAATGATATTCCAAAAAAATGCAAGATCTCAGGAAAGCAGACACCCATTCATTCTAGGAAACACTGCTCTAGAGCACACCCCATTTTACGATTACCTAGGACTGAAAATCAGTGCCTCAGGAAACTTACTGGTCTGGCAGTAAATTCACTGAAAGAAAAGGCGTGCAGAGCCTTCTATGCAATCAGGAAACAATTCTCCCAGATTGATATTCCAATTGGAATTTGGTCAAAAAGTATTTGACAGTGTAATCCTGCCAATTGCTTTATAAGGACGTGATGTGTGGTATCCACTCAGTCAGCTTGACTACATTAGATGGGAGACACATCCAATTGAATCCCTACATAAATAATTGTGCAGAACAATTCTAAATATCCAAAGAAAAACTGCAAAAAATGCATGCAGGTCTTAATTAGGATGATTTCCATTGGCTATAAACATACAAAAAAGTAGGGCTGCCCCCAAATAGTTGACTAAATTATTAGTTGATCAAAAGAACTTGGTCGACCAAAATTTTAATTGGTCGAATCATCGCAGTGGGAAAAAAACGTGAGAGTGGAACTATTAATTCCGGACGTGCGCCTCGTAATGAACAATTGGTGTCTATTAATTAAGAAATAGATCAGTTGTATAGAATGTCTGAGAGAAAATCAAAAGTATGGGAGCATTTCGAACGTCTAAAGGATGACCCAAAAAAAGTTAAAAGTAAACTCTGCAAGCAACAATTCGCCTATCATTCAGCGCATCTTCTCAAAGGCCGAAAAACGCGGAGCTCTCTTTTCCTGAGCAACGTCAACAAACTCATGTTCCTCACGTATAATATGCGAAGGAACGTGGAGGAAAAACAGCAGTGAGTAGGCCTAATGTGACGAGGTTCGCTGGTCACAAGTAGGCTAAAACACACTTTTACGTTGCTAATATATATTATAATTAATCTTTCGTTTGGCCTCTCTTTTGTGTTTAAGTTTGCTGTGTTTTTTATTTATTTGTTTGTTTATATAATTTATAGCCTATCTATTTAAAAAGAAAATAAATTTTTTCCATCTAGTTTTGATAACCGTGAAGTTAAATTAGCTACGTTGTTTTTGCTCTTTCGTATCACCGGACAAAAGGCTGCTTTTTTATTTAGTTATTCACTATTTTTAAGTTGTGTCTTTTGATGTTTTTGGGTCACAGATATCAGGAAATCGTGGCATGCCAAAGCATAAGCAACCAAATATTAAATATGATGACTTTATTTAAGTTCATGTTAATTTGTCCAATTACTTTTGGTCCCCTAAAATGTGTATAAAAATGGCTACAATTGCTACACGGTCCACCAGATATGGATGTAAACACCCTCAAATTAAAGCTGAAAGTCTGCACTTTAACCACTGTTCCATTTCAAATCCAATGTGCTGGAGTACATAGCCAAAACAACAAAATATGTATCACAGTCCAAATACTTATGGACTGTACTGTATATACAATCATATTTTTCTGTTATTACGAATGTTTCATGTTTCTTGCCATGCTTTGGCAATACAAATTCAAATTTTGTCAAACCAATAAAGCACTTTGAATTTGAATTTGAGAGAGGATATTTAAGGATAGGTAGGGGAAAGGGAGGACAGGTAGGGGATAGGGAGGATAGGGAGGATAGGTAGGGGATAGGGAGAACAGAAACCAGGTGTGGTGTGATACTCACAGGGGTTGACAGTCATAGATATAGCCTCCTTGGGGATGATGGTCCTGGCTCCCATGTAATGAGCGTTGCAGGTGTAGTCGGACCGGCTGTCGTTTGCGATCACATTGGCGAAGTACAGGCTGCCATCCAGACCGGTGGTCAGCCTCTCACTCAGCTCAATGTGCTTTAGCTCTGCAGACAGGAAGCAGATGGCCAAATCTCTTAATGTTCCGGGATAGTCCAGGATGTACGTGGCATTTAAAACCCTGTGCAATCACTTTTCCTTCCTGTGCAACCCTATTTTACTAGTATGCTGAGTAGCTGTTTTGTGGCTTAAACCTAAATGCAAGAAAATATAAGTGATGGGCCCAGGGTCTAATACTTTACAGACACAGGTAGAAACATAAGACAGAGAGAGTCACAGGTAGAAGCTGAAAATAGACAGAGCCTCAGGTAGAAGCTGAAGACGGCACCGACACAGGTAAAAGCTGAAGACAGACACAGCCTCAGGTAGAAGCTGAAGACAGGCACAGACACAGGTAGAAGCTGAAGACAGACACAGACAAAGGTAGAAGCTGAAGACAGACACAGGTAGAAGCTGAAGAAAGACACAGGTAGAAGCTGAAGAAAGACACAGGTATAATCTGAAGACAGACACAGGTAGAAGCTGAAGACAGGCACAGACACAGGTAGAAGATGAAGACCGACACAGACACAGGTAGAAGCTGAAGACACACACACAGGGTAGAAGCTGAAGATGGCACAGACACAGGTAGAAGCTTAAGACAGACACAGACACAGGTAGAAGCTGAAGACAGGCACAGACACAGGTAGAAGCTGAAAATGGCACAGGTAGAAGCTAAAGACAGACACAGGTAGAAGCTGCAGACCGACACAGACACAGGTAGAAGCTGAAGAGACAGACACAGATTAGAAGCTGAAGACAGACACAGGTAGAAGCTGAAGACAGACAGGCACAGACACAGGCAGAAGCTGAAGATGGCACAGACACAGGTAGAAGCTGAAGACAGACATAGACACATGTAGAAGCTGAAGACAGGCACAGGTAGAAGCTGAAGACAGACACAGACACATAAAGAAGTTGAATACAAACATGCACAGACACAGGTAGAAGTTGAAGACAGACACAGGTAGAAGCTGGAGACAGATGCAGACACAGGTAGAAGCTGAAGACAGACACAGACACAGGAAGAAGTTGAATACAAACAGGCACAGACACAGGTAGAAGATGAAGACAGACACAGGTAGAAGCTGGAGACAGACGCAGACACAGGTAGAAGCTGAAGACAGACACAGACACAGGTAGAAGCTGAAGACAGGCACAGACACAGGTAGAAGCTGAAAACAGGCACAGACACAGGAAGAAGCTGAATACAGACAGACACAGGCAGAAGCTGAAGATGGCACAGACACAGGTAGAAGCTTAAGACAGACACAGACACAGGTAGAAGCTGAAAATGGCACAGGTAGAAGCTAAAGACAGACACAGGTAGAAGCTGCAGACCGACACAGACACAGGTAGAAGCTGAAGAGACAGACACAGATTAGAAGCTGAAGACAGACACAGGTAGAAGCTGAAGACAGACAGGCACAGACACAGGCAGAAGCTGAAGATGGCACAGACACAGGTAGAAGCTGAAGACAGACATAGACACATGTAGAAGCTGAAGACAGGCACAGGTAGAAGCTGAAGACAGACACAGACACATGAAGAAGTTGAATACAAACATGCACAGACACAGGTAGAAGTTGAAGACAGACACAGGTAGAAGCTGGAGACAGATGCAGACACAGGTAGAAGCTGAAGACAGACACAGACACAGGAAGAAGTTGAATACAAACAGGCACAGACACAGGTAGAAGATGAAGACAGACACAGGTAGAAGCTGGAGACAGACGCAGACACAGGTAGAAGCTGAAGACAGACACAGACACAGGTAGAAGCTGAAGACACAGGCACAGGTAGAAGCTGAAGACAGACACAGGTAGAATCTGAAGACAGGCACAGACACAGGTAGAAGCTGAAGACAGACAAAGACACAGAAGCTGAAGACAGGCACAGGCACAGGTAGAAGCTGAAGACAGATACAAGTATGACCTGAAGACAGGCACAGACACAGGTAGAAGCTGAAGACAGGCACAGACACAGGTAGAAGCTGAAGACAGGCACAGACACAGGTAGAAGCTGAAGACAGGCACAGACACAGGTAGAAGCTGAAGACAGGCACAGACACAGGTAGAAGCTGAAGACATACACAGACACGGGTAGAAGCTGAAGACAGACACAGACACGGGTAGAAGCTGAAGACAGACACAGACACAGGTAGAAGCCAGAGACAGACACAGAGACAGGTAGAAGCTGTAGACAGACACAGACACAGGTAGAAGCTGAAGACAGACATAGGTAGAAGCTGAAGACAGACAGGCACATACACAGGCAGGAGCTGAAGACAGGCACAGACACAGGCAGAAGCTGAAGATGGCACAGACACATGTAGAAGCTGAAGACAGACATAGACACAGGTAGAAGCTGAAGACAGACATAGACACAGGTAGAAGCTGAAGACAGGCACAGACACAGATAGAAGCTGAAGACAGGCACAGACACAGGAAAAAGCTGAGTACAGACGGGCACAGACACAGGGAGAAGCTGAATACAGACCCAGGCAGAAGCTGATGATGGCACAGACACAGGTAGAAGCTGAAGACAGACACAGGTAGAAGCTGGAGACAGACACAGACACAGGTAGAAGCTGAAGACAGGCACAGACACAGGTAGAAGCTGAAGACAGACAGGTAGAATCTGAAGACAGACACAGGTAGAAGCTGAAGACAGGCACAAACACAGGTAGAAGCTGAATACAGGCACAGACACAGATAGAAGCTGTAGACAGACACAGGTAGAAGCTGAAGACAGGCACAGACACAGGTAGAAGCTGAAGACAGACACAGACACAGGTAGACGTTGAAGACTGACACAGACACAGGTAGAAGCTGAAGACAGGCACAAACACAGGTAGAAGCTGAATACAGGCACAGACACAGATAGAAGCTGTAGACAGACACAGGTAGAATCTGAAGATAGACACAGGTAGAAGCTGAAGACAGGCACAGACACAGGTAGAAGCTGAAGACAGACACAGACACAGGGTAGAAGCTGAAGACAGACACGGACACAGGCAGAAGCTGAAGACGGCACAGACACAGGTAGAAGCTGAAGACAGACATAGACACAGGTAGAAGCTGGAGACAGACGCAGACACAGGTAGAAGCTGAAAACAGGCACAGACACAGGAAGAAGCTGAATACAGACAGACACAGGCAGAAGCTGAAGATGGCACAGACACAGGTAGAAGCTTAAGACAGACACAGACACAGGTAGAAGCTGAAGACAGGCACAGACACAGGTAGAAGCTGAAAATGGCACAGGTAGAAGCTAAAGACAGACACAGGTAGAAGCTGCAGACCGACACAGACACAGGTAGAAGCTGAAGAGACAGACACAGATTAGAAGCTGAAGACAGACACAGGTAGAAGCTGAAGACAGACAGGCACAGACACAGGCAGAAGCTGAAGATGGCACAGACACAGGTAGAAGCTGAAGACAGACATAGACACATGTAGAAGCTGAAGACAGGCACAGGTAGAAGCTGAAGACAGACACAGACACATGAAGAAGTTGAATACAAACATGCACAGACACAGGTAGAAGTTGAAGACAGACACAGGTAGAAGCTGGAGACAGATGCAGACACAGGTAGAAGCTGAAGACAGGCACAGACACAGGTAGAAGATGAAGACAGACACAGGTAGAAGCTGGAGACAGACGCAGACACAGGTAGAAGCTGAAGACAGACACAGACACAGGTAGAAGCTGAAGACACAGGCACAGGTAGAAGCTGAAGACAGACACAGGTAGAATCTGAAGACAGGCACAGACACAGGTAGAAGCTGAAGACAGACAAAGACACAGAAGCTGAAGACAGGCACAGGCACAGGTAGAAGCTGAAGACAGATACAAGTATGACCTGAAGACAGGCACAGACACAGGTAGAAGCTGAAGACAGGCACAGACACAGGTAGAAGCTGAAGACAGGCACAGACACAGGTAGAAGCTGAAGACAGGCACAGACACAGGTAGAAGCTGAAGACAGGCACAGACACAGGTAGAAGCTGAAGACATACACAGACACGGGTAGAAGCTGAAGACAGACACAGACACGGGTAGAAGCTGAAGACAGACACAGACACAGGTAGAAGCCAGAGACAGACACAGAGACAGGTAGAAGCTGTAGACAGACACAGACACAGGTAGAAGCTGAAGACAGACATAGGTAGAAGCTGAAGACAGACACAGACACAGGTAGAAGCTGAAGACAAACACATACCCAGGTCGAATCTGAAGACAGACACAGGTTGAATCTGAAGACAGACACAGGTAGAAGCTGAAGACAGACACAGGTAGAAGCTGAAGACTGACACAGACACAGGTAGAAGCTGAAGACACAGACACAGGTAGAAGCTGAAGACAGACAGGCACAGACACAGGCAGAAGCTGAAGACGGCACAGACACAGGTAGAAGTTGAAGACAGACATAGACACAGGAAGAAGCTGAATACAGACAGGGACAGACACAGGCAGAAGCTGACGACAGACAGGCACAGACACAGGGAGAAGCTGAAGACGGCACAGACACAGGTAGAAGCTGAAGACAGACATAGACACAGGTAGAAGCTGAAGACAGGCACAGGCACAAGTAGAAGCTGAAGACAGGCACAGACACAGGTAGAAGCTGAAGACAGACACAGACACAGGTAGAAGCTGAAGACAGGCACAGACACAGGTAGAAGCTGAAGACAGGCACAGACACAGGTAGAAGCTGAAGACAGGCACAGACACAGGAAGAAGCTGAATACAGACAGGCACAGACACAGGAAGAAGCTGAATACAGACAGGCACAGACACAGGTAGAAGCTGAAGACAGGCACAGACACAGGAAGAAGCTGAATACAGACAGGCACAGACACAGGTAGAAGCTGAAGACAGAAACAGGTAGAAGCTGAATACAGACAGAGACACAGGTAGAAGCTGAAGACAGGCACAGACACAGGTAGAATCTGAAGACAGACACGGGAAGAAGTTGAATACAAACAGGCACAGACACAGGTAGAAGATGAAGACAGACACAGACACAGGTAGAAGCTGGAGACAGACGCAGACACAGGTAGAAGCTGAAGACAGACACAGACACAGGTAGAAGCTGAAGACACAGGCACAGGTAGAAGCTGAAGACAGACAGGTAGAATCTGAAGACAGGCACAGACACAGGTAGAAGCTGAAGACAGACAAAGACACAGAAGCTGAAGACAGGCACAGGCACAGGTAGAAGCTGAAGACAGATACAAGTATAACCTGAAGACAGGCACAGACACAGGTAGAAGCTGAAGACATGCACAGACACAGGTAGAAGCTGAAGACAGGCACAGACACAGGTAGAAGCTGAAGACAGGCACAGACACATATAGAAGCTGAAGACAGGCACAGACACAGGTAGAAGCTGAAGACATACACAGACACGGGTAGAAGCTGAAGACAGACACAGACACGGGTAGAAGCTGAAGACAGACACAGACACAGGTAGAAGCCAGAGACAGACACAGAGACAGGTAGAAGCTGAAGACAGACACAGACACAGGTAGAAGCTGAAGACAGACATAGGTAGAAGCTGAAGACAGACACAGACACAGGTAGAAGCTGAAGACAGACATAGGTAGAAGCTGAAGACAGACATAGACACAGGTCGAATCTGAAGACAGACACAGGTCGAATCTGAAGACAGACACAGGTAGAAGCTGAAGACAGACACAGGTAGAAGCTGAAGACCGACACAGACACAGGTAGAAGCTGAAGACACAGACACAGGTAGAAGCTGAAGACAGACAGGCACAGACACAGGCAGAAGCTGAAGACGGCACAGACACAGGTAGAAGTTGAAGACAGACATAGACACAGGACGAAGCTGAATACAGACAGGCACAGACACAGGCAGAAGCTGAAGATGGCACAGACACAGGTAGAAGCTGAAGACAGACACAGACACAGGTAGAAGCTGACGACAGACAGGCACAGACACAGGCAGAAGCTGAAGACGGCACAGACACAGGTAGAAGCTGAAGACAGGCACAGGCACAGGTAGAAGCTGAAGACAGGCACAGACACAGGAAGAAGCTGAATACAGACAGGCACAGACACAGGTAGAAGCTGAAGACAGACACAGACACAGGTAGAATCTGAACACAGGCACAGACACAGGTAGAAGCTGAAGACAGGCACAGACACAGGTAGAAGCTGAAGACAGGCACAGACACAGGAAGAAGCTGAATACAGACAGGCACAGACACAGGACGAAGCTGAATACAGACAGGCACAGACACAGGTCGAAGCTGAAGACAGGCACAGGCATAGGTAGAAGCTGAAGACAGGCACAGACACAGGAAGAAGCTGAATACAGACAGGCACAGACACAGGTATAAGCTGAAGACAGACACAGACACAGGTAGAAGCTGAAGACAGACACAGGTAGAAGCTGAAGACAGACATAGACACAGGTAGAAGCTGAAGACAGGCACAGGTTGAAGCTGAAGACAGGCACAGACACAGGAAGAAGCTGAATACAGACAGGCACAGACACAGATAGAAGCTGAAGACAGGCACAGACACAGGAAAAAGCTGAGTACAGACGGGCACAGACACAGGGAGAAGCTGAATACAGACCCAGGCAGAAGCTGATGATGGCACAGACACAGGTAGAAGCTGAAGACAGACACAGGTAGAAGCTGGAGACAGACACAGACACAGGTAGAAGCTGAAGACAGGCACAGACACAGGTAGAAGCTGAAGACAGACAGGTAGAATCTGAAGACAGACACAGGTAGAAGCTGAAGACAGGCACAAACACAGGTAGAAGCTGAATACAGGCACAGACACAGATAGAAGCTGTAGACAGACACAGGTAGAAGCTGAAGACAGGCACAGACACAGGTAGAAGCTGAAGACAGACACAGACACAGGTAGACGTTGAAGACTGACACAGACACAGGTAGAAGCTGAAGACAGGCACAAACACAGGTAGAAGCTGAATACAGGCACAGACACAGATAGAAGCTGTAGACAGACACAGGTAGAATCTGAAGATAGACACAGGTAGAAGCTGAAGACAGGCACAGACACAGGTAGAAGCTGAAGACAGACACAGACACAGGGTAGAAGCTGAAGACAGACACGGACACAGGCAGAAGCTGAAGACGGCACAGACACAGGTAGAAGCTGAAGACAGACATAGACACAGGTAGAAGCTGGAGACAGACGCAGACACAGGTAGAAGCTGAAAACAGGCACAGACACAGGAAGAAGCTGAATACAGACAGACACAGGCAGAAGCTGAAGATGGCACAGACACAGGTAGAAGCTTAAGACAGACACAGACACAGGTAGAAGCTGAAGACAGGCACAGACACAGGTAGAAGCTGAAAATGGCACAGGTAGAAGCTAAAGACAGACACAGGTAGAAGCTGCAGACCGACACAGACACAGGTAGAAGCTGAAGAGACAGACACAGATTAGAAGCTGAAGACAGACACAGGTAGAAGCTGAAGACAGACAGGCACAGACACAGGCAGAAGCTGAAGATGGCACAGACACAGGTAGAAGCTGAAGACAGACATAGACACATGTAGAAGCTGAAGACAGGCACAGGTAGAAGCTGAAGACAGACACAGACACATGAAGAAGTTGAATACAAACATGCACAGACACAGGTAGAAGTTGAAGACAGACACAGGTAGAAGCTGGAGACAGATGCAGACACAGGTAGAAGCTGAAGACAGGCACAGACACAGGTAGAAGATGAAGACAGACACAGGTAGAAGCTGGAGACAGACGCAGACACAGGTAGAAGCTGAAGACAGACACAGACACAGGTAGAAGCTGAAGACACAGGCACAGGTAGAAGCTGAAGACAGACACAGGTAGAATCTGAAGACAGGCACAGACACAGGTAGAAGCTGAAGACAGACAAAGACACAGAAGCTGAAGACAGGCACAGGCACAGGTAGAAGCTGAAGACAGATACAAGTATGACCTGAAGACAGGCACAGACACAGGTAGAAGCTGAAGACAGGCACAGACACAGGTAGAAGCTGAAGACAGGCACAGACACAGGTAGAAGCTGAAGACAGGCACAGACACAGGTAGAAGCTGAAGACAGGCACAGACACAGGTAGAAGCTGAAGACATGCACAGACACGGGTAGAAGCTGAAGACAGACACAGACACGGGTAGAAGCTGAAGACAGACACAGACACAGGTAGAAGCCAGAGACAGACACAGAGACAGGTAGAAGCTGTAGACAGACACAGACACAGGTAGAAGCTGAAGACAGACATAGGTAGAAGCTGAAGACAGACACAGACACAGGTAGAAGCTGAAGACAAACACAGACCCAGGTCGAATCTGAAGACAGACACAGGTTGAATCTGAAGACAGACACAGGTAGAAGCTGAAGACAGACACAGGTAGAAGCTGAAGACTGACACAGACACAGGTAGAAGCTGAAGACACAGACACAGGTAGAAGCTGAAGACAGACAGGCACAGACACAGGCAGAAGCTGAAGACGGCACAGACACAGGTAGAAGTTGAAGACAGACATAGACACAGGAAGAAGCTGAATACAGACAGGGACAGACACAGGCAGAAGCTGACGACAGACAGGCACAGACACAGGGAGAAGCTGAAGACGGCACAGACACAGGTAGAAGCTGAAGACAGACATAGACACAGGTAGAAGCTGAAGACAGGCACAGGCACAAGTAGAAGCTGAAGACAGGCACAGACACAGGTAGAAGCTGAAGACAGACACAGACACAGGTAGAAGCTGAAGACAGGCACAGACACAGGTAGAAGCTGAAGACAGGCACAGACACAGGTAGAAGCTGAAGACAGGCACAGACACAGGAAGAAGCTGAATACAGACAGGCACAGACACAGGAAGAAGCTGAATACAGACAGGCACAGACACAGGTAGAAGCTGAAGACAGGCACAGACACAGGAAGAAGCTGAATACAGACAGGCACAGACACAGGTAGAAGCTGAAGACAGAAACAGGTAGAAGCTGAATACAGACAGAGACACAGGTAGAAGCTGAAGACAGGCACAGACACAGGTAGAATCTGAAGACAGACACGGGAAGAAGTTGAATACAAACAGGCACAGACACAGGTAGAAGATGAAGACAGACACAGACACAGGTAGAAGCTGGAGACAGACGCAGACACAGGTAGAAGCTGAAGACAGACACAGACACAGGTAGAAGCTGAAGACACAGGCACAGGTAGAAGCTGAAGACAGACAGGTAGAATCTGAAGACAGGCACAGACACAGGTAGAAGCTGAAGACAGACAAAGACACAGAAGCTGAAGACAGGCACAGGCACAGGTAGAAGCTGAAGACAGATACAAGTATAACCTGAAGACAGGCACAGACACAGGTAGAAGCTGAAGACATGCACAGACACAGGTAGAAGCTGAAGACAGGCACAGACACAGGTAGAAGCTGAAGACAGGCACAGACACATATAGAAGCTGAAGACAGGCACAGACACAGGTAGAAGCTGAAGACATACACAGACACGGGTAGAAGCTGAAGACAGACACAGACACGGGTAGAAGCTGAAGACAGACACAGACACAGGTAGAAGCCAGAGACAGACACAGAGACAGGTAGAAGCTGAAGACAGACACAGACACAGGTAGAAGCTGAAGACAGACATAGGTAGAAGCTGAAGACAGACACAGACACAGGTAGAAGCTGAAGACAGACATAGGTAGAAGCTGAAGACAGACATAGACACAGGTCGAATCTGAAGACAGACACAGGTCGAATCTGAAGACAGACACAGGTAGAAGCTGAAGACAGACACAGGTAGAAGCTGAAGACCGACACAGACACAGGTAGAAGCTGAAGACACAGACACAGGTAGAAGCTGAAGACAGACAGGCACAGACACAGGCAGAAGCTGAAGACGGCACAGACACAGGTAGAAGTTGAAGACAGACATAGACACAGGACGAAGCTGAATACAGACAGGCACAGACACAGGCAGAAGCTGAAGATGGCACAGACACAGGTAGAAGCTGAAGACAGACACAGACACAGGTAGAAGCTGACGACAGACAGGCACAGACACAGGCAGAAGCTGAAGACGGCACAGACACAGGTAGAAGCTGAAGACAGGCACAGGCACAGGTAGAAGCTGAAGACAGGCACAGACACAGGAAGAAGCTGAATACAGACAGGCACAGACACAGGTAGAAGCTGAAGACAGACACAGACACAGGTAGAATCTGAACACAGGCACAGACACAGGTAGAAGCTGAAGACAGGCACAGACACAGGTAGAAGCTGAAGACAGGCACAGACACAGGAAGAAGCTGAATACAGACAGGCACAGACACAGGACGAAGCTGAATACAGACAGGCACAGACACAGGTCGAAGCTGAAGACAGGCACAGGCATAGGTAGAAGCTGAAGACAGGCACAGACACAGGAAGAAGCTGAATACAGACAGGCACAGACACAGGTATAAGCTGAAGACAGACACAGACACAGGTAGAAGCTGAAGACAGACACAGGTAGAAGCTGAAGACAGACATAGACACAGGTAGAAGCTGAAGACAGGCACAGGTTGAAGCTTAAGACAGGCACAGACACAGGAAGAAGCTGAATACAGACAGGCACAGACACACGTAGAAGCTGGATACAGACACAGGTAGAAGCTGAAGACAGACACAGACACATGTAGAAGCTGAAGACAGACACAGACACAGGTAGGGGCAGAAGAAAGACACAGACACAGGTAGACGCTGAGGACAGCACAGACACAGGCAGAAGCTGAAAACAAACACAGACAGACTCACTTTTGTCCATCCAGTGAATGTGTGGAGGGACAGTGCTGAAGGGGGGGTTACAGTTCAGGACCGCACTGTGCCCCTCCTCCACCTTCATTTGAACCTTCTTCTCTTTCGGTAAAATGGGATTACCTGAAAAGGAGGGGGAGGGGGAGGAGGGGGGGGGGGTTGTTATTCAGGCTCCAGTGTTGGAAGAAATCTGAGACAGAGCAACACATGAACAAGTGCGCATCACTTCTTACCAAACCACAGGAAGTCTCTTATAAGGAGGTATAGCCTGAATTTAAAATTGCCCTCAGGATAGAATATAAATTGTAACAATAAGATGGACTACATTTAAACAGGGTGCTCTGGGAATTGGTGTCCCCCAAGGATCAGTGTTAGGACATCTGCTCTTCTTTATTTACATAAATGACCTCGATAAAGATGTTAGTAGCAGAACAGTTAAATTGACACAATACCTGGGGGTGTAGGAAACTGTTGTGGAACTACTTTGTAAGTGACCCTTGGCATGTTTTAAGTCCAAGCTTGAAACAATGCTCGATATTCTATTACAAAAAAGTGTATTTTTTATATATAGGAATTTGGCCTTAAGTAATACATCACAAATACAGAAGATGTGGTTAGTCTTGAGTTCCTTGTCTCTCGTGCCAATATTGCATCAAATTTCGTATTTTAAAAGATGTATCAATAATGTAATAAAAATACTTTTAAATGTGCAGTTCCTTTATTACATGGCAAACAATGCAAGCGTTAAAAATATAGATTAAATATATAAATGAAGACAATCCACATTGAATAAAACAGTAGTGACAAATATACAGTATTTACCTGTATTTAAAGTTTTCCCTTTTTAATGCTTACGCTAATCATTTTAAGAAACTCTTAACACACCCTATAAGGCTCGCATCCCCAAGTTGCTAAAGCTGTGAAAAACTGTTACACAGTATATTTGATGTGATGTATTTTTTGCTGTACCTGATTGGAAGCTCAGCTCTTATTCCTGCGGATGGAGCAGCTCTATAAAAAGGGACATCTTCATACAAGCAAACCGGAACAGTGGGAGCACTGATCACAATTAGGGAAATGGACTCACTCTCGGTGATCAGCCGGACCTCGTTTGAGACTGCGGTGCCAAGCTCGTTAGAGGCGTAGCAGCGGTATGTTGCTTGGTACTGTTCGGCCTGTTCGTTTGACACTACGGTGAACGTTCCAGAATTGTCTGCCATTGAAATCCTGGGGTCACTGGTGGGGTCAAATTGCATCCCATTCCTAACCCAGTGAAATCTGGCAACCGAGAGTGAGAGGGATTGAGGTTATTACTGTTGCCAATGTGCAATGATGCAACTTGTATTGTCTGTCTTCTGCACAGTATAACAACAATTAGAGCCATTTCACTGAATGATAGACAGCAATCCAGCAATGACTGTGTGACTGTGTGGGAATGGTGAGGTATGGACTGTGTAGGAATGGTCTGGTATAGACTGTGTGGATGGTCTGGTATTGACTGTGTGGGAATTGTCTGGTATAGACTGTGTGGGAATGGTCTGGTATAGACTGTGTGGGAATGGTCTGGTATAGACCGTGTGGGAATGGTCTGGTATAGACTGTGTCAGAATGGTCTGATATTGACTGTGTGGGAATGGTCTGGTATAGACTGTGTCAGAATGGTCTGGTATAGACTGTGTGGGAATGGTCTGGTATAGACAGTGTCAGAATGGTCTGGTATAGACTGTGTGGGAATAGTCTGGTATAGACTGGGAATGGCCTGGTATAGACTGTGGGAATGATTTGGTATAGACTGCGTGGGAATGGTCTGGTACTGTGGTGCAAAAACTTCGGTCGCGGGGGATATCTATTGGGTTGCGGAATCGTGTAGGCTACAGCAACATTCCAATGCGATTAAGCCTATATGAACAAAGTGTTAGTCTTCAGCAATGTTACTCTGCGTTTGTACAATTAAATAATGAAACTAACTTAAAACACATTTTTACTGTTTATATTTGACCGTGTTTCATATGATGCCTACTTTACGTCGTCGTGACTTCGACTCGTCATTACTCCTCACTGCACTCCACAAGATGGCGCCGATTCGCCAAAATGCTGAGTTGCTCTTAAGGCTCTTTATTACTAGCTGTAGCGTTACATTTATTACAACATAAGATAGTCACCGGCTTCAGCTAATGGCAATCCAGTCTTTTTGTGACATAAAGAAAAATGTAGGCTATTGAAATATTGGCTGTATTGAAATATTAGCTAATTTGTTTTACGTTTCCTATACTGGGAAAAGGAGTGGCTAATAGGCTACATCCCAGCTAAAAGAGATGCACCGACGATGAGTGTAACATTTTAATGTGTAGCCGAATACGGTTGTCTGTCTGGCAGCTTTGAGCACTTTACCCTTAGCCTACTATGCTTCATTGATAAAGCCTAATGCCCTATTTGCACTGGACTAGTTTTACCTGGGGACCTCGTGTAATTTGTAGGCAGTCGTGTAGGCAGTCGTCAATAATTGCAGTCGTCTGTGATCTCAATCGCGTGCGAATCTTCCAAGTTCGTAATTTGTAAAGTAAACATTCCACCGCAAATTAGGCTACCATATTTCACCAAACACAGAGGTCATCTGATAGTAGCCTATTAGTCCCGTGTGAATCGGCATCTCAGTAGCCTAGTTTGGGGCAGTGTTTCCCCTACCATTATCTTGGCCGGGCGATTTAATGAAAAAAATTTTTTTTTTTAAATATTATTCTTTTTTTTTTTTTATATAATCTTTTTTTTTTTTTTTTTATGTAGCTGCAATATTTCCCTTACCGCAGAATGCGGGAATGATCAAAATAGCATCTGGAAAAACCCTTGCCAAAACAACTTCGGTTTCCCGTTAGGCCTAATTAAAATTTTCAATGGCAGCGCTGATATTATGAGGGTGTAATTATAGTTTCCGCCTCTACGCAAAATGGCGCACTTTCACCGCCCGGCCTGAAAAAAAATCTAGGGGAAACACTGTGGGGTGATATTTTTATCTCCCCCAAGGATAGCCTGCGTTGTTTTTTCCACGTCTTTTTCTGCATCTTTCTGGGTGGAGAATTGTGGAGGCTGAAATTATATATTTTGACAACATTTTGGGTGCGGTTCTTATGCCAGAAAGTTTTTAAATGCAGGCTAGGCCTCCGGAATTGACTGAATTGAAAGTGAATTGTATCCAACCCTATACCGTCAATGCACCAGTCTGCCATACACTGCCTTAAATGTGCTGAAGTAACTCTTAGCGAACTGACATTGTGGAAGTGATGTTACGTTTCAATCATATCCTGTGAAAATCCTTGGGATTTTGATCAGTCGGCTACATTCGAGTGAAATACAGACATTGTTTATCCCGTGCAAATTCTCTGCTCTGGGGGGGGGGGGGGACGGGACCATAATGGTAATTAATAAAATTTGAAATAACCGTGGGTGACAGGCAGCTGCGACTCAGCTGTGACGTCATGCGGCACTGTAATGGCGACATGTAGTCCAGCTGTCTCTCGTGTTCGTGTTTGTTAATTTGAATGTGTTTTGTTGTGTCGGGCTTATGTCTTTTGTTTTTTTCATGCGCTGTGTGTCTGTTGTGGTACGGGGAAGCGGGTTGGAGATTTTTCAGGGCACTCCTGCTACTTGCTTTGATAATATTGACGAATTGTCCAGTCGGGATAATTTTGTTTGTGGTCGTCACCATGGAGACCCATTTGCAATATATGCTCGGGAATGTCCGTTGGATCTGCAGCAACAAAGTTTACCATCGCTCTTCACCGGAGTTGAAGATGTCGGGACTGATCCGGGAGTGCGGGCAATCTCCAAAAGTTAACCAGGGAAGAGAAGGATAAGATAATGCGGGGGAGGAGCGAGGCGATGAGTGGGAAGGCCGACGCAGTTCGGTGCTCCGTTTCGACAGTGTACAGAGACCGCAACACTGCGTGTTTGGAGGAAAGTTGTGGAGGCGGAGTTTGTGTGTTGGACTGCTTAATGACAATGGACATCTCGGGACAGCGGGGGCTATTTTTAATCATGGCTGTATTCCACTTTAATTCACGTAATTAGTTTGATTAATGCAATGATTTTATTGAATGTCTTTATTTGATATGTTTGTTTGTGTGTTGTGGGTCTGCCCCACCGTCTGTCTTTTTTGTTGATGCGGGTGGCGACAACTGAAGTGAAAGTGAAAATAAAAGTTATTCTATTCTATTCTATTCTATTCAGTCGTTCAGATTAGAGATGAAGGCCAGAGGACAATGGATTTCTCAACTCCTCTGACACGTGTGTTAGACAGGAGAGGTACAGCAGTAATGAGGTCCATTCTGTCTGACTAACTCCTCTGACACGCGTGAGTAAGGCAGGAGAGTTACAGCAGTAATGAGCTCCATTCTGTCTGACTAACTCCTCCGACATGCGTGAGTAAGACAGGAGAGCTACGGTGGGAATGAGCTCCCTTCTGTCTAAGTAAACAGTGAGTATGAGGTAAGTAGGTACCGACATGGGTGGGGGATTCCCAGAGGCATCGCAGTCGAGAGTGATGTCATCGACAGGAAAGGCAGTGTACGACTTCGGCTGTGCAGTGATCTCGGGTGGCTGCTGCACTGTAAGGAGACAAAGGAGGTCATGACTGGACACTGGTGTTCATACACACTCAACACAAGGAATGGTCAATAAAGCAGTATAATTGTATAAAACAATACCACATAAATAAATTATCTATACGAGCAAAATGGTGGACATGCAGGTTGCTTTGCAGGCAAACAACCCATATTACATATAAAGTACACATTTGGTAGGGGATATACCCAGGGTGACATCATTATTCAGGGTGGGGCTCTGTAAATTCAAATTATAATATTAATAAAGTAGGATATATTATTCTTAAAATGAGGACAAAAGTATTCAATAAAGATTATTGAGGTCTCTCTTCACTATAATCTATTTAGGTAAATCTTAGAAATGACATCAACAAGGAAAATTGTTTTTACACACACAGGGCCTCATTCATGAAACGTGAGCAGAACAAACTTGTGCGTAAATCGTTCATATTAGCAATTTTGCTCATATTTTGGCATTCATCGAGGTTTTTGTATCTGAGATTTGTTTGTACGCATGAATAAACATTACACCTGCTCAGGACCACGCATACCGCATTTGTGAATTCAAAATGCCGCTAAATCTTCAAAATGTCAATAAGAATATGAATTCACTAATCAGGACTACAGGAAGCGTTTGAATGTCTTTATTTAACACGTTTGTGTGTTTTTTTTATTGCTGGTAACTACAACTGAATTTTCCTCACAGGAAAATAAAAGTTCTTCTATTGTATTCTATTCTATTATAAAACTTTATTAAAAAAAATAAAACCCATGATCAAATGGAAATGTGATTTCATGTGACACTTACGGCACAAGTAGCCTTAGTGCTACTAAGCATAGTTATGATCATTTCGGTCCTGACAAACATCTTTAACTTCCGGCAGAAACTAAGAGACATCCAGTAAAACAGTTTGCAATAAACTGCCAGTTCGTTCAGTGTAACAGTAGCCTACAGCTGTCCTGAACTACTTTGAACCTATTGCTCTGTCTTCCTTAAAGAATGAAACCTGCTACCTGCTCCCTTGACATTGTCCCCAAGTCTCCTTATAGAGGCTTTTGACACAGCCCGATTCTCCTTATACAGGCTTTTGACAGTTCGCCCTAGTCTCCTATCCATCATTAACAGTTCTCTCTCCTCCGGTTCTGTCTCATCCTGCCTTAAACATGCAGTAGTCCAGCCACTCCTAAAAGAACTAAAAACTAAAACTTAGACCCCAGAATACTTAACAATTTTAGACCCATCTCAAAACTGCCGTTCTCAAAAAGGCCATTTACTCCCAGCTTTTATCATTTCTGCATCTAAATAACATTTGAGAAAAATTACAATTTGGTTTCAGGGCGCTTCACAGTACGGAGTCAGCCCTGTTGAAAGTGTCCAATGATCTGCTCCATATGGCAGACTCTGGTGACTGTGCTATGCTGATCCTCATGGACCTCAGCGCTGCCTTCGACACGGTAGACCAGGCCATCGCCATCGACCGTCTAAAGCACGGGGTCGGTGTTAAAGGCACAGCTTTGGGCTGGTTCGCCTCGTTCTTCAGAAATAGAACTTTCTCAGTCAACATAGGAAATTTGTCTTCCTCCCGGGCTTACATTACATGTGGAGTCCCCCAAGGTTCCATTTTATCTCCAATACTTTTCTCTATCTACATGCTCCCGCTGGGGCAAATCATTTGGAAATAGAACATCTCCTTCCATTTCTATCCAGCTCTACTTCCCATTAAAACCCAATGATCAGTGCAGTTTGAACAACCTTAGGGATTGTCTTGAGAACATAAAATGCTGGATGGCTCATATCTTTCTCCAGCTAAATGAGAGCAAGTCCAAAGTCGTCATTTTCCATCAAATCAATCTCAAATAACCGAGGCAAGCTGTCCCGCTCCGCAAAACCACAGGTAAAAAATCTTGGTGTGATTTTTGATTCCGCACTCAAATTCGACAAACAAATCAATGTAGTAGTGAGAGCCAGTTTTTTCCAACTCAGAATC
Organism: Synaphobranchus kaupii; assembly: GCA_029718625.1. NCBI lineage: Eukaryota > Metazoa > Chordata > Actinopteri > Anguilliformes > Synaphobranchidae > Synaphobranchus > Synaphobranchus kaupii. The sequence goes on along the minus strand of CM056380.1, from coordinate 14,097,637 downwards.
ATCGCCAAAATAAAATAATTTCTCTCCTTCCAAGATCTGGAGAAAGTAATTCACGCCTTCATTTCCTCCCCATTAGACTACTGCAACTGACTGTACACTGGCGTTAATCCCTGTCCCGCCTACAACTGGTCCAAAACACAGCAGCTAGGCTTCTGACTGGTTCCAGGAAAAGAGACCACATCACCACTGTGCTGGTCTCCCTACACTGGTTCCCAGTGTGCTTCAGGGTAGATTTTAAGGTTCTGCTATTCGTTTATGAAGCCCTAAATGGAATGCCCCCTTCCTATTCAGCAGAACTCATATGCCCGACACGGCATCTAAGACGCTCAGGTCTTTTAACCTGGGTCTTCTGACTGTCCCACGCTCGAGGCTGAAGCTAAAGGGTGATCGCGGCCCCTAGACTGTGGAACAGCCTCCCCCTAACTATCGCATCCGCTCCCACTATTGAGACTTTCAAATCCCGTCTAAAAACTTATTTATATTCTCTAGCTTTCGAGTCCATTTGATTTACCTATGGGTGTGTATGTTTTTTTGATAGTTGTGTCTTCTGCACATTGTTTTATTTATTAAATTTCTTAGCACTTTTGACACTGTACAGCACTTTTGTCAATGTTGGTTGTTTTTAAACGTGCTTTATAAATAAACTTGACTTCTGCACTGTAAAGAAAATACCATAAAACGGACACATTGCTGCCAGTCTTTTCACCGTTTTCTTACAGTATAACCATTCCAAACACGCAAAATCATTCCAAACACGCAAAATCTCTCATTTAAAATGGCTGTTTGCGGCTGGAGTAATTTACATAATGACTCTTAGTTGATCACCGCCAACTGTGAAATGATACTTTGGCTGCACCCACAAAATAACACCCCTTATGTGGGATCTTAGTAAATCGACCCTGTAGGATATCTAATATTTAGATATATATAAGTAAAGTACCCCCCCCCCCTTCTCTCTATCTCTGTCGCTCTCTGTCTCTCTCAAACTCCCCCACACCTTAACCCAATCAGGGCTTGGATCCCCTCCCTGTCAAGGTATTTTATGAGTGTACCGCAGAAAAATAATTTAGTCAGTTTTTAGAGTTTGTTTGGGGAAGAAGTCATCCTTTTTGGTTCCTTGTGCATTTCCTTTTGTTCCTGTTCGGCTGGAGGGTAAATAATATTGGCAATTTTTGGCTTATCTCTCTCTTTACTGGTATATTCAAATTAATGTCTGGTTTAATGTCTTCCCTTTTGTAAATTATAAGTAGTCAGCCTACATTCCTTAGGGAATGTATGATTTGAAGTCATTATTCTAATTGACTGGTTTTCATTTAATAAAATTATTTAATCTCAAGACCTGATTTAGACTTTGTTTTGGCTTGTTGGTTGATCCACCAGGTTACTGTTCGACTTACCTATCAAAGAATTCGGCGATTTAATTGATGATTGTCATTTTTTATAATAATGATCAAATTAAATAACGTAAAACTTATTTTGAATGTAGGTTAAGTGAGGGGTTCTAGCACGCAATATCGCTTGTGTTCAGTATTCAGAGTGCTGAACGTTTTAACAAGGGCATTGACTGTTGGAACCGCTGGATTCAGATAATACACATTTTACCTTGTCCTCACTTACCCGACAACCCCTTAGTGTAACAAATATGCAAAAATGCAGAAAATCAGACAGGGGGCAAACACTTTTTCACAACAACTGGAAATCGCAGGTTACTCTGCCATATCTCTGGACCTCAGCAGCACCTGAACATGCTCACTGGGGTTACACACTGCTGTTAACTACAACTCTCCTGGATCTCTCCCACAAGTCCTTCTGTCCTGCATCTCTCCTGGACCTCTTCTTCTCCATCTATCCTCCATCTATCCTCTATTTGTCCTGCATCTCTGCTCAATCACGTCTCCATCCCCATCTCCCCTTCGATCTCTAATGAACAGTCTCAGGGTAACACGTTTCATGGCTCAGACATGTAGAAATGTAAACACAGGAATGGTGGACAGCTGCTATGTGCCGGATGCTTTCAGGAGAGATCACAACTGTTTACAGTGAAGAAGAAGCAGGAATATGAGAGAGACAGAGATTCTGGGAAAATGTACTTACAGTTACTTATTTGGTCTGTTTATCCAGTGTGAACAGCCATGGAGAAGAATTCAGAGAAACACATTAGTAACACAAACACACCTTGGTCTGCAAATGTAATTTGGTTTAATGAATAAATCATCCCGCCCCCTTTTGTGTGTGGGTTGTGCCCCTTATTCCAAATGGGAGAGTGTATCTTTAGATACCATGGTATTGTAGAGTACTAAGAAGCTAAAGGCTGATGTTTGGTTTTGTGTAAAACACACGCACACACACGGACATGCACATATAATGTTTATATGTCAGTGAGAAAGAGAGTTTGTGTGTGTATGTGTGTGCGTGTGCTGTTAATATTATTTTCAAATCTGTTTAGATCTGCCTCCTAAGGATTGTGCAAAAAAGGCTTGTTTTCATCTGTCAGCAATAAATACATTAAATTTGGGAGTAAAACAGATTAAATAAAATGTCAAGGGACTATCTGCCCCTCCCTCTCTCCCCTCTCCCACCAGTGCTCTCAACCTCTTCCCTTACATCTCTCCCCCTTCTTCCTTTCTCTCACAAATTGAAAGAGGGCATTTTGACTTCCCCCCTCCTCCCCTCTGTGACTTTTGAACTATGACCCCGGAGGGTCGTAGGTGTGTGTGTGTGTGTGTGTGTGTGTGTGTGTGTGTGTGTGTGTGTGTGTGTGTGTGTGTGTGTGTGTGTGTGTGCGCACACGTGTGTGGTGTACATCTGTGTGTGAGTGTTTGTGCGTTTTTTTTAAAGTTTTTTTTTTACAGCGAACAGCACACACAGCACTGCTTCATAACACAATGCAGAAACCTCCACAAAACCTTCCAACATTTAGCTTCTTACTACTCTAAAATGACATGGTTTCTAAAGAGACAGCTTCCCATTTGGAATAAGGGACACAACCCACACACAAAAGGAGGCGGGTGATTTATTTATTAAACCAATTACATTTACGGACCACAGTAACCACATGTCAAGCCAAACTTCAGTCGCCTTGTTAGTTTTTCAGTGTGTTTCATAGTAATTTAATGACGACAGGTAAGATTTGCAGCACATCAATAAATAAAGGAAAAATATAGAGAAAATATAATAAAAAGAAACAAGATAAAATAATAAATAAGGCTAAAATAAAAATAAGAATCTGCATATAAAATATAAAATATTTTTAAAAAGCGATTTAAAACTTGCGAGTGTTTGGACATTTCTAATGACCTGAGGTAAGGCATTGCACAGTCTGTGTGTTACAGATTGGCATTAGCTACAGAAAGGTGTTAGACTATAGAGAGACGATAGAAAGAGGGAACATCCATGTACTCACAGCCGGCTGGGATGTGGATAGCGCTCTGGACGGGCCCCGGAACGAGGGACGAGAGGAAAAAGAGGAGGAGGAGAGATGGAGGAGTGCATGATCTCCTGTCCCCAGCCTGCCGATGCTTCGTTGAAGGCATAGCTCACTGTCCCACTAAAGTCACACACGGCCAAGTCTGGCTTTGTCTAACACACACGCACACACACACGCACGCACCCTCGTGCACTGGCTTTGTTTGGCGTGAACACGAACACACACTCGCTCACGCACAGCACGGCGTGCCGGTGTCGCACACACACACACACACACACACACACTCTCTCGGTATCCCTCTCTGTAAGATCTGGCCTTGTTGCCCGGGCAGTCAGCGGGCGCTCAGTCTGCACATGGGTCTTCTCCTCCTTTCTCTCACCCGGCCGTCTCTCGCACTGAAAGATGAAAGGGTGGGAGCGAGGGAATAGAGAGGGAGGGGCAGAGATGGACAGATTGATGGAGGGCAGAGGGGAGGGGAGGGGCAAGAGGACAGGAGAGGTCACGTTAGGAAACTAAACGAGTCCCGGTCCGGAAAGAGAGGACAGAACGACACAGCGGCAGAAAGAACAGGGAGATGATGTTTCAGTTCGACCGTTTCTGAGAACCTCAGGTAGCGACCGATTACCAGGATTAATCGGCATAGACGCAGGGAGACAGACTGATCAAAAAGAACGACAAAAAATAGAGGGACACTCCGTGGCACCAGATTGGAGAAAAGCAAGAAGGGACAGATTCACTGGGAGATTGATGGTTGGACAGAGCTGATTGCGATGACAATTGCTGCCTGAAGAAGACCACACCTGGTCGAAGCGCGTTGCTGCCGTATGCTGAGTGCAAGCAGCCATAGCCTAATATTGTTTGTCTTCCCTGTCTGTATTTGTGCGCTTTATGTGGGTTCATTTTGTGTATGCCCAGCGCCTTCAGTTGAACAGGCGGTACACTATTTTCACCCCAAATAGGTTGCTATCCTTTTGCCGTTTGCAAAGCAACCTCCGTATCCACTTTTTTTTGCAACTTGTCAAAGTTATCCATAAGCATTTGTTGCCTTTTTCTGGAGCAACATTGTTGCAAGCAGTTGCATCTGTGTTCTCATAATGTTATAAAAACGTTGATCTGATGCTTCTTGTGTGACGTCCGTGAGCTGTAAGCATGCCTCCGTAAACCTGGCATGATTCTGTTCACTATGTGGCTTATCCTGCCTCACAAACATTTCAACCCTCCTCATTTTTTATCTGACCATACTGTGCCTGACATCGTTCATACAGAGAGCGAGAGTTCATGCTGAGACATGTTAGAATAATCTTTCCTGGCAGGGAAAGAGTTTGTTTTTGGACGCACTGAACCAGAGGTCATTAACCCCTTTGTGCAGAGGCTTAATTTTACCCATTTCCATCTGTTTTGTACCGTTCCGTTTAAAGCTTTATAACCCCAGATATCAATGTAACACAAGCAGCAATAATGGCTTAAATTACAGAAGACCCTGGTACCATTTATTATCATGCCTTACGTTAACTTATTTTCATAACCTGACAGGGTCTACGCCACTAGGGTCACTGCACAAAGGGGTAAAATGCCATTCTGTTTATACAGAGAGCATGCGTCAATGACACCCTTCTTCAGCTGGGAAAAACAACTTACAAAAACACAACACACCATATTTATGGCTATGAAAATATCTTTCTTTACCCCATGGTTTAGACACACACCTCACTAAAATCTCGTTTCCCATTTTTCTCCTGTACTGTTCAGCCCACATTTAACATACACGGGATTCTCTGGGACTAAATTTCTCTTACACACTCAACCATTGTCCTTACACACTCACCCGTTGTTCTGACACACTCAACCATTGTTCTTACACACTCACCTGTTGTCCTTTGTCGGGGAAGTAAGTAAAAATGGGGGCAGATTAAGTAAAAATGCGTTAATATTCTGAATCCAGCAGTTCCAGCACTCAATGCACACTGAATACTGAACACAAGCAGTATCACATGCTGAAACCCCCGTACATTTAATTATGTTTCATGGATTTGATTTATTAATTATTATTAAAAAAGACAATCAGCAATTAAATCGCCGAATTCGTTGATCGGTAAGTCGAACAGTAACCTTGTGGATCAACCAACAAGTCAAAACAAAGTCTAAATCGGGTCTTAAGATTGAGTAGTTTTATTACAGGAAAAGGTCAATTGGAATAATGAGTCATAATCATGCATTCATTGATGAACGTAGGCTCACTGCTTATAATTTAGAAAAAGAAAGAAGACATTTAAACATTAAGTTGGAATTACCAGAAAAGAGAGAGAGATCGATAAGCCAGGAATTGCCAGTATTATCCTTCTCCAGCGCAAAAAGAACAAAGTTGTCAGAACTCCAAGGACCAAGGAAAAACTTGTCTCTGTATGTAGATTCCACTGCACAGCGTGACCCTCACAGAACTTTCAGCGCCATTACGAATAGACCAACTCCAACTCTCTGAATAACTGTGTCCTTCGGCCTCCCCCTAAGTAGCCTTACCCAGCAGGGCGGGGGGATAAGGTGCGAAAGGGGGGGTGGGATGGAGGGAGGCAGGCTTATTTTCTGAAAGCGGAAACTGTAATTAAGAAATAAACTGTCTCATATTGTTCATATCCCCATGATATTATTATTAAAAGATCCAGGGTTTTAACATCTTTCCAACGTCAGCAAACAAGAGACAAAGAGAGACAGACAAAGACAGACAGACAGAGAGAGAGAGAGCAACAGACATTAAGGACAACATCCCAACACCTTACACACTCAATCGTTGTACTTACACACTCACCCATTGTCCTTACACACTGATGCATTGCCCTTACACACTCAACCGTTGTTCTTACACACTCACCCATTGTCCTTACACACTCAAGCATTGTCCTTACGCACTCATCCATTGGGCCTCATTCATCATTCAGGCGTATGTTCAAATCTGATCGTAAAGTATGCGTACGGCCATTTTTAGGGAAATTTCCGGATTTATCAAAAACAGTCCAATGTCCAGTACGATGAAATCTCATGTCACGATGTACGCTTTTTCCCAGTGAGGTGGCAGCGACATTGAATGCAATGAACAGCGAGGGAACAATAGTAAAAAATTACTTTTGTTCAGAGCACTGCGGAGCCAACACGTGATAAACAAAAAAGGTGCTCTTTGGAAAACAGGTTATGTGAAAATCTGATTTCGCCTTAAATGAGGAGCAGATAATAAAAATGGCAAAATAGCATGCATTATGAAAATATTAAAAGCCGTTAATGCATCTGGGAAATATTTTAAAATGCACTTGACCTATGCTTTGTGGCTGTAGACGTTGTGTACCCTAATTGGCAAAAGTAATATATAAATAAGTTGATTTTTAACAAGTTGATTTTTAATTTGACACCGCTATTAGTTTCTCATCACGTGCAGCCTAAATGGAATGAAGCATAAGCCAGTTACAATGATTAAATCAGGTAAGAACCTCTGTATAAGGATTTATTGGAGATAGCCATATGAAAATAATTACACATCACCAGTAATGTTGTAGGCTATGCAAGACGCAGATATTTTTTTCTAAAAATCCGATCTAGTTCATTAGCCTAGAAGACCTGGTAAGAGAATGCGTGAGAGAATCTTGAAGTTTTGAGGAATAAAGTCGCAGTCGCCGTCTTCTATCACTCCCCACAGCCACTTTCCCAATGAGGTCCAGATCCCCCATCCTCTCTTCTGCAGGTGAGAGTTCTGGGATGCCCTTTCCTCCACCTGTACTGGCAGAACTTTTTTGTGAATTGTTATTTTCTTTTTTCTTTTTCTTTTTATCTCAGTTGTAGTTCGAAATTCAGAGGAAGCATTTTAGCCCTATATCCTCTGCCACACAGGGGCTGTTGAGCTAGGCTGCACACCACTACTAACGCTCCCAATAAGCACACGTTTATTTTCATGTTCATTCACAAGCATTTCAATTTTACCCTCACAGAAAAATTATTCTACTTTCCTGTTGCCCGCCTAGGCTATATACTGGAGAAAACCGTATTGGCATGTGCGTTTTAAAGGAGGTGGCCCTGCCAAATATGATAGCAAATGGGCGTGTGAGTATGGTAATTCATAATATTATTGATGTGATTGCGCTTCCTAATATACGGTCAAGTCTGATTTATCAGCCTACGAACACATTTACGCTCAGATCAGTGATTTACACAAGTTTGATGAATCACACGTGAGATATTCGTACGCACGTTGTTAAGCTCAAATATACACTAATTTTTACGACCATATTGATAAATGAGGCCCATTGTCCTTACACACTCAACACCTTTGTTGTCAACACCTTGGATAATGTGAGGAATGTAAAAAGCTGTAACAAGGTGATCAGCCGCTCACACGTCAACAAAAATGTAATTGCAATCACATTGCTATGCATTGCATGTTTCAAGGGAAAATATTGTGTTTGTACATCTGTATCTCAACAAAAAACATTTTTGACGTAAAACAAATGCCAAGTTACTCACGCATAGCCGACAAAGCACTGTCTGTAAGTCCTTAATTCCAACTTGCAAAAACTAGGCCTGCCTTTAAAAGTATTGATATCAAAATGTGGTTACAAGTTACAACTAACAATATTGCCTATCGTAGCTCACACTAATTAAACTAGCTCTATTCCAAAGCAATGCTACCAAAACTTTCCTAAATTATTTAATGTAACTTGGGCCCTTTGTTTTTTCTTCTGAGCATCTGAAGAGATTGTGGTCATTTAAACTTTAAATGTCAAATAACAAAAATTGCCTCATGGAACAACATATCATTTGAATGAATGTTTTAAACAGTTGACGAACAATTACACTCCAGAAAGGATATGTTTATATATGTTTTGTTGTCAAGTTTACAAACGAGCCTCAAACCATCTCTGCTGCCAGATATGCAATAGATATGGATGGATCACTTTAAGGGTTGTTTCTCCTGACAAATTTTCCTATTGAACTCTTTGGAAAAATAAGTCAGGAGAAGAAACCCTTCAAGTTATCCATCCATATCTACTGTATTTCTGGCAGCAAAGTGATGATTTAAGGCTTGATACGTCAGACCCTCGATGACTTAGAGCAATTTAGCCAACCATGTATTCCATACTGTCCCAGTGTAATTTACAGCTAAATCTAGTCCCACCCCCCAATTCCCATAGAGATCCATTCAAATGCAGAGAGGTTATAGTATTGCTTGTAGGAGTACCAGAAAAAAGATATCAAGAGTCTTTTGATATTGTTGGGTCACAGACATCAGGAAGTCATGGCATGCAAAGGATATGCTACCAATTATTAAAAATTATTACTTTATTCTACATTATGTTATAAACTGTCCAATATTATTTTTTGATGCCCAAAAATGGGAGGGACTATGTACAAAAGGTTCTATAATTTTTAAACGGTTCATCTGATATGGATGAAAATACCCTCAAATTTAAAAATCCTCATTGTCATTGTATCCTTTTAAAGTGTTAGAGTACAGAACCAAAATAACAAAAAATGTGTCACTTTCCAATTAATTATGGTGCTCACTATCTAAATGTACAACATAATAGCGATATTAGCTCTTATTGTGAAATAAAAGACCCGAAAGGCAGATCGGAAGTCAAAAACCGGAACTGTGGGTGGGCACCACTGAACTCAATGACTCTATGGTGGGCACTCGCTTCACGCTAGGCAAATCGGAAGCTTGTTTGATCGTGTGCTCTTTTCACTGCTAGTGAGTCTTCTGGAGGCTCTGTGTTGTGGAAGCAGTACAGCAGACACGCATCATGGCATCAAATATACCTGCTGAATCTGGCTCCAACGCGGACATGAAGACACACTTTCGTGTATGTAGGTTTATCATGGAAACGGGTAAGTTTTTTGTTTTTTTTAACAATGCAGACTAGCTAACGTTAGCTGATATTGTTTACTGTGGGTAAAATTGTGATACAACTAGCTAGCAGTAAGCTAGGTAGTGTAGTTGATATCACAGACATCTGCGTTTACTCTAACTCGATAGAGAACGCTAACGCTATAATCGATGAACTAGCTAACTAGTAGCTATCTAAGTTTACGTTACAGTCAGTATCTGACGTTAGTTCTAGTTTTTTTGTTTGATGCCTTCTTGTTGCTTCTGAAAAATCTGCGTGCATATACAGGATGTGGCCGTGTTCTAGTCACCCAAACTTTTAATAACCTGGGGCCATATTCATGAAACCTCTCGCAGAAGAAGTGATCTAGGATCAGTTTTCCATGGTCCTTACCTTTATGAGCTAAAAGCTAAAACTGACCCCAGATCAGCACTCTTACTCTAAAATGCTTTATGAATATGGGCCCTGGCTGCATTTATGCCACTTGCACGAAGGCCTTAACATTGCCTCACTTCCCACCCAGCTTGGACCGTGTTTCTGCAGAATCATCCTGAAATCTGTCTGTCCTGAACGCAGCCCCTGCCTTGACTTTGCGTTAAATGATTTGTCCGCTCGCTGGCCCACGTCTGTGCGCCAAGCCGCTTCAACTCAGAACTGACAACCGCATACTATGACTGTGTCATCAAGGATTATGTCATTAAATAAGTTTATTTCAGCCTAAATATGTTCTATTTCACAAAAAGGTGTACTTCTCTCATGCTTCATTTTTTTAGGAGTTAAACTGGGGATGCATTCAGTCCCTGTGGCAACGGCATGCACGCTGTACCATCGTTTCTTCCAGTCAGCCGGCTTACAGGTGTACGAGCCCTACCTGGTGGCCATGTCGGCCATCTACCTGGCCGGCAAGGTGGAGGAACAACACATGAGAACACGAGACATCATTAATGTCTGTCACAGGTAAGCTCATCTATACGAAGAGTCCTCTTGAGTCTGTTTTAAAAGGTTCTGAATATTCGCATGTGTTTTTACACATATGAAGAACTGTAAGTTATCATATTGAAAGTTATTTGTTTTTTAAACTAGTTTTCCCTTGCTTCCTCTTTCTCTTACTCCTATCTTTCTCCCTCCTCTCCTCCTTTCCCCCCTCTCTCTCTCACCCACCCCACCTCTATCTCCCTCCTGTCTCCCTATTGACCTGCCACCCCCCCTGCCCCCTGCTCTCAGGTATATGCATGTGGACAGTGAGCCCCTGGAGTTGAACAGTCAGTTTTGGGAGCTGAGGGACAGTGTTGTGCAGTGTGAGCTGCTCATTCTCCGGCAGCTCAACTTTCAAGTCTCGTTCCAGCACCCGCACAAGGTGCCCGCCCAGTCGCGTCCGTCCTTCCTCTCTCAAACTGATGACGACGACGCTGATGATGATAATATCGTTTTTCATCTCGGAGCACTTTAGAATGAATGGGGAAAGCTCATGATAACTGCCGCCACTCACCTGCGGCACTTGCCTGGTGATGCACGGTGGCCATTTTGTGCCTGAACACTGGGCTTACACCAGCTGAGGTGGAGTGGGAGCAGGTGCTCTGAGGGATGATTAGGGAATATGTACCGTGTGTGCATTATTACAATGCATGCTCATTATTACAGCTTCATCATGTTTTATTTTCCTCCCAAGTTTGGAATCAGAAGTTATGACTCAAGACACTGATTCGACAGGAAAGCCAGTGACTACTTTACACCCTACAGGTCACACAGCACTGCAGGAGAGCCAGTGACTATTTTACACCCTACAGGCCACACAGTACTACAGGAGAGCCAGAAACTATTTTACACCCTACAGGTCTCACAGTACTACAGGAGAGCCAGACACTACTTTACACCCTACAGACCACACAGTACTACAGGAGAGCCAGAAACTATTTTACACCCTACAGGCCACACACTGTTCTACAGGAGAGCCAGAAACTATTTTACACCCTACAGGCCACACACAGTTCTACAGGAGAGCCAGAAACTATTTTACACCCTACAGGCCACTCAGTACTACAGGAGAGCCAGTCACTATTTTACACCCTACAGGCCACTCAGTACTACAGGAGAGCCAGTGATTTATTTTACACCCTATGTGATTTTTGTATGTTTATCATAATTGATTTTAAGACACAATGTTGCAACCAGAAGCAGAGAAATTGTATATGTCTTAAACCCACAGACGCATCAAGAGCTTTTTTTCCTCTGATAGCAGAGGCGAAAGTTCAGGAATAAGGCCAAATACTAGTGACCCCAGAGGCATCTGGCCTGAAAAAACAGTATTTCCTGATTTAATCAGGAGAAATGACAGCCCTAAATCGCTGTGACGCGCGGTGTGTTGGGGCCTTTATTGATGATAGTTTTTTTTTGGGGGGGTGTCTTTGCGCTCCTCAGTATCTGCTGCACTACCTGCTGTCCCTGAAGGCCCTGCTGAACAGACACGCCTGGTCCCGCACCCCCATCAGCGAGACGGCCTGGGCCCTGCTGAAGGACAGCTACCACGGCCCCCTGTGTGTGGAGCACGCCCCTCAGCACCTGGCTGTGGCCGTGCTCTACCTGGCGCTGCACACCTACGGCGTGGAGGTGCCTCTGGGGGCCGTGGAGTGGTGGCAGGTGAGTGTGTGTGTGTGTGTGTGTGTGTGTGTGTGTGTGTGTGAGAGTGTGTGTGAGAGTGTGTGTGTGAGAGTGTGTGTGAGAGTGTGAGAGTGAGAGTGTGAGAGTGTGTGTGTGAGAGTGTGTGTGTGAGAGTGTGTGTGTGAGAGTGTGTGTGTGAGAGTGTGTGTGTGAGAGTGTGTGTGTGAGAGTGTGTGTGTGAGAGTGTGAGTGTGTGAGTGTGAGTGTGTGAGTCTGTCTGACTACCGCATTGTGTACTAATGGGAAAGTGTTTTGCGTTCCAACCAACTTGATTTGTGATCAATGACGAGGAGTTCAAAGTTCAAACGTGGGTACATGTTCTTAATTAAACAGAAATCGCATGCTATCCGTGTGATGGATTTTGGAGTGATGTGCTGGTTATTGATAGTGAGGCACTGCTGTTGTACCTTTGAACAGGGTACTTCACCTGAATTTATCCAGCTGAGTAAATTGTAAAACCTTTTTGCACATTTGCACATGGGAACTTAAAGAATACCCGTCCCAGCCCCAAATGAACTAGGATCCTTCTATTTCCTAGCGTGTCAGTGTTATGTTTTGTGCTTCTGCAAACAATTGACTATAAATGAATGTGGTGTATACCCATGGCACATTAGTGTAATACGAACATGAATAAACATAACACCCCCCCCCCCCCCCCCCCCACACAGGTTTTTTGTGAAGACATCACAAAACCCACTATTGACACCATCATCTCTAAACTGCTGCAGCTCTATGACATGGAAGCCAAGTGTACCTGATGGTCAAAGGCCGGTGTGAAGGTGAGGACAGAAGAGATGTTTCACTTTTTTCGGAGCTACACCAGGAAGTGGGCGTGCAAGTGCATTCAGTAACCAAGTTTTAGAGGATTTTGAGATGGGGTTTGGTGTCAGACAAAACGCCAACTAACCCCTAAGACAAATAAGGTATTGGGCCCTGATGGTATACTGTATATGCAAGAGTACTCAGGGTTAGGGGAGATGCACTCTCTTAAAAACTAGAGATAAAAGATGACTGAAAGCAAGGTGATATAATACCACTGTATAAGAAGGGGGACTATAGGCTTCTTGGTTTTACCTTGTGTGCGGTTGTAGGCTTATGATCACCATTCATAATTTAAACAACAACAAAAAAAAAGTTATCAGTGGTGGCTTAGTTTTTTTTAAATTTATTTATTTTATTTTTTTTATTTCTCTTAAATTTTAAATAAATTGACAGTTTGTCAGCTCTGTGATTCGTACTACTGTGTACTGAGAAAGTGTGTGCAGGTATCTGGTGAAAGCCTTCTGTAGCTCACTCTGATAGTATTGAGGAACTCAATCTCCCATCAGCCCCAGCATCCCATCTGATTGACAGCGCAGATATCAATGAGTGCTATTAACTGTTGAAGCATAGTCTGCAGCAGTCCCCAAGCCAAAATCCCTCCTCAAACACTAGAGGGCGACATTGACGATGGTTGGATGCAGTTCCTATGGAATAGAGATTTATCCTCAATGAGGACGTTTGTTTCCACAGCTGGTACCTTGTAACTTATCGAGAACACATCAGCAGATCTATATTACTAGACATACAAAAAATAGACTCCGTAGATATCCCAGAAGAGCCAGGGACATCACAGTAGAATCGGGACATTGCGGTAGAATTGCAGACGTCACCAGACGAACCATAGACAATGTAGAAGAACCACAGACATCAGTACAATCACAGACATCACAGTAGAACCGTAGATGTCACATTAAAACTAGATACTAATGTAGTATGTAGTTACCGATGGTAGACATTGGGCTGCAGGACACACATTGTCAGGATTTTGCACATATACTAGCTTACATTCACGCTGACTATATTGTCCTTTATTATTCAATAATTTTATTTGTTGAGTTATAATATATATATATATATATATATATATATACAGTTGCACAGTTGAATTATTCAACCCCCTTCACTTTTTGCACACTTTTGTGTGTTGTAGATTAAATTTTAAATGGATAATATTGCCATTTTTGCCCATCCAACTACACTCAATAACCCATAATGACAAAGTGAAAACATGTTTTTAGAATTTTTTGCAAATGTATTAAAAATCAAAAACTGAAATAATATGTGCATAAGTATTCAAACCCTTTGCTTTAGTGTATTTTTAAAATATCATATTTCACATTTGGTCGCATATCCTTAGTATGCTGTTACTTCCTGAAGTCTGTGACCCATCAACATGAAAAGACGATCTTATTTTCAGGTACTGTTACAAGCGATACTATAAGCTCTCTGCATTTTAATTGATCTGTATGGGAATTTGAGGGTGAGACTAGATTCAGCTGTAAATTACACTGGTACAGTATGGAACACATGACTGGTGAAATGGCTGTAAGTCATCAAGGGTCTGAGGTATCAAACGAGCCCCAAACCATCACTCTACGGCCAGTGGATGAATCACTTTAAGGGTTTCTTCTCCTGACTCATTTTCCTATAGAACTCTATGGGGAAAAAGTCAGGAGAAGAAACCCTTAAAGTGATCCATCCATATCTACTCCATATCTGGCCGCAGAGTGATGGTTTGGGGCTCGTTTGATACCTTAGATCTTTGATGACTTACAGCCATTTCGCCAGTCACGTGTTCCATACTATCGCTTGTAACAGTACCTGAAAATAAGATATAGAGGATCTTTTGATGTTGATGGGTCACAGACTTCAGGAAGTAACCGCATGCAAAGGATATGCAACCAAATATGAAATATGATACTTACATTAAAGCAAAGGGTTTGAATACTTATGCACATGAGAGATTTCAGTTTTTGATTTTTAATACATTTGCAAAAATTTCTAAAAACATGTTTTCACTTTGTCATTATGGGATATTGAGTGTAGATTGATGGGCAAAAATGTAAATTTACAACACAATAAAGTGCAAAAAGTGAAGGGGATTGAATAATTTTGAGTGCAACTATATATATATATATATATATATATACACTACTCACAAAAAGTTAGGGATATTCGGCTTTCGGGTGAAATTTCAGGATGAACCTAAAATGCACTATAACCTTTACAGGTGAAATTAATTTGACCTTCTCTAAACTTTTGAATGCACATGTCCAACTATTCAATGTTTCAGTACTTTTTGCACAACTTGCTGTTCTCTAACAAGGAGCTGAACGGCAAAATTCACAACAGGTGTTTGATCCATGAATCGACCAATACATTTCCTGGTTCAATTAGAATTGGTATTTAAACAGTCCTCTTCATCATGCTGTTCACATTTTGACATCATGAGACCAAGACGACACCTAACAATTGATCAACAGTACCTCGCCATTGCGAGGCTTCAAACAGGATGTTCTCAGAGGGAAGTGGCCACTGAGCTTAGAGTGTCACAGAGTGTCATCAGCAGGTTGCAACAGAGATACAGAGAGACTGGAAGAGTCACAGAAAGGCATAGAAGTGGACGTCCTTTGGCCACATCCCACACTGATGACCGCTTCATTGTGAACAGTGCCCTGCGGAACCGGATGATGAATGCCACTCAACTCCAGGCACATTTAAGGGAGGTGAGAGGCACCCAAGTGTCACGTCAGACCATTCGAAACCATTTACATCAGCGTGGTCTGCGTGCTAGACGACCTGCAAGGGTACCTGACCACACCACCAGGCACAGGTGTCATCGTCTTGCATGGGCCAGGGAGCATTTACGCTGGACGAGGGACCAGTGGGCCTCAGTGCTGTTCTCTGATGAAAGTCGATTCACGTTGAGCAGAAATGATGGCCGCCAACGATGTTGGAGACGTCAAGGAGAGCGCTATGCATCAGCCACTGTTGTCACCAGATGGTGGCGGTGTTACAGTGTGGGCAGGTGTGTCTAGTCAATACAGAACTGCCCTACACTTTGTGAATGGTACAGTGACAAGCCCATACTACCTGAATAACATCATTAATCCAGTCATTGTGCCCCTGCATGAACAACACAGGCCTAATTTCATCTTCATGGACGACAATGCTCCAGCTCATCGAGGTCGCATCATTAGGGAAAGGCTGCTGGAGACTGGGGTACCTCAAATGGAGTGGCCTGCACTTTCTCCAGACCTGAATCCCATAGAAAACCTATGGGATCAGCTGACTCACCGTGTAGAGGCTCGTAACTCTGTACCCCAGAACCTCAATGACCTGAGGGCCGCCCTTCAAGAAGAGTGGAATGCCATGCCTCAGCAGACAATAAGTCGACTTGTGAACAGCATGAGACGTCGTTGTCAAGCTGTAATTGATGCTCAAGGGCACATGACAAGTTATTGAGACATTGACATTTTTGTTGTGGTATACCCACCACTGTTGTTGGCTTTTGTTTCAATAAATTGTTTGAGATGAGGAAATCACCATTGCATGCTTCTACTTAAAGGCCCTACTTTCATGATACGTATAATATCACTGTAGCGTGAACTTACATTTTCCATAAATTTCACCCGAAAGCCAAATATCCCTAACTTTTTGTGAGTAGTGTATATATATATATATATATATATATATATATATATATATTATGAAAGCATGATCACCTGACCCTACATTTTGTCGTCACACAAAATAAAGCCTTAAGCATGTGATTCTATGTGGCAGTTCAGCTTTGACTTTTTCTGAAAGATTGTACCGAAGGCTCATTTTAAGCCTGGGGTTTTACCACCTCAGGATCCAGGCCCATAACTCTGTCTGCACGCTTCAGAGCACAACTCTTGGGTAAGTTTGCTCACAAAACACAGTCCACATGCTGAAAGCAATTGATGAAAATAATTAAAAAGTTATATTTGTACAATTTTAAAAGTTGATTATTTGTAAGTGTAAATTGTACAGCACTACAACTCGCTCTCTTCCATCAATGTAATGCTTTTTGTCAATGTTTTCTTTTAAAGATTGTAACGTCCCATCATAATGGTAAAATGCAACTAATGAGTAAATGAATCAGTCATAATTTGGTTTTCTTTTTAGTTTGTCCTGTGTACAATGCAGCACAATGACTCAATACATGAAATTGCTTTAGTACGAGTTTACACAGTCCAAAAATGTGAAAAACAGGTTTGATGTCTGTATAAGAGTCTGTGAGGTCTTCAGAATGCTGTCATATACGTAGGTTTATCTCGTCTTAATAAACAACTAAATACAACATATACCAGAGTCGCATTTCTATTCAAGTATTTCATAAATAAATATGATTTCCTGTCCATTTTAATTTTAAAAAATGGCAATTTTGTATGCCACCGCAGTGGTACAGCGGTAAAAGCGCCGACTTTCAGTCGGAGCAGTTGTACTCCGAGGATCGGGGTTCGCGCCCCGGTCCTGCCAGATCCGAGCATGGCCCTGTGGGAGCGGCGATTGGCGGCTGCTCCCGGGTGGGGGGAGGGGCTCGGAGAGAATCGCTGCGCATATCGCGGCCCTGGGCGAGTTGGAATCACGGTCAGAAGCACGAGGAGTCGCGCCCTGAAGAGGACGTGGCACCCTCCTTCCTACTACCGACTGACAGGGTTGCGTAGCGGCGATTCTCTAGCGGTTTAATCTAGCGGGGGAACTGAATTAGAATAGGGGTTCAATTGGCTACCAAAATTGGGAGAAAAATGGGGAAAAATCACAAACAAAAATAAATAATTAATAAAATAAAAAATATATATATATATGATGCCATTGGCCACTATATTCCACTGAAACTAATTTTTTATCATAACAATCTCTATTCTAGTCATTTCTATTAATAAATTCTACCATGACTGATGAATCGGCATGATTTTCTATCCATCTGAATCAAAAAATTATATAATTTATAATTATTCTTTTTGTTTTTTTTGTCACTTTTTGGACATGAAACTATATAGTTGTATGTATTTTCAGTTTTCTTCTGAATCATTTTAATCATAAATATCTAAAAGGACATTTATATTAATTTCACCATGGGTGTTAAATAAATAGGATTTTCTATACATCTGAATCAAAAGATAGCATTTCAGATGTTTTTGCACTTAAGGCTATATTCTTATGTATTTTGCTGTTTTTACACTGAAAGACATCTTACATCATGAATTGTCACACACATTTCGATTAATTTGTTTCACAATATATATGAACAGGATTTGCTATCCATCTAAATCACAAATGGACATTAAAACTTTTTGTTGGGCAATATTGTCACTTTTTGGACATAAGACTATATACAGTCATGTGGAAAAAGTAAGTACACCCTCAAACGGTAGTCAGTTTTTTTTGACACATCTGGACACAAGTTTATTTTAATTGAAACCATATTGATTGATTAAGGTTAACTAATTCAACAAATGATGCTTAAAAAAAAAGTAGACTTTGGAATCACTTAAGCAATTGAAATGAACATAAATGCAAATTCCTCATGAGGAAAAAGTAAGTACACCCCTACCTTTACTATCAAATATATTGATCAAAATTTATGTCTGGTGCAAAACAGGTGTAAATGATTGTCCAATTATTAGATAATAATTTGGAAGTTTGGAAGACTCTTGATTTCTTATTTTCAGGTACTCTAACAAGTGATACTATAACACCTCTGCATTTGAATGGATCTCTATGGGAATTGGGGGGTGGGACTAGATTAAGCATTAATTTGTCAGGAGAAACAACCCTTAAAGTGATCCATCCATATCTACTGCATATCTGGCAGCAGTGATGGTTTGAGGCTCGTTTCATACCTCAGACCCTTGATGACTTGTAGCCATTGCCATTTCACCAATCGTGTTCCATACTGTTCCAGCATATTTTACAGCTAAATCTAGTCCCACCCCAACATTTTTTTTTAAAAAGTCACTGTCCAATGAATTATGGTGCTCACTGTATATTCTGAAACCAAGCGGCCACTGCCTCCTAAACCTCCAGCATTACTCGTGAAGTAAAGTTTTACAATGAGATAATGACGCATATGTTGCGGTCTCTGTACACTGTCGAAAACGGAGCACCAAACTGCGTCAGCCTTCCCAGTCGTCGCCTCACTCCTCCCCCGCATTATCTTCTCCTTTCTTTTCTCTGGTGGCCTTTTGAAGATTGCCTGCAGTCCTAGATCAGTCCCCAGTCCCGACATCTTCAACTCCGGTGAAAAACGATGGTAAACTTTGTAGCTGCAGATCCAACGGACATTCCCGAGCATATGTTGTGAATGCGTCTCCATGGTGACGACCACAAACAAAATTATCCCGAATATACAATTCGTTAATATTATCAAAACGAGCAGCGTGAGTGCCCTGAACAATCTCCAGCCCGCTTCTCCGTCCCACAACAGACACACAGCGCATGAAAAAAACAAAAGACAAAAGCCCGACACAACAAAATACATTCAAATTAACAGACACGAAAACGAGAGACAGCTGGACTACGTCACCATTACAGCGCCACGTGACGTCATCTATACTTTGTACAACCTCCCTTTGCCAATAAAACAGCACTGAGTATTCTCCTGTAACATCTAATAAGGTTGGAGAATACAGAGCAAGGAATCTGAGACCATTCCTCTTACAGAATCTCTCCAGATCATCCAGAGTCCTAGGTCCTCTCTTGTACACTCTCCTCTTCAGCTCAGCCCACAGGTTTTCAATGGGGTTTAGGTCAGGGGACTGAGATGGCCATGGCAGAAGCTTGATTTTTTGTTCAGTTAACCATTTTTGTGTTGATTTGGACGTATGTTTTGGATCATTGTCCTGCTGGAAGATGCAACGACGACCCAGTTTTACTTTCCTGGCAAAGGCAGCCAGATTCAGGTATTTAATTTCCTGGTATTTCATGGAGTTCATGATGCCATGTACCCGAACAAGGTTCCCAGGGCCTTTGGAGGAAAAACAGCCCCACAACATCACAGAACCTCCACCATAGTGGGGATAAGGTTATTTTCAGTATAGCCATCCTTCTTTTTACGCCAAAAAGAAGGCTTTTTACGCCTTCTTTTTTGGTTGCCGAAAAGCTCAATTTTCGTTTCATCTGACCATAGAACACGGTTCCAGTCAAAGTTCCAGTAGCGTTTAGCAAACTCCAGGCACTTACGTTTGTGGTGAAATGACAGGAAAGGCTTTTTCCTGGCATGCCTTCCAAATAATTTGTTGGCATGGAGGTGACGTCTAATGGTAGTTCCGCCCAGGGACAGATCATAAAATCCCCCATTTGAGGGGAATAAATTCCCTGAAACGGGTGATTTTTAAAGGAAAAAAAAGTTTTTTTTTTTCTGGCAACCCTGAAAATGTATCCTTCAAAATCCCCATTAAATTAAAATGGAGGATTGTCTCTGTCTTAAGCTCACTAAAAAGCAAGCATAAACCTTTTTGGTGCTAGAGAGAAACCCATGCTACAGCAGCAAGTTTGATTTTGAAGGATACACTGCTGGAGAAAGCTCTGCAGTGGAATGGTGCTGGGGTCCCAGCTGACCTTTGTGTGTTTGTGTGTTTCAGCAGTGCCCTGTCGAGTGGTTCCACTATGGCTGCGTATGATTGGCTGAGGCCCTAATTTCCCCAAGTCTTCCGCCGCCATGAAGAGAAGGGGCCACCACAAATAGGGCCCTGTCACCACGGCGATGGAATCATGCTCATACAGCCCCACAAGGATGCCCCCCTGAACCAACTGCCCCCTCCCCTCCACAAGGACAATGGACCACAGCCATCTGTGAAGAGTGCAGCGTGTTGGTGTATCTGCTGCATCCCAACACTGACTTGAACAGTGTTTCATTAGTGTTTTGTACCAAGACTTCACAAAGGACTTTGAACGTGTTGAATGTGGAAGACTGGCTCATTCGCCCCAAGTACCTCAATACAAAGTTAAAAGGCCATACAGAGGAGACAATCAACACACTTCCTGCAGATAATAGACTCTGAATTGTAAGATGCTGTCCTGGTCACTTACCACTGTGTTCCTGCACATCAGACTCTGAATTGTAAGATGCTGGCCTGGTCACCTACCACATCACAGACTCTGAACAGCTGCACCCTTATTCCTCATCTCCCACCTCAGAGCCCATCTGTCTGTCAGTACATTTCCCCATTAATGCCGTTGCCAGTGCCTGGACTGGATTAAATTAGATGTTGATCTCAAACTGTAGATGAAGATGATGAGGATGATACATTGTAAATGTACTGTGTAAGCTTGTGAGTGCTGGGCATTACTAACACAGAACACATTAATGAACTATTCATTCATAAACATGAATTCCGCCTCAGTCCTTTTGGGCAGGATGTGATTATCATTTTAGAGTCATTGTAATATTGTTAATGAGAATTACGACCAGCTATGCCAATTATTAATGTTCACTAATCTATGTAATATTACTAACAAGTATAAAACCTCAAAATCCATCATAAGATAATGGTGAAATGAAGGTTTGTTGTCTTTGACTACTGAGCCTGTGGGTTCAATGCCTGGGGCCTCATTTATAAAAATAAAAAGAACTTGGACTAAAAAAACTAAAGTGCAGTTGCACCCTGAGGATCGGGGGTCCTGCCAGTGGGAGCGCCAATTGGCAGCTGCTCCCGGGTGGGGCGAGGGGCTCAGAGAGAGTCGCTGCGCACAGAACAGCCCTGGGCGAGTTGGAATCACGGTCAGGAGCACAAGAAGTCGCGCCCTCCTTCCTACCACCGGCTGAGTAGGGGCTGTGTAGTGGCGACTCTCTAGCGGTTGCTTATTTATAAAATAAATACTGTCAGAATCTGTGATTTCTTTTCAGGGTTGCCCGATGCTTGAAATATGGGTAGTTTTGGATGGCAGACCTGCCCTAACCAAAACTAAAACCCAGGGACGCCAGATCGAAAAATCCCCCATTTGAGGGGAAAAAACTTGTTTTGGAGAATTTTTAAAGAAAATTTTTCTAAAATCTGGCAACCCTGAAAATGAATGCTTCAATTAATTCTCATTAAAAAATTCAGATTACCCACAGTGCAGATTGTGTATTATAAAATGCAGATGTGTTGTGTCTGCAGCCATACCACCATGCAATCTGCTCCTGCTAAGTGGCTGAAGCTAAGCAGTTGTGGGCTTGTTTAGTGTTTGGATGGGAGACCAGAGTTGCTTCTGGTAGTGGTGTTGGTAGGCCAATAGGGGACAATTTTTTCTTAGGTCAAATATGCCCCAATACACCCTCAAACACCCCAAGGCCACTGTGGCATAACGTTAGAAAGTTGAAATGGCACCACCTTGTAGTCAAAATGTGGTAGTACTATGTGATATGCAAGGATATGAGAGGGCCAACTTCAAACACTAATGAAACTTCAAGGGACGATTTAGTCACCATTTTCACTGCATATTTATAAATATGCTGTCCCACATAGAGAAGTTGCATTCTATGCTGTCTATAAGAGTGGGACTGTAGTAGGGTTTGGGGGGTCCTTGGGTGTATTTTGACAATTTAGATGTATTCCTCATGTCTGAAACATTATCGGGAAAGATTTTGGTGCAAATCGGATATTGAGAACTTCATTAAATCAATATTGTATGATTCCTATGACGTGAAAAAGTCAGATCTGGATGTAATCAATTGGCAACATTTCCCTTAAACAAAATCATTTTTCAACAAAATAATGCTTCAGGGACACTAATATTATTGCTTTCTTACTCGTAAAACTCTTCTCAGGACGATCTGTGATAGTGGGTGTCATGCTCGTGCACCTTAGAGATGGAATTACCCAACGGTCTTAAGGCTTGTTGCAGCTGGTGGCCGCACTCTCAGAGGGCTTAAGTCTTGAGACCTGTAACAGGCCTAGTTCATGACATAGAATTCACAAGTGTTGAGATATGAACCAGCCCAGAGTCGTGACACCGAGGCCCTGGGACCTGAGTCTGAGATATAAAATATACATACCACCGCACCTGGGACACCGGCACACTTCAGAACGTACACACTGGGTTTGCACACAGATAAACCGGGGCCACAATTGCTTGCAGGGCTGCAGAAAAGCTGGAGTGAAAAAGAGAGGTTGAAATATGTTTAAAATCACCAATATCTGTTACCATGAATTATGTAGGCCTAAATGAAAACAGAGATGTTAACAACTTTCTGTAGGAATTGCATGTGGTGAATGCATGTGAAAGTGTATTCGATGTGCATGTAGTTGAAGATGCAATGTGCATGCAGTTGAACAACTGTTTCTGTAGGCCTCCTACCCTGGATAGTGCATTACATAGTCAAGAACAAACAATGAGCTTTCAAAAGAACTCAGTTGTGATACAGACACAAATCAAGAGATGGGTCTAAAAAAATATCAAAGTACTTAAATACCCCATGGAATACAGTCAAGACCATCATTAAGAAGTACAAAACATAGCCAATGGCACCACCTAAATCTTGCCTAGATCAGGCTGTCCTCCAAACTGGATGACTGAGCAAGAAGGAGCCTCCTGATCAGAAAAGCCACCATGAGGTCAATGTCAACTTTGACGGAGCAAGTTTGTCCAAAGACTGGTCAATGTGCGCATGTGACAACAATATCCCAAGCTCTCCACAATTCTGGCCTGTATGACAAGGTGACAACAAGGAAGCCCTGACTAAAAAACAACAACACTGGGGCTCATTTGAGCCGAGGTACACAGCCCAAATAACAGTGGAGTGGCTAAAGAACAACAAAGTCAATGTCCATGAGAGGCCCAGTAGGAGCCCTGACCTAAATCCTATTGAACATCTATGGCAGGGGTGTCAAGATCCGGTCCTGGAGGGCCGCAGTGTCTGCTGGTTTTTGGTGCGTTTAAGCACAAGTGATTAATTTAAGTCACTAATTGGCTAAGAAGTCCACACACCTTGTTCTCAGTGCTTTAACTGGGTGCTGATTGAAAGGAAACCACAAATACCTGTAGACACTGCGGCCCTCCAGGACTGGAGTTTGACACCCCTGATCTATGGAATGACTTGAAGAATGCAGTCCATAAACGGTCACCATGCAATTTCTCTGAGCTTGAACAGTTATGTAAAAAAGAATGGGCAAGTATTGCCCAATCGAGGCGTGCAAAGTTGGGAGAGACCTATCCGAACTAATTCATGGCTGTAATTCAAGCAAAAGGAGCTTCCACCAAGTACAGATTCAGGGGGGTGTGCACACTTCTAAAATCCAGTTATTGTAGATTTGTATTTTTAATTCATTCTCACAAATATTTAGATTTTTTTGAGGGATACCATTGTAAATGAAAGTGGAAAAAATATGATTTAATGTATTATCATTTGAGAATGTAACGGAATAAAAGCTCAACATTAGGAAAGGATGTGTAAACTTCCTATAGCCAGTATGTACTTACATATGACCACATGTACTTAAACAATTTTTTTTTTGACATCTGGAATAACACCTCATATGACAGATACTACCTTTCACTAGCATACAGAAAACTACAAAAAGAAAACTGCAGCCAAGGCAGAAAGCTAGCTATTGCTGCTGTTAACTAAAGTGGATCATTGTAAACATCCTTGCTAATCTAGTTATATAAATCTGAGGGACAGTCATAAAAATCAAACATATCTATCATCATGTTTAGTGAGCTAGACTGATAGTGGCTTATGAGAAAGAATTAATAAAGCATTTGACTTGCTCCAGACAAGAAGTCCATGCAGTCAAAGTAAATTTATTCATAGGTATGAAAAAACTGAACATCCATACCATTGTTTCTGTAATTGTAAATTATGAGTGTTTAAATTCATTATGCAGTGTTGCATTTTACTCAAAATAATCAGCTTTTTTTCTAGGTTTAAATAATTGGACAGATAACTAGCAACAAGATACATTTATAATGGAGTATAATGTTACTTTGTAAATGGTAACCATATAAAAAGACTTGTAGGCTATATATAAAGACTCGGTATATTTAGCAACGTGAGAAGCCATAAAACATTAACTAGAATTGGTTAATTAGGGGGGGTCAAGTTGCATCCCTGCTTAAACGATCTTGCTAACATTTGCTGGCTTTTTCATTCAATGGTAACTGTCTAGCTAGTGTTATCTACAAAGCCAGCTAGCTATTTCATTTATCGATGCAGGCCGTTTACTGCGAGCTTGGTTAAATATGTGGATATAATTAGGTATCACATACGAAGTGCTGTTTTCAAAAGTTGGAGTTAGCTGGTAGACATTACATAGTTCACTTTTTCTTGCTACAAAATAAGCAATTACCTTTCAGTAGCACTGTTCCGGGTGGAAGAATGTTTACGAGTTGCAGATGTACACTACATGGCCTTTCGACAATGGTTTATTCAGGAAATGTAGTCCAACGTCTCATCGGCTTCAGCAATCGCGTGTAGTTATTGACAACAAATCCCATAAGCGCAAACACAAACATTGGCTGTATCCCAATCCAGTTTTTGCTCCACCCCGTACACTTCACTTGCAAATTTCACTTGGGGAATCCCGGCCTTTTGAGACCAGGATGTGCCATCGGTCTCCTCTGAGTCCAATCCGTTAGAAAGCCAAGTGAAGTTTGTGACATAGCCCCTCCTAAAGTCGTAATTGTGTTTGGGAGGGAGACAGGTCAGTTTCACCCAGTTAAAATGACTAAAACAATTGAAAAAGAAATTGGAAAGATTAGATTTGCCAAATTCCTTAACAACCGGAAAATCCTTATCTCTGCTACAAATAAACATCAACAAGACAAAATCCTCAAGTTAGATACACTTGATGGTACAAAAATCACAACGCATATTCCCGGAATAATAGCTAAACTGAGAGGTGTAATTTCAAATGTTCCAATAGAAATGACTGAGGAGGAAGTCAAGAAAGAAATTAGAGGGGGGAAAATAATAGAAGTTAAGAGGTTGCAGACAAACAAAGATGGAGTAAAGAAAGATAGTCTGTCAATGTTGGTGCAATTTGAGAGCACACTTCCTAAAGAAGTCAAAATGGGGTGGATCAATTATAGGGTGAGAGAATATATCCCAAAACCAATACAATGTTATAAATGGCAAAGAATTGGACACATAGCCCAACAGTGCCGCGGCAAACAAAGATGTGCAAAATGTGGGGGAGAACACGATTACGGCAAATGTGAGAAAGGCGCTAAACTGCGATGTTGCAACTGTGGAGGAGATCATAGTGCTGCGTTTGGGGGCTGTGCCATTCAGATTAAAGCAAAAGAGGTACAGAAATATAAAGTGATCAATAATATATCCTATGCAGAAGCCTTAAAGAAAGTAAATGATGAAATTCAAAGAACTGTAACATATGAAGAGGTGGGGAGAGGTGAAGAAGGTAGTGGTAGGCCTAGGCCTTTACCCCAGAGAACAAGCAGACCTAGAATACAGCAAGAAGACAGAAGTGATCCGATTGTACAGCAGACTCAATGTGCCCATAAATGTAAGGTTAAAGAAGACTCGTTGGTAGTGGATCAGACAAGTTTCATAGCCTTCATTTGTAAAATAATTAATGTGGCTACCAAGCAAGAGAAGAAAAGTGACAGAATTAAGACAGTGGTGAATGCAGCAGAAGAATTTTTGGGTATTAAAGACCTGAAAGCAGAAGATATACATAAAATGCTGAAAGTAAACTCTGATGGAGGGGGGCAGGCTATTGATTAAAATTATTATGGTGATCCATTTATTACAATGGAACGCGAGAAGTCTCATTGCAAATGGCCAAGAATTAAAAAAATATATAACTGACGCAAAACCACGACCGGATATTATATGAGTACAAGAAACCTGGTTACGGCCCCATCTAGATTTTATTATCCCAGGATATACCTCAGCCCGGTATGACAGGGTAGACAATCAAGGCGGCAGTTGTGCTACATTTGTCAAAGATAGTGTCGTCTTCCGAAGAATACCATCACCAGCAGACATAGAATGCGTAATTATTGAAGTGTGTAATGCAGGTGTCAGTCTCAAAATAATCAACTTTTACAACCCGTGCAAGAAGCTGAGTGCTGAAATGTTTAATACAATTGAACATGGTAGAGGAGAAATCTGGTGCGGCGATTTCAATGCACATAATAGCTTATGGGGCAGTATACATACAGACAATAATGGCAATGTAGTTGAAGAACTGTTAGAAGAAAGATCATTAGTATGTCTTAATGATGGAAAAGGAACAAGATTTGTCATGGTTTTGACCCTGTTTCCCCTTGCGGTCGTTCTCTTTGGTGGCCACGCGAGGGCGCTGCCCTTTTGGTAGATGCTTGCTCCGCCCTGCTGAGTTGTCGGATCTTTTGTTAAGCGTTTACACCTGTTGCTTGTCACCTGGAGAGGGGTATATAAGCCTACCGTTTTCTACGTTCGGGTCTTCGACATTAATTGTTACTTGTTGTTTATTGTTACGTACTGTGGTGTTTTTGTTGGCTGTGAGTTCTCGTACCATTTGTGGCTACTTGCCTTTTGTTAACGTCTCTTAGTTGAGGCAGGGCTTATTTCTTGCTGGCTTGGTGGTTGGTTATCTCGTAGGAGTTTGGGACCGTTCATCTCTGCTCTATTTTTGCCTTTATTTGTGCGTTTCCTCCGTGTATGGAGTTTTGGGCGATTGTGTTCAGAACAGTAGTTCTGCTCGCCTTTCGGCACATGTCTTCCCATTGGGAGATCAGGCGTTTCGCTTCTACTTAGTTATTTGCTCGTAGAAGTATAGAGTAGCAGCTCTTTGTTCCATTTTCGCCTGTTTGGTTTTCTTAGAGACCTGGCGTTTTGCTTCTACTCAATTCCGTTTTACTGTGAGCCAGTAAGTAGCCGTGGTACGTTTATTCCCTGTTGTCCTTCTCGTGGACTACGTTCCCCTTTGTTGTGACTCAGGGTTTTTATTTATATTGAGGCTGTCGTGCTATTTTGCGTAGGTCTTTTGTTGCAGCCGTCCTGTACGTCCTTTTTACCTGCGGGACGATTTTGTTTGGAACTGTTGTTCTGTTTCGTTCTCCGGGTGTGTCTCTTTATATGGAGCTTGGGCGTTGTTGTGGACGTGTTGGTGTGTGACTGCGCGTGTCTTTATATAGCATCGGAACGTTAGCTCTCTGTTCCATTTCGCCTCGTTTCATTTATTCATTTATTGAGAGGCTAGGGCGGTTGTTCCATTTTAGCTTGCGTTAGTCTGTGCATAGTAAAGTTATGGGACGACGGTGCTCCGTTCGGCTCACCTGTAAAATGTTTCTCTCTCCTGGGAGATCGGGTGTTTACCCTCTTGGTTTTATGCATTGGACTGCGAGCCTTTTATATCGCCATGGAACGTTAAATCTCTGTTCCATTTCGCCTCGTTTTCATTTATTCCTTTACTGAGAGGCTAGGGCGGTTGTTCCAATCTAAGTTTGCGTGAGTCTTTTGGATAGTAGTTATAGGACGACGGTGCTCCGTTCGGCTCACCTGTAAAATGTTTCTCCTTCCTGGGAGATCGGGTGTTTACCGCTTTGCTTTCTGCATTTGACTGCTACTTATTAAACTAGCCATGGAACGTTAAATCTCGGTTCCATTTTCGCCTCGTTTAATTTATTCATTCCTTTACCGAGAGGCTAGGGCGGTTGTTCCAATCTAAGTTTGCGTGAGTCTTTTGGATAGTAGTTATGGGACGACGGTGCTCCATTCGGCTCACCTGTAAAATGTTTCTCCTTCCTGGGAGATCGGGTGTTTACCGCTTTGCTTTCTGCATTTGACTGCTACTTATTAAACTAGCCATGGAACGTTAAATCTCGGTTCCATTTTCGCCTCGTTTAATTTATTCATTCCTTTGCCGAGAGGCTGGGGCGGTTGTTCCAATTTAAGCTTGCGTTAGTCTGTGGATAATAAAGTTATGGGACGACAGTGCTTCGTCGGCTCACCTGTAAAATGTTTCTCTCTCCTGGGAGATCGGGTGTTTACCCTCTTGGTTTAATTCATTTGACTGCGAGCCTATTTATCTCGCCATGGGAACGTTAAATCTCTGTTCCTGTTCGCCTCCTCTCTTACCATCGTATTATTTTGCGGTGTTTGTTTATTGTTTAATGTTTGCCTTTACGCTACTCGCCCGTTCTGATTTGTCTCGTTGCCGAGACAGGGCGCGTATTATGTCTGGCTGTTCAGATTCCTGTCCTTGCGCTCTACTTAGCGTTTGACAGTTAGCCGGTTAGTAGCGTCTGTGGTGTGTTTGTGTTCCTTGTCTTGTCTCCTCCCTTATCTGCGGGTATCCCGCCTTAGTGGCCTAAGGGCTTAATGATTCCCCTTGCTGCGTTTGGCTCCTCCCATCTCACACGTCACACCCCATGACAGAATGTCGAAGCCATTACCGGGGCCAGCGGCTTTTTTAGGGGAATTCTTTTTTATTAAGAGGGGTTTTAATGGTTACTGTTTTTGGTTTGTGTCTTGGTTTTAGTGAGTATCCCTTGGGTTTTATTTGTTTTCCAGCTACCCTGGTAGGTAGGCGCCGAGTGGGCCAGTTTGACTTATTTGGTTTCCCGGCGGCCCACTACTTTATTATTTTGCCTTTTTTATTTTTGAGGTAATTCCGAGTGGGGATTTTATCCCTGTCAGGGGTACGCATTTCAAGGGCTTTGGTCTCAGTTTGTAGGCCATTGCCCTTGAGTTAAGCGTTCAAAGTCGCCTCTTGCTCGGCACGCCTCACGAAGACAGATAGGCGTTAGTAAGGTTCTGGGTAGGTAGTCAGTAACCAGGGTGCTGAGTATTTCTCCAGGGTACTTTTAGCCAGGCACTTATTTGTTCCACACCCCCCTCACCCTTAGTCCCACCCTCCCTTCCCTTCCAAAAAAAAAAAAAAAGATAAAATAAAATATATTTGTATGTGTTTTGTCGGGTATTTCTCTCCAGGAACGTCCGCATGGTTTTTATTTCTGGGGTCGCCTGGGTCGCCCCTTAGAGGGGGGGTCCTGTCATGGTTTTGACCCTGTTTCCCCTTGCGGTCGTTCTCTTTGGTGGCCACGCGAGGGCGCTGCCCTTTTGGTAGATGCTTGCTCCGCCCTGCTGAGTTGTCGGATCTTTTGTTAAGCGTTTACACCTGTTGCTTGTCACCTGGAGAGGGGTATATAAGCCTACCGTTTTCTACGTTCGGGTCTTCGACATTAATTGTTACTTGTTGTTTATTGTTACGTACTGTGGTGTTTTTGTTGGCTGTGAGTTCTCGTACCATTTGTGGCTACTTGCCTTTTGTTAACGTCTCTTAGTTGAGGCAGGGCTTATTTCTTGCTGGCTTGGTGGTTGGTTATCTCGTAGGAGTTTGGGACCGTTCATCTCTGCTCTATTTTTGCCTTTATTTGTGCGTTTCCTCCGTGTATGGAGTTTTGGGCGATTGTGTTCAGAACAGTAGTTCTGCTCGCCTTTCGGCACATGTCTTCCCATTGGGAGATCAGGCGTTTCGCTTCTACTTAGTTATTTGCTCGTAGAAGTATAGAGTAGCAGCTCTTTGTTCCATTTTCGCCTGTTTGGTTTTCTTAGAGACCTGGCGTTTTGCTTCTACTCAATTCCGTTTTACTGTGAGCCAGTAAGTAGCCGTGGTACGTTTATTCCCTGTTGTCCTTCTCGTGGACTACGTTCCCCTTTGTTGTGACTCAGGGTTTTTATTTATATTGAGGCTGTCGTGCTATTTTGCGTAGGTCTTTTGTTGCAGCCGTCCTGTACGTCCTTTTTACCTGCGGGACGATTTTGTTTGGAACTGTTGTTCTGTTTCGTTCTCCGGGTGTGTCTCTTTATATGGAGCTTGGGCGTTGTTGTGGACGTGTTGGTGTGTGACTGCGCGTGTCTTTATATAGCATCGGAACGTTAGCTCTCTGTTCCATTTCGCCTCGTTTCATTTATTGAGAGGCTAGGGCGGTTGTTCCATTTTAGCTTGCGTTAGTCTGTGCATAGTAAAGTTATGGGACGACGGTGCTCCGTTCGGCTCACCTGTAAAATGTTTCTCTCTCCTGGGAGATCGGGTGTTTACCCTCTTGGTTTTATGCATTGGACTGCGAGCCTTTTATATCGCCATGGAACGTTAAATCTCTGTTCCATTTCGCCTCGTTTTCATTTATTCCTTTACTGAGAGGCTAGGGCGGTTGTTCCAATCTAAGTTTGCGTGAGTCTTTTGGATAGTAGTTATGGGACGACGGTGCTCCGTTCGGCTCACCTGTAAAATGTTTCTCCTTCCTGGGAGATCGGGTGTTTACCGCTTTGCTTTCTGCATTTGACTGCTACTTATTAAACTAGCCATGGAACGTTAAATCTCGGTTCCATTTTCGCCTCGTTTAATTTATTCATTCCTTTACCGAGAGGCTAGGGCGGTTGTTCCAATCTAAGTTTGCGTGAGTCTTTTGGATAGTAGTTATGGGACGACGGTGCTCCGTTCGGCTCACCTGTAAAATGTTTCTCCTTCCTGGGAGATCGGGTGTTTACCGCTTTGCTTTCTGCATTTGACTGCTACTTATTAAACTAGCCATGGAACGTTAAATCTCGGTTCCATTTTCGCCTCGTTTAATTTATTCATTCCTTTGCCGAGAGGCTGGGGCGGTTGTTCCAATTTAAGCTTGCGTTAGTCTGTGGATAATAAAGTTATGGGACGACAGTGCTTCGTCGGCTCACCTGTAAAATGTTTCTCTCTCCTGGGAGATCGGGTGTTTACCCTCTTGGTTTAATTCATTTGACTGCGAGCCTATTTATCTCGCCATGGGAACGTTAAATCTCTGTTCCTGTTCGCCTCCTCTCTTACCATCGTATTATTTTGCGGTGTTTGTTTATTGTTTAATGTTTGCCTTTACGCTACTCGCCCGTTCTGATTTGTCTCGTTGCCGAGACAGGGCGCGTATTATGTCTGGCTGTTCAGATTCCTGTCCTTGCGCTCTACTTAGCGTTTGACAGTTAGCCGGTTAGTAGCGTCTGTGGTGTGTTTGTGTTCCTTGTCTTGTCTCCTCCCTTATCTGCGGGTATCCCGCCTTAGTGGCCTAAGGGCTTAATGATTCCCCTTGCTGCGTTTGGCTCCTCCCATCTCACACGTCACACCCCATGACAAGATTAGATATATACAGAAATATCCTGTCATGTCTAGATCTAACTTTAGTATCTAGAAATATAGCATGCTCATGCAAATGGAACGTGGATGATAGCTCTAGTATAGGAAGTGATCATTATCCAATCTTCTGCTCTATAGAAATTAATATGCATGCCTAAGAAAGGTACGTATTAGAAAAATGGTGCTTTGAAAAAGCTGACTGGGAAAAATATCAAGAATACTGCATAGAGGGAATTAAGTCAATTTCAATGAATGGTAGTATAGAAGAATGCTATTCTATAGTGACTAACTTAATTTTGAATGCTGCATCAAAGAGTATACCCATGAGTAGAATAACAGGGAAAAGGAAAGCGGGTACCATGGTGGAATGAAGAATGCACTAAAGCTATCAGAGAACGAAATAAAGCATTACGAGTGTTAAGGACTAACTTGAATCAAGAAAACTTAATGGATTATCAAAAGAAAAAAGCTCTGACTCGTAGAATTATGAAATCCAGTAAAAAGAATGCATGGAGGGAATACTGTTCTACTATAGACAGAGAAGTGAAACTAGGTGATGTATGGCAAATGTTAAAGAAAATGAGTGGCAAAAGGAAATA
Organism: Synaphobranchus kaupii; assembly: GCA_029718625.1. Lineage (NCBI taxonomy): Eukaryota > Metazoa > Chordata > Actinopteri > Anguilliformes > Synaphobranchidae > Synaphobranchus > Synaphobranchus kaupii. Next base: position 14,065,197 of record CM056380.1, on the reverse strand, counting down.
TACTAAAATTCCAATCTTAGAGGATGGAGAAACAATAGCTGTAACAGATAAAGAAAAGGCTAATATATTGGGTAAGAGCTTTGCTAATGTACACAGTGGGAATCACTTAGACGATCTGCATAAAAAGAGAAAAGAGACAGTGATAAGGGGAAATCGTAATATACTTAGGGGAAAAAATAATAATATAGACACAAATCTTGATGCTGAGCTGACTATGAGTGAGTTAGAAATAGCGATAAATAACACTGGATACACAGCAACGGGGCAGGATCAACTAAGTTACGCTATGTTTCGTAAATTACCTGATCAAGTACTGAGAATAATACTGGAACTGTTCAATAAAATATTGAGAGAAGGATTGTTTCCAAAAAGATGGAAGAGTGCACTCATTTTACCTTTTAGCAAACCCGGTAAAAACCCAAATAATGCTGGAAATTATAGACCCATTGCTTTAACTTCGCATCTGTGCAAATGGATGGAAAAGATTTTGGTCCGAAGACTTAACTATTTTTTTAGAAAGGAGAGGTTTAATTGCATCATACCAGAATGGATTCAGGAAAGATAGGTCTTCCATGGACGCACTTGTTAAAGTTTGCAATGAAATAGAGAAAGCATTTAAAATGAAAGAATTGATGGTGATTGTTTTCTTTGACATCGAAAAAGCGTACGATTCTATGTGGAGGGAAGGGCTGTTAATTCAAATGAATAGAATGGGCATTAGTGGAAGATTTTACAACTGGGTACTAGATTTTCTATCAGAACGAAAGTTTAGAGTTAAGGTAGGACCAGAGTTATCCGATGAGTATGATATCGTTAACGGAATTCCACAAGGAAGCGTCATTAGTCCGGTGTAATTTAACATTATGATCAATGATATATTCATGAATCTTGACAGAAGGATATGCTCATCATTATATGCAGATGACGGAGCTATATGGATTAGGGGGAGAGACAACACAAGTGTGCTGAGAGAGATTAAGAAAGCTATTTTAAAGGTAGAGCAATGGTCATACAATTGGGGTTTTAAAATCTCAACAAGTTAGTCTTGCTACATGTACATAACTAGAAAGAAAAAGATAGAAGAACAGTGTCTTCTTTTATATGGACAACCAATGGAAAAAGTAAAGGAATTTAAATATTTGGGAATTTGGGTAGATGAGAGATGTACATGTAAGACACGTGGAAAAGCTAGAAACTAAATGTTAAAAAGTAATACATTTAATGAGGGCTATATCTGGATATACATGAGGAGCAGATAAGCAGGCATTAATAGATATACACGTATATAGGGCTTTGATGAGATCAGCAATTGACTATGGGTGTTTTGTTTATGGGGCAGCAGCTAAATCGTACTTAAACCGAATTGATAGAATGCAAAGCAAAGCCTTGAGGCTTAGCATTGGTGCAATGAGATCAACGCCATGTAATGCCGTGTTAGTAGAATCAGGGGAAATCCCACTAGAGCTCAGGAGAGACAAACTGGCTCTAACATATTGGATTCGGCTTAGGGGATGTGGGGATGAAAATGCCACTAAAAGTGTCCTAAACGAATGCTGGGAGTATAGACATAACGGAAATGGTTTTGGATGGAAGATAAAAGATAAATCAGAAGAATATGACCTAGACGGAGTACATTTCAATTCCCCTACTCCAATAAGTAATGTTCCCCCATGGCTCTTCCCTGAAGCTAACGTTGATTTTAGTATCCTGGAACTAAAGAAAAATTGGGCGGAGCACGAAATAGGTTACTGTGCAAACCAGCATATAATAAACAAATATTCTAACTACCTACATATATTTACTGACGGATCAAAAGATCAAAATGACCATGTAGGAATTGGAATATATATTTCACAATTTAAAATACATATAGGAAAGAGAATTATATATGATAAATATATATATATATATATGATAAATTATCAGTATATACAGCCGAGATGATGGCAGTGATTGTTAGTCTCCAATGGGTGGAAGAAGTGAGACCAGACAGGGTGGTGCTGTGTATTGATTTTGCAGCAGTTCTTTTTAGCCTACAGACAATGAACTCAATTAGGGAAGACCTAATATATGAAATGTTTCAATGTCTATTTAGAACGCAGAGAATGGGAATAGAAATAATATTTTGTTGGGTACCTGCACATGTGGGATTAGAGGGTAATGAAATTGCAGACAGGATGGCAAAAAGATCGCTAAATATGACACACATAATTAATATAGCATTTGGAATAGGGGAAGGTAAAGCATTAATTAAAAAGAAAATATTGGAATGCTGGCAGAAAAAATGGGACGAGGACAGTAAGGGTAGAACATACTATAGGGTACAAAAGTCCGTTAGAGCACAGAGTGTTAAAGGGCGAAGCAGAAGAGAGGAGGTAGTCATATCGAGATTAAGATTTGACCACACTGGTTTAAATAAAACTTTATTTGTATTGGGTAAAGTAAATTCACAAGGTTGTGCACATTGTAATATAATTGAAAACACTGAACATGTAATAATGCATTGCATAAAATATAAAAAAGAAAGGGAGCGTTTGCAACAAAGGGTAAGAGAGGTTGGACGAGGTTGGGATTTGGAAGGGATACTAGGAACAAATGGAGATAAGGTGTGGGAAGTACAGAGAGGGATAATAGAGTTCTTAATAGGCTCAAGATTGTTTAATAGAATATAGAATTTTACTTTATACTTATAATTTTATTTATTAACTTAATTTAATATCATAGAATAAAGAAAATAATTATTTAATTCCTTTTTTTTTCTTTTTTTTCTGGAATCCTGTTCTACATACTCCGGAACGGTAGGTGGCGGTATGCACCTAAAGTTGGTATTTGAATCCGACAAAAAACACAAAGAAGAAGAAGAAGAAGAAGAACATTTACAAGAAGTCACATGATTTCAGATAAGAAGAACATTTACAAGAAGTCACATGATTTCAGATAATCGCACGTTTGCTCAAGGCGGGGTGATTTTCCGAGTGAACAGACATAGGTTTCAAGTTTCATCCTGTGACCAGGGACTATATTGTGGTCTGACGAAAGTTTCGCTGTCATCGGACTACGTTTTCCGGTAAGAAAGTTTGCTTTTACGGTAAGAAAGTTTTTCTATCAAAAAAACTATCAAAATAAGAAAGTACATTTTCTTAGCTACATTTTGATGTATAGTTTGTTTGGTTTGGTTTGGTTTAGGATTGGAGCTAACGTTACGCCTCTTGACTAACTTACATGACGGTTGGTAGGCAGCTAGCTGGGCAGTTTAGCTGTAGCGCCGCCCGCTGAACCTCGGTCAAGCTATCCGCTCTTGAAAAATGTTCGGTCAAACTATCCGTGCGTCAATTTTGTGTGCGCATCTACAATGCGTATAGTGGCAGAACGGGAACCACGACGTCTTTAGGTAACGCCCTTGTGCGGAAAAGGCAGAAAACGCAATTTCTCTCCAAGCCGCCTGATAAAATTTGCGGTACCGTCTTTACAGACTGTAGACGTTTTGAGATAAGACCATTGGAGGCAATTGTAGCTGTATATAAGAGTATATGGCAAGGATACATTTGACAGGCTTTCTCCATAAATTTTCTCCATAAATTTTTCTCCCACATTTTCAGCAGATTTGTGATCAGCAAGGTCCAGAGAGACCATGTGAGAGACCATTATACAGAATTTTTTCCATTATTACTGAACAGTAGTATTGAAGTGAAGGACTACAAAGGCCCACTCTGTAGGCATATCAAGTATTATTACTGTGGAAATCATTATTGCTATATATGGATGTATATGGCAACACTATATTTGAGTTTCCTTTACACAGGATTTCCCCATAACTCAAATGAATGACGATGAACAAGGTCCATTCTATGTGCCTGCCAAGAATAAAGACATTCTACTGTTGAACTTTTCAGATATGACTATGTCTGTTCTTGATTGCTGTATATGAGTGCACTATATATATGGCAACACTAATATTGACAGATCATTACACAGGATCTTCCCAGAATTACTTAATTACAAAGGACAATTTATTGACATTTACCAAGGCCCCTTCTATAAGCATGCCAAGGATGAAGACATTCTACTCTGGGTCTTTAGAGATAGGTCCATTTATGTTCTTTATTGCTGTATTTGGGTGTATAGGGCAACACTACCATTCACAGGCATTACACAACATTTTCCCATAATTACGTACAAAGGTCAACTGGTTAACATTTTCAAAGGCCCATTCTATATGCCTGCCAAGTATGAAGAAATTCTACTGGGGAAATATTGAAATATGCCCAATTATGTTCATTATTGCTGCATAGGGGTGGATAGGGCAACACTAACATTCACAAGCATTACAGAGGAATTGCCATAAATACTTATGATGGTTAACTGCATAACATTTACACAGGGTTATTCTATATGTGTGCCAAGTACGAAGGAGGTTTACTACGGTAATATTGAGATATGCCCAATTATGTTCATTATTGCTGTATATGAGTGTATAGGGCAACACTAACATTCACAGGCATTACACAAGATTTTCCCATAATTACTTACAAACGTCAACTGGATAACATTTTCAAAGGCCCATTCTATATGCCTGCCAAGTAGGAAGACATTCTACTCGGGTAATATTGAAATGAGGCAATTATGTTCATTACTGCTGTATATGGGTGTATAGGCCAACACTAACATTCAAAGGCATTACACAGGATTTTCCCATAATTACTCACGAAGGTCAATTGAGTGACATTTACCAAGGCCCATTCTATTTCCCTGCCCAGTATGAAGCATTTTTACTGTCGAAATATTGAGATATGCCCAATTATGTTCATTATTGCTGTACATGGGTGTACAGGGCAACACTAACATTCACAGGCATTACACAACATTTTCCCATACTTACTCAGGACCGTCAACTGGGTGACATTTCCAAAGGCCCATTCTATTTGCTTGCTCAGTATGAAGCATTTTTACTGTCGAAATATTGAGATATGCCCAATTATGTTCATTATTGCTGTATATGGGTGTATAGGGCAATACTAACATTCACAGGCATTACACAAGATTTTCCCATATTTACTTCCAAACGTCAAATGGCTAACATTTTCAAAGGCCCATTCTATATGTATGCTCAGTATGAAGCATTTTTACTGTGGAAATATTGAGATATGCCCAATTATGTTCATTATTGCTGTATATGGGTGTATAGGGCAATACTAACATTCACAGGCATTACACAAGATTTTCCCATATTTACTTCCAAACGTCAAATGGCTAACATTTTCAAAGGCCCATTCTATATGTATGCTCAGTATGAAGCATTTTTACTGTCGAAATATTGAGATATGCCCAATTATGTTCATTATTGCTGTATATGGGTGTATAGGGCAATACTAACATTCACAGGCATTACACAAGATTTTCCCATATTTACTTCCAAAGGTCAAATGGCTAACATTTTCAAAGGCCCATTCTATATGTATGCTCAGTATGAAGCATTTTTACTGTCGAAATATTGAGATATGCCCAATTATGTTCATTATTGCTGTATATGGGTGTATAGGGCAATACTAACATTCACAGGCATTACACAAGATTTTCCCATATTTACTTCCAAACGTCAAATGGCTAACATTTTCAAAGGCCCATTCTATATGTATGCTCAGTATGAAGCATTTTTACTGTCGAAATATTGAGATATGCCCAATTATGTTCATTATTGCTGTATATGGGTGTATAGGGCAATACTAACATTCACAGGCATTACACAATATTTTCCCATATTTACTTCCAAACGTCAAATGGCTAACATTTTCAAAGGCCCATTCTATATGTATGCTCAGTATGAAGCATTTTTACTGTCGAAATATTGAGATATGCCCAATTATGTTCATTATTGCTGTATATGGGTGTATAGGGCAATACTAACATTCACAGGCATTACACAAGATTTTCCCATATTTACTTCCAAACGTCAAATGGCTAACATTTTCAAAGGCCCATTCTATATGTATGCTCAGTATGAAGCATTTTTACTGTCGAAATATTGAGATATGCCCAATTATGTACATTATTGCTGTATATGGGTGTACAGGGCAACACTAACATTCACAGGCATTACACAACATTTTCCCATACTTACTCAGGACCGTCAACTGGGTGACATTTCCAAAGGCCCATTCTATTTGCTTGCTCAGTATGAAGCATTTTTACTGTGGAAATATTGTGATATGCCCAATTATGTTCATTATTGCTGTATATGGGTGTATAGGGCAATACTAACATTGACAGGCATTACACAAGATTTTCCCATATTTACTTCCAAACGTCAAATGGCTAACATTTTCAAAGGCCCATTCTATATGTATGCTCAGTATGAAGCATTTTTACTGTGGAAATATTGAGATATGCCCAATTATGTTCATTATTGCTGTATATGGGTGTATAGGGCAATACTAACATTCACAGGCATTACACAAGATTTTCCCATACTTACTTATGAAGGTCAACTGGGTGACATTTAGCAAGACCCATTCTATTTGCCTACCCAGTATGAAGCATTTTTACTGTGGAAATATTGAGATATGCCCAATTATGTTCATTATTGCTGTATATGGGTGTATAGGGAAACAATAACATTCAGAGGCATTACACAAGATTTTCCCATACTTACTTATGAAGTTCAACTGCGTGACATTTAGCAAGGCCCATTCTATTTGCCTGCCCAGTATGAAACATTTTTACTGTGGAAATATTGAGATATGCCCAATTATGTTCATTATTGCTGTATGTGGGTGTATATGGCAACACTACCCTTGACAGGCATTACACAAGATTTTCCCATACTTACTTATGAAGGTCAACTGGGTGACATTTAGCAAGGCCCATTCTATTTGCCTGCCCAGTATGAAGCATTTTTACTGTGGAAATATTGAGATATGCCCAATTATGTTCATTATTGCTGTATATGGGTGTATAGGGAAACAATAACATTCAGAGGCATTACACAAGATTTTCCCATAATTACTTATGAAGGTCAAGTGGGTGACATTTACAAACGCCCATTCTATTTGCTTGCTCAGTATGAAGCATTTTTAATATTGAGAAATATTGAGATATGCCATTTATGTTGATTATAGCTGTATTTGGACTTACAGTGCCCTCCACAATTATTGGTACCCCTGGAATGATGAGTAAAAAGGGTTATAAAAATGTCTCCTTTTGTTGAACTAGCTTAATCTCACACTGGAAAAATGATAAAAATCCAACCTGTAATTGAAGAAAATTTATTCTGAGAAAAAAATATCCCTCATCAACAAATAATCATTTTTAACAAAACAATATGTGCCACAATTATTGGCACCCCTACAAATTATTTTGAACAAAATGTAACTGAAGCATGTTTTCCATTTATATTTCACTTTTTGAAGTTGATCTGAGTGTTTTGGAACTTTCAATCACTAATCCATGACTTCCTGTTTCACCGGGGTGTAAGTATGAGGTGACACAGAGGCCGTATTCCCTTATTCATACATGAACATGGGAAAGATAAGAGAACACACAAATCAAATGAGGGAAAGGTGTGTTGAGCTTCACAAGTCAGGGAATGGCTATTAAAAAATAGCTACGCACCAGAAAATGCCCATATCTATCATTAGGGCAATACTTAAAATTAGCGCAAATTAGCGTGAGGTTGCAGACAAATAGCGCTGATGGGGGTGGCCAATTTTGCGGATTATCTACTAAAAATAAGCAGTTTAATTAACACAGGCAGCTTGTTAATTTAAATATGACAGACGCAATATAAGCACTTGTTTTGCGCATGTGTTCCTCATTCAGGAAACAGCATGGCAACGCAAACAAAAGAAAGACAACGAATACTTAAGTTTTCTGCAGTAGAATTTGAGGTTTTAGTAGAGGAAACAAACAAATATATACAAATTCTACAAAACCGCAACGTGTTGCCTGCGCGTAAAAATGTGGTATGGAATATCAATCTGGCTAGCGTAAACGCGGTGGGAGGAACGAAACGTTCTATAGATGATCTGAAAAAGACATAGAATGACTTGAAACAAAAGCTTGCTTTTAATAAAAGGTCTGCGGGGTGGACTGGCGGGGGTCCTGCTGAGGAAATGCCATTAACACCATTGGAAGAAACTGTACAGCTGTCGATAAACGAAGTTCAAGTTGCAGGGGTCGACGGTATCGATTCGCTAGACTCCGTGGTCGAGGACAATTGTAATTCTTTACAAGGTAATTGACTACAATGTGTAAAAGACAAAGTACATTTAAGAAGTTCTGCATCAATCTAATGTATATGACCTAATAATACATATCATTGTTTTTAATCAGCGGGACCCTCGTGTGCTGTCCAAGGTGCTGAACCGGGACCTCTGATTACGCTGACCCTGGAGCCAGCCTAGCCCACAATTGCTCCGCACGGTTCAACTGATGGGCTACCAACCCCGCGCTCTGGAGCAAATGACCCAGAAGCCCCCATTGATATCGATTGGCAATTACTCCATGAACAACGCACTCAGACCACTTCTTTAAAAGAAGCATTGCCAAACCTGGTCAGTGGGCTTGGCCTCCTGTCTGCGTCTGTGATGGACATTAGAGGTGACACACAGGCACTCGTGGCAAGTATTCAACAACAGGTTGTAGCCGTATCAGGTTTCCCAATGTCCATGGGTGCTCTGGTACGAGCCCAGCAGGCCTCCAACGAGGCTCTGGTGCATATCCTCGATCGAATAACCCAAGATGTCGTAAAGAAACCCAGTGACGCATCAAGCTCCTCTACTCCAAATGTTCGAGTCTGTCCCGGACAGACAAAGTTGACAGTTGGGTTGCGGTCTCTTCGAAAAAGAAAGCCCCCACCACCCCTACCCCCGATGAATTACAGAATGAAAAGAAATTATCTAATTTTCGATATCATTGTTATCATTGGTTAAAACTTCATATTCAGGCAATTTTTGTTCGTCAAGCTCATTGTTTAATTTGAATTTAAGTATATTAGCCATATAGGGTAATAGTAAGGCCCATTTATCGTTTCGTTTCAGCTGGTCCTGTTGGAAAATCTGAAATATGCCAATAAATACATATTTAGATTGAGCAACTTAATAAAACTTTATTTTATTAAGACTCTTTGTATGTTTTCATGGGATAGGCTATATTGCACAGTTCAAATATATTTTAAGGATAACAACGGAAATATTCTTAAACAAACATTGTAACCAAACAAACAAATGCAACAAAACAAAATAACGACGTCTTCATGCCATGTTATAGAACCCCAGTTTCATTGCATTGAGGGCATCCTGGTGATTTGGGAACCGTATATGATGCTGTACTCTTCGCACGAGTGACTTCAGGACTAGGGAAAGAGCAGGTGATAAAGCCGACTGTGACATTCCGGCTACAGAAGCCACTGTGCGCTGAAAGAACCGAAGGCCAAGAAATGAAGGGCGGCCAGAAGCTTTGGTGCTGCAGGGATTGCCTGACTCCTTCTGGTTTGTGGTTCCAGGTCGTCTTTGATTTCCTCTAGCAAATCAAGAATAATGTGACTTGGCAGTCGATATGTTCGGACATTTTTTTCTTCTGACATTGCAAATAAACTAACACGCATTGAAAACACTCTCCTTTCTAACACGCTCTCGCTGTTGCCGTCGACGCCTCCTCCAAGCAACAACTATCGCAGCCATTGCAGGGCCGAAATGGGTTACGACATGCTTTTCACATGCGTTAAATAACACGAACAATCATCAATAACTGAACTACCGCCAGCCTTGGTAAATCACATTTGTGGTTTATTTCCATAATCTCCTCCCAATATTTTGCGCTTTGAAAGGGAAACTCCTATAAATGCATATGCAATAAGGCCAATGCGCAGAACGAAGCGCCCACCCCACTTCGTCTAATCATATGCGCTAATGGCCCATTGCGCCTTCATAGTAAATCTCCACAGTTGCTTTTTAAGGCTGAAAGAGGGTTTGCGCTGGGGCAAAATGTTCGTACATCTGCCCCTTGATGACCCCAAGATGCTACTTTCCTCTGTAATTCACCAACAGTGATCCATGGGGATTTTTTTTTTGTCTCTCTTACCATCCTCCTCACTGTGCGTGGGGGCAAAATAAACTTGGGTGCTCTTCCAGGCAGGTTTGTAACAGTTCCAGTTGCTTTGAACTTTTTAAGTATTGGCCTAATGGTAGATATGGGCATTTTCTTGTGAGTAGCTATTTTTTAATAGCTATTCCCTGACTTGTGAAGCTCAACACAGTTTTCCCTCATTTGATTTGTGTGTTCTCTTATCCCCGGTGAAAACAGGAAGTCATGGATTAGTGATTGAAAGTTCCAAAACACTCAGATCAACTTCAAAAAGTGAAATATAAATGGAAAACATGCTTCAGTTACATTTTGTTCAAAAGAATTTATAGGGGTGCCAATAATTGTGGCACATATTGTTTTGTTAAAAATGATTATTTGTTGATGAGGGATATTTTTTTCTCAGAATAAATTTTCTTCAATTACAGGTTGGATTTTTATCATTTTTCCAGTGTGAGATTAAGCTAGTTCAACAAAAGGAGACATTTTTATAACCCTTTTTACTCATCATTCCAGGGGTACCAATAATTGTGGAGGGCACTGTAAGTCCAAATACAGCTATAATCAACATAAATGGCATATCTCAATATTTCTCAATATTAAAAATGCTTCATACTGAGCAAGCAAATAGAATGGGCGTTTGTAAATGTCACCCACTTGACCTTCATAAGTAATTATGGGAAAATCTTGTGTAATGCCTCTGAATGTTATTGTTTCCCTATACACCCATACACAGCAATAATGAACATAATTGGGCATATCTCAATATTTCCACAGTAAAAATGCTTCATACTGGGCAGGCAAATAGAATGGGCCTTGCTAAATGTCACCCAGTTGACCTTCATAAGTAAGTATGGGAAAATCTTGTGTAATGCCTGTCAAGGGTAGTGTTGCCATATACACCCACATACAGCAATAATGAACATAATTGGGCATATCTCAATATTTCCACAGTAAAAATGCTTCATACTGGGCAGGCAAATAGAATGGGCCTTGCTAAATGTCACCCAGTTGACCTTCATAAGTAAGTATGGGAAAATCTTGTGTAATGCCTCTGAATGTTATTGTTTCCCTATACACCCATATACAGCAATAATGAACATAATTGGGCATATCTCAATATTTCCACAGTAAAAATGCTTCATACTGGGTAGGCAAATAGAATGGGTCTTGGTAAATGTCACCCAGTTGACCTTCATAAGTAAGTATGGGAAAATCTTGTGTAATGCCTGTCAAGGGTAGTGGTGCCATATGCACCCACATACAGCAATAATGAACATAATTGGGCATATCTCAATATTTCCACAGTAAAACTCCTTCATACTTGGCAGGCATATAGAATGGGCCTGTGTAAATGTTATCCAGTCGACCTGTTAGCCAGTTGACCTTTGTAAGTAATTATGGGAAAAGTCTGTGTAATGCCTGTCAATGGTAGTGTTGCCCTATACACCCAAATACAGCAATAAAGAACATAAATGGTCCTATCTCTAAAGTCCCAGAGTAGAATGTCTTCATCCTTGGCAGGCATATAGAACGGGCCTTGGTAAATGTCAGTAAATTGTCCTTTGTAAGTAATTCTGGGAAAATCCTGTGTAATGGTCTGTTAATATACAGTGCACTCATATACAGCAATTAACAACAGACATAGTCATATCTGAAAAGTTCAACAGTAGAATGTCTTTATTCTTGGCAGGCACATAGAATGGACCTTGTTCATCGTCATTCATTTGAGTTATGGGGAAATCCTGTGTAAAGGAAACTCAAATATAGTGTTGCCATATACATCCATATATAGCAATAATGCACAGTAATAATACTTGACATGCCTACAGAGTGGGCCTTCGTAATCCTTCACTTCAATAGTAGTCTTCAGTAATTATGGAAAAATTCTGTGTAATGGTCTTTCTGGACCTTGCTGATCACAAATCTGCTGAAAATGTGGGCTATTTATGGAGAAAGCCTATGTAATGGACTGTCAAATGTATCCTTGCCATATACTCCTATATACAGCTACAATTGCCTCAAATTGTCATATCTCAAAACTTCTACAGTCTGTAAAGACAGTACCGCAAATTATATCAGGCGGCTTGGAGAGAAATCGCGTTTTCTGTCTTTTTCCACACAAGGGCGTTACCTAAAGACGTCGTGGTTCCCGTTCTGCCACTATACGCAGTGTAGATGCGCACACAAAATTGACGAACGGATAGTTTGACGGAACATTTTTAAAGAGCGGATAGCTTGACCGAGGTCCCGCTGAGGCGTTGCTGGGAGCGTAGAACGCACTGTCGATAAGACTTATTTTCATTATTTCACATGTAATTTGGGAATATATGTTTTAATAGTAAAATTCCTCGCTAAACAAAAGTTAAATAGGCCTAAACCGAGTAGGATGTGCATTGTTTTAGCGTGATCATCTGACCAATATCAGTAGCTTATGCTTATCTGCGTCTTAGCTTAATTGTACAGGCCTGTACCTCTGCACCTTTTCATTAATGATCAAAAACAACGTGTGTGTGTGTGTGTGTGTGTGTGTGTGTGTGTGTGTGTGTGTGTGTGTGTGTGTGTGTGTGTGTGTGTGTGTGTGTGTGTCACACTAAAAAAAACAATGCACATCCTACTCTGTTTTGGCTCTGTTTTCGTAATAAAAAGTAGGCGTCTCGGACTATTATTAGATATAACAGAATACTTTTGTCAATGTTTCTGGTTGATCTGACGCTAAGTAGGCTAAACCCGATTATTAATGGTGTAGGCTAGAGCATTTGCTCTCTATTAAAACTCGAAAGGACTTTGGTTTGTGTCACGGCTCTGGAACCGTGGGATATTGCCGCGGTTCACGATGCTGAGTCGAGTTGATTTCGTGCTGATGAGAGTTGGGTGGTAGGCGACTGTAGGGAGCATACATCTTTTAACCGTTAGCAGTAGTAGCCTAATAATCACTTTGGAATGAGCTGGGGCGATTATCTAATTCACAAAAATATGTGCAAAAGTGTTAGATCAAATTAAAATGTATTCGTAAATGATTATAAAACAGATTAGTGCGACCTATTTTGTTGGGCGCATCACTACTGCTAGTAGTAGTAGAAATCAGGCAGAGTCAAGAGCCAGAGCTAAGAGCCAGAGCCGTGGCTAAGCACGATTCCCTCGAACTGTCGAGTCGACTCAGACGACTCAGCATAAAGAGTCGTTCAAAAATACCGATTCGTTCGCGAACTGCACATCACTAAGCGACATACAATAAGTGCATACAGAAACGTCATCGAAGTAACTACAGAACAGATAAGACAAAGAACATCCTTCCCATAATGTAGCAGCTATCGATAGCTCAGGCTATCTATTGTCGTGGTTTGTTTATTGTTGACAATAGTCTATGTATCATGTTTGACCAAACCTTGATCATGTAAATGGAGACTACGTTATATGCTAAAAGCATATCTTAGCTATTGCTCTGCAAATTTAACCACTGTTCATTTTCATAAAATAATTCAAAATCATCATTTTGTAATTCTGCTCGGTTCATTCTGTAGCCATCAACATCCAGTGGTCGCGGCCCCAGAGTAAGGGTGAGGGGCAGTCATTACATAAACATTACATTACAGTCATTTAGGAGACGCTTTTATCCAAAGCGACAATCGTGTTTGTGGTGGGCGAGGCAGGGCCAGGGGAAGAGGACAGCTTGATCAGAGTGACGTGATAGAGTCAACAGGAGAAACATTGCCATCTCAACGAAGTTGAGACGGAGCGGCACTTTATCACAAAATGCGAAAAATACAATCAAATCAGAAATAAATATTTTCCCAAAATAAATCAGAGATACCATCAATTAAAGAATTTAACAGACATCCAAAAACTCCCCATCCTCTTAGGAGAGGAGAGGACGTACTGTGACCTGGCAGAAACAATATACACAGTGCCCTCCACTATTATTGGCACCCCTGGTAAAGATGAGTAAAAAGGGTTATAAAAAATTAACTGTTTGGTGAATTAGCTTAATCTCACACTGAAAAAATGAGAAAAATCCAACCTTTAATTGAAGTAAATTTATGAGAAAAAAAATCCCTCATCAAGAAATCATTATTTTTTAACAAAATCGTGTGTGCCACAATTATTGGCACCCCTGCAATTATATATAAAATAAAGTAATAATTTTTAATATTTGGTCGCATATCCTTTGCATGCCATGACTTCTTGATGTCTGTGACCCAACAACATCAAAAGACTCTTGATATCTTATTTTCTGGTACTCTTACAAGCAATACTATAACGTCTCTGCATTTGAATGGATCTCTATGGGAATTTTTATGTTTAAAAAAAAAAAATTAATATTAAAATTTTTTTTTTAAATTTTTTATACATAGTATCCATTGATACTGCTGGATATATACTGAAGCAATGCAGGTGAAGTACCTTGCTCAAGGGTACAACGGCAGTGCCCTACCTGGGAATCGAACCTGCAACCTTTCGTTTACAAACCCAGTTCCTTAACCATTATACTACACTGCCGCCCTACACAGAGAGACCCGCCCCCCTTTCCTCCAGGAAGAGAAACTGTATAGCCTACTCCCCTATCATCATACCTATCATTTCTCTAGATACCAGGTGAGGTCCAGGTGATGGCCACTCTGATCCAGACACTTATGTGGACAAGCGCATCCCTGATAGTAGTAGTAGTAGTAGTATCAGTGGTAGTACAATCCTCCTTCCAAACACATTCTTTATTCCTTCCCATGTAGTTTGCCACCTCCTATACTTTCACATCCCCTTCATTAGGTGTGGTTGAAAATCCACACCTATTGTTATTCCTCAGACTTACCATTATTATTATTCCGCAGATTTTTCAGAACCTATCTCCTCCTACACCGTTCACACCATCGACACCTTTCATACCTCATATTATACCTTTATACCCTCTCCAGGTTGCTATTACTTTTTACCTTTATACCATATACACTTTTTGAGATATTTGACATTTTATCGCCAAAAAATGGATGGGGGTCAATGGGCACATGCAGTAGGCTAGCTCACGGTGAGAATGCTCAGTGTGAGCACTGGGCGGATTTTTGAATCACTTAACGTTCTGTTCTACGTGAGCGCTGAGCAACTGTCAACAACCTTGAAATGCCGACGAGAAATTCCATAGCTAACGATGTAGCCTACATCCGTCTGCAACTGAAATGATCCTACTCACTTTAGCTTTCAAGCTTTCAAAAATAATAATCCTTGGACTATTATTAACGGGGATTTGGGGCAAAAATGCCCCTCTCAAATGGATAATATGCCCTCGAAAATCAGTTAAGGGGGGCAAAAAATGCCCTTGACATTTTCGAGGGCAATTTTTATGGTTTATATATAGTAGGCTGCGTCTGCTGCGGCATTGGGGTTGTGCTAACGATGAGTGTCATTATGGATTAGCGCTTTATAATAAATGGAAAGGAACGGTAAAATTGCATTTGTGTAGGGGTGTGCCTGCGACGTGGCAGGTGTGAAGAGTGGTGGATAATTTATACACGTCACGTGTTCCGAAAAAAATGCTTCCTCAAAGGCTACACTTGTGTTTCCTCACTGGAGCACCTTCCGGGAAACTTCTCGTTCCCCACTCCTGCTCACTCTGAGCATTTAGCGGTTTGGAATGTCCTTAAAGATGGCGAACCTCGATCGATTTCCGGATCAGGCGAGGACCGAGGAGAAGAGGACGGATAAAATAAGCGATTGGAATCCGCCCAAGGGCTAAACGCTCCAGGGTACGATTAAATTGTACTAAACACGGCAGGTGTGAAAGCACCCTTAATTAGCTGGATAACTGCACTGAGTAAAACCCGGAACCATCCAAAATCTGGAACACGGACTGAAGTAAAAAGCACGATAAAAAGAGCTGTTCTGAGTTTTGCTCACTGCAGTTATCCAACTAACTCAGGGTGTGTCCGAATACGACCCCTACACCCTTTTGAGGGCGCATATTTGAGTCCACTTCGTCAAAAAGCTTTTCTCACAAATGCAAGCACTTAAAATACCAGGATGAACCCCTTATTTCTGGGATTTTGTTGAGGGAATTCAGGAGCACACACATCTGCAGAATGGTGCACTCATCCGATAATTTCAGTAAGTAACCCGGAAGTAAAAACATAAAAGACATAGAGTGTATATGCATATCTATGGTACAAGATAGGTTTATACACTGCTCAAAGAAATTAAGGGAACACTTAATCATCACAGTATAACACCAAGTCAATTAAACTTCTGGGATATCGATCTGTCCAGTTAGGAAGCGTAAACGATTGTGAATCAATTTCACCTGCTTTGGTGCAAATGAAAGTGACAACAGGTGGACAGAAGAGGCAACAGCAAGACAACCCCCAAAAAGGAAATGGTTTTGCAGGTGGTGGCCACAGACCATTTCTCTCTCCTTATCCTTCCTGACTGGTTTTTCTCTAGTTTTGCATTTTGCTAGTGCCCTTGTCACGACTGGTAGCATGAGGCGGTACCTGCAGCCCATTCAGGTTGCACAGGTAGTCCAGCTCCTCCAGGATGGCACATCCATACGTGCCGTCGCAAGAAGGTTTGCTGTGTGCCCCAGCACAGTCTCAAGAGCGTGGAGGAGATACCGGGAGACGGGCCATTACACGAGGAGAGCTGGACAGGGCCGTAGAAGGGCAACAACCCAGCGGCAAGACCGGTATCTGCTCCTTTGAACAGGAGGAGCACTGCCAGAGCCCTACAAAATGACCTCCAGCGGGCTACTCGTGTGCATGTTTCTGACCAAACTGTCAGAAACAGACTCCATGAGGGTGGCATGAGGGCCCAACGTCCTGTAGTGGGACCTGTGCTCACAGCCCAGCAC